>OX402586.1:17901276-18501276 GCA_948098905.1 Tiliacea aurago | reverse complement strand
TTGTATAAAAACGGAGCTTTAAAGCTTTTGGGCGTATACTACGCCCAAAAGCTTTAAAGCGAAATTTTGTACGTGTTTGAACCAGAAATTCCGCTTCTATACAAAGTATTCTTTCTTTTTCTATGAGTGAGATCAACAAACTGTAATAAACTTAACTATAGTTTGACCGAAACCGCTGTACCGCGCCTTAGGAATGCACGGCGAGGCGGGGGGCAGGACGCCGTGAGCGTTGATGACTGTCTTATGTCTTGTATTGACGAATGTGCGGCCTGCATTACCCCCCCGTCTCGCGCCGCACATACCTAAGGCGCGGTACAGCCGATTCGGGCAAACTATAATACTAGACAACTACTACATATCAACTGGGTGTAACGATAGAACATAAAATCATAACGTGTTTGTCTATTCTTTGTCCTATCTATATGTCTAAGTACGAGTATGTAGTGAACCTATTTCCGAGTAGGTACGGTTTATTTATTTATTATATATTTAACAGTTTATGTACTCACATATACAGACTAGAAAAAAGGAACAGATAAATACGTACAAAGGTGATGCTTATTTCTAAAGAAATCTCTTCCAGCATACCTGCGACAAGGAAAGTGGACGAAGAGATGTAGTGTTTGAACGTGTGTAAGAGTAGAAGAGAAAACATAATACATTAAATCAAAATAAAAACTTACTAATATATGACCTGGCCTGATTTAGTGACTATAGATAGATAGGATTTCCATTACGTACAAAACCTCTTTTATAAGATAGGTACTTAAGTATTGCATTTGCCTTAAACTAGAAGACAGTTCATAGAAAATGGAAGAGAATTTTAATAATATTGAAGTTCAGTGTCGTTACACAGAATACTGAAACTGTGATTCTAAAAAAAATCTCAGGTTTCAGCAAATTGTTTTAATAAAAAGTTTACAGCTCAACCGTAACATGTTAACGTGAAAACTTTTTCACTTACAGCATTTAAAAAAATCTACGTCATTACCTTCTACACGTCCTAAACGCTACAGGGTGTTTTAAACTTTTATTATTTGCCTATTACCGTCGCGTGCAGCCGTCGACGATGAGAATGTGGGCCATGGTTTTGTTTCAATATTTTATTAAACGCTGTTTCACCTGGCTTTATTTACATCGAAGGATGACTAACCTGGGTTTACGGTTTGTTATTTCAGTCCTAAAAAAACTTAACCTTTACGCTTTTTTAAATAAACGTGTGAAGGTTTTATTAAGTTCTATGAATGTTTTCTTTTGATTTATAGCGTGTGTATGCGTGTCTTTTGAATAATAATTTATGTGTGAATAAAAAGCAGTTGTATTTTTAGTGTAAAAATGTGTGGATGTGTATTTTGCTTTGGTAACGAGTTAATCTTACAGGTTCCTTTTTTGGTTTCAGCTTATATCTTTCATCTTTTGAACTTTTTGACCTTTCAATATTATATTATAATATAAGCGTATTGTAGAAAAGAAGCATACATGTATATTGTGCATTTAGAATATAATAATATGTTTTATTTAAAAAAAAAAAACCTATTTTCGTATACCCATTCAATTGCCTCTCTGTATGCAGTTATCGAACTATTTGGTTAACATTATAGGAAAGAACACATGATTTTTTTTTATAAAATACAGCGACCTACTAAGTATGAAACAATTTAACCGATTACTACAAATACTGGAATATAAATCTCATAAAACTTCACAAATATTGTAATTGTACATTGGAATGTCACTTGTGTTTAATTGATGGATTTTTTCAAACATTGCTTATCACAATATAGCTTCCATTTGCTTACATTGTAATTAAAACAACAACAACCTATAGCTTAACATACTATTTACAGCTGTTTATGTTTTTAACCGACTTCCAAAACAGGAGGAGAATAATTATTATATATGTATATTATTTCTACCATATTTTAACAATACCATATTTTGACTACCTCGTTGGTCTAGTGGTCGTTAACGCTACTGCTTAGCATGAGGTCCCGGGTTCGATTCCCAGGTCGGGCTAAATGTTATTGGGTTTTTGCAGCCCGGGGGTCTGGATTTGTTCCCGGTTGATGCCAATAGACATGGAACTAGACGTGGGACTAAAACATAACCCAACCCTTTGGGGGAACAAGGCGTGATGATAATTATGTTATTTTAACAATATTGCAATAACGCATACTTTAGCCCAACAAATCGTCATTTCATACAAACTTTCAAGCCCTTGTTTTCCGAAATGACTAAATTGATTTTAAAGAAACTTCCTACGCATAAGCAGGATACAAAGGTTTAAAAAGTTAGTTAAGAACATTTTCGAAAAATAGTGTTACAACCAAATTAAACCGATTTTAAATTTTCCATAGAAACAGAGATTTCTAGTTATCTGTTTTTAAATATGACATCTCGAAAATGTTCTTAACTAACTTTTTAGACCTTTGTATCCTGCTTATGCGTAGGAAGTTTCTTTAAAATCAATTTAGTCATTTCGGAAAACAAGGGCTTGAAAGTTTGTATGAAATGACGATTTGTTGGGCTAAAGTATGCGTTATTGCAATATTGTTAAAATAACATAATTATCATCACGCCTTGTTCCCCCAAAGGGTTGGGTTATGTTTTAGTCCCACGTCTAGTTCCATGTCTATTGGCATCAACCAATAATTTCATTAAAATCAGTCCAGTCATTTCGAAAAACAAGGGCTTGAAAGTTTGTATGAAATGCCGTACGTCGTAAATGCTCTTAATTTAAGACAAAATATTTAAGAACCACGAACTGAATTCTAAATTAATATTACAATTTTACAGACTTTACAAAGGAGGTTTTTATTGAGTCATCACTTCATCAGTCAGTTATGCTTCCGCCATTAAATTATTCAACAAATTGTTGGAAGCCGAGAATTTTAGGCAAATTATATACTTTTATAAGTGTATTAAAT
Source organism: Tiliacea aurago (assembly GCA_948098905.1). Taxonomy (NCBI): domain Eukaryota; kingdom Metazoa; phylum Arthropoda; class Insecta; order Lepidoptera; family Noctuidae; genus Tiliacea; species Tiliacea aurago. The sequence continues at coordinate 18,498,349 of OX402586.1, read as the reverse complement.
TATGTATACTTCATTAACGCTGTTAAGATTTCTCGGTAAATGATTAAACAACGCACGTATTTTAGCTGAGAACTTTTAAGAATAATTTAACTAATTAATGAATTTTACGCTTTTATGGGAAATGTCCTCATAATAATAATTGGTAACCAAATAGCCTTTTCGTGTGAAGAAGCTTCAATCTACGTTTTATTTACTAAGAAAATATAGCTGCATTCTACCCAGCAGAAGCTGTTAAAGTCAATTGAGAAAAATGGATTGCCTTGTCCATGGAAGTGACCGTTTCTATTTATTTAATGCTAACCTTTCTCTCTTCATTGTTTTTATATTTTTTAATATTAACACACTACTGTTGTAACTTTTTTAGATCCTTAATTTCTCATTATGCATAGAGCTAGTAGGAATTAATCTGATAATATTATGATTTCGCCTCATCTTATTCCACCTAACATAAATATTTCGGCTTAATCCTTCCTAAATCTAAATCAAGTACTTATCATCCTCATTTCAACATAACAATGTAGGTAACTCAATTTACAAAACCTAATAGAAAACAGATCTTAATTGATTGTTCATAACTTCATCCACGGCATAGACCGTCTAACTCATTCTAAAATGGATCCGGAACACTTATTAGTACATTGTTGGGAGTTTACAGGAAATTCAATTAGGGGCTAACTTTAAAGGGTTCAGTATCAAGCTTTGTTACAGTAGAAATATGAAACAGTAGCTCAACCAGGCAAATTTTAAGCATCGAAGCTTATGGTTGGTCAACCCTAATGACAGGATTACGGATGGATGGAGGACGCGAATGAAGCAAAAGGTATGTATATAAAAAACGTAGTAGTGGTAGGTAGGTATTTGTATAGCTGTCAAAATATAATAGGCCCGTTTTGACATTTAACTTTAATCGATTTATCGTGATTATAGCGACGTAACTAGTGAAGTAACCATACGACTCGGTAGTCAATACTCACGATAAATCGATTCAAGTTAAATGTCAAAACGGGCCTATTATTTTTTGACAACTTTAATAAAGTATTACTAGTATCTTTTGTTTCCGCCTATGGAAGAAGGGGAAAATTATGTATGTATCTCCTGCAAACTGTAGAGTTTCTAAACAAAGTTTAAGCACCGGTCCCGAAGCATCAGCTACCGCCTTTCTAGCTTGGGACCTGTTAAGCCGGTAGTATAGCGGTGCGTGTGTATTAGTACCCCGATCCGGGCGATTGTTCGAAATTGTTCTTCTGTTTATAATTGTGATGTGCCTTTGTTGTGTAATGGTTACGAACAGGAAGGCCTGCAACTGACGTTCATTTTGCAAGCTATGCAGATGGGTGTTATATAATTTGACAGGTGGATGTTTGTCCAAATAGGTATATCTGGTCGTTTGCAGATGTTGAAGTTCAGGTTTATTTTGTTTAGACTGAAGGTTGCCTTAGGTTGCCAGTGGCACATACGAAATAAATACTGTAAATAGCATAGTAGAACGAAAGCGCAACAGGAATAAAGCGAGATGAAACGTTAGATTGAACAAGCGCAGCTTTTAAGAAAGATAAAAACTCTTATGGAGAGAGAAAATTAGAAAATTTAAAAAATATCTAAATCTTCAAAACAGAAAATCAACAAACAAAAACCCTACCCATGCGCGTGCTAATGTACACAAGTTTTTAAACAAAGCAGAAGCTGGCAAAAAGCCAGAAAAACTTGGATGAAAACAACGGAAGATTACAGCAACTTAAAACATTTCTTTTTGATCCATCACTCATTGCTGTCAACACAAAACGGTTCGCAATTTCGCTCAACATAATGGACTTGGTCGGCTCCAAACTAGATTTATGAACAAATTATTAAGTCGACCGTCCACTGCTATACGATGTGCACGGACGGGTTTGCAACGTTAGCTGCGCAGTTCATTTGATTGCCAGTCACGCATTCTTGCGTAGCGTGGTCGTGGGTCGCAGTGGACGATCTCGCTTACATTGTCATACAAAGCGAAGCTGAATGAGTAGCTTAGCCGTAGGCTGTTGTGGAGAGGCGCCTTTACAGCCACGAACATCGATCACAAACTCTTGAAAATTTACCACGGGAAATGAGGCAGCTCGTTACGTTGCTAATATTTCCTTTGTCCGGCAAATAGCGTCAGTTAAAGCAAGGTTTAAACCGGTTGAATGCAATTTAGGACGGTAGGCCGCATCGTAATGGTTATTGTTGTTCTGCTTATGTGTTTTTGGATAGTTTAACGTCTGTTGGTTTTGAGTCTTTTGTTTGGTTTCCATTGTCTGTTCTGTTTCTATTTGGTTGACCTGGTTTAGAATATTTGTTATTTCTTTGTATGTCTACTGTTTTTGAATTGGCAGGATTAGGTTAATACTGATGTGTTAGAAAACCAAAATTATTTACAAATTGGCAGGATTAGGTTATGACTGATGTGCTGATCCACGCGTCATGTTCGTGAACGGGTGCCGTCAGTTAAGACTGGTTATCTCTTAACTGCCACTGCTTATTTGTAATCTTTTAATCTTATATTTTGTTTTGTTTTTTGAATAAGTAATTTATTTTTTTACATTGTTCTCACACAAAGAAGCAACAAGAATAATGTACCCAGGATTTTGTAATATCTAGATTTAAAAGAGTATCCTTTGAGTTTCTTGCCTGTCCTTCTCCATAGAGATCTACATTTTGGAATGGGCAAACAGCATCAACTTTCTGACTAACTGACCGACTCTTTGACAATTCAAACGTGCCTGTAATAGGTTTAATTGAAATAAATGTTTTGAGTTATTAAAATAGAAATTATTTCAAATCTAGACAGTGTACAGCTACACTAAAAAACTCTACACTTTTAAATCCAGCATTTTTTCTTTTGATACAATGTTCACGTTTAATTCCTTTGGAATTCTGTTACATCCGTGTTGCTTAGCGTCAACATGAAACACAGAGACTTGACATAAACCTGAGTGTTAAGCCTCTTGCTAAAAGAGGTTAGACGTGACCTTAGAATAATGTCATTAAAGCTCTAGTGGTGGGGGCTTTAACAAAAGTAAGTGGATATAAAAATTCACTTTACAAAACGGGAAAATGTGCAAAAGAATGCTTGTAAAAATATATATCATATTTGCAACATTTTTAGCGATGTTAATGCTAGCGTGCTGAATTAGGGTTTTAGTGACCAAACGTGTTTGAATACCTAAAACACTGCAAGTGCGTTGTGAATTATTTGTATAATAACATTATTTGTTCCTTCATGAACCATTATTTTCATTTTCAGAGCCAAAAGGTTAAAAAAGGTTAAAGCACTGGACAACTCGATCAAAGCGACTTTAACACGCTTTGACACCTTTGATGCTTAAAGGCTCCCGCAGACAGGCGCGACGCGAGACCTAGTACCACATTTTTTTTATGAAAACTTCGTATACGTGTCGCGCTGGCAGTCGCGCTAGTCTGCACGTGCCTTAACACATATTATTATTATACATTTCTATTTTCAAACGAACAATAACTCCAATGTGACCTCGTGTCAACCCTTACAAGTGACGTGTCACCTAAAATGTGCTGAAAAATATATGGATTTGGCTCCAAGGGTCATCAAACCTTTGCTGTATAGGTCTCGGTAGCAAATAGGGCCACCACATTTGATTCGCTGGATGCCTCAGTTGGTCTCTGAATAATTATATCAGACGGAGTAGCAGCATCTTCCTGTGAAATAACATCAAACTGTGATTGAAAACCCGCTGATAGTGATATGGAGCTACATTCGGAGGTGACGTCGAACAAACGTTTTGAAAATGAATGAAAAGACTTGAACCGGTGCAAGTGTCGCTGTCGTGAGTAGCGTGCTTAGCAGAAATACGTGTGAACTCAACGCCACTTGGTAACACACTAGTAAGCGTGCTACTGCTTACTTGGTGGTCGCAACATCGGCATTGGCAGTGGGGGCATGCCCGCGATTTAGCGCGGGCAGTGCTCCGCTAGCTACCATGGGTTTGGTCGTCTGGCACGGCATGCAGCAATGCAAATTGACAGCCGCAGTCACGGGCGCTCCGCCGTGGGTATTGGAAGCAACGGTCCAGGAGACAGCATACGTCCTGCGCACGACACGATTTAAGCAACACGCACATATAGCAACTATACTGCCCGCTATCTACGTCATAACAAATAGGGACGTCATAGATCAGTAGTGGGTATGGGAATATTTGATATGAATTATGTAAGTGTTAGAATACCTACATGGTGGTTAAGACAATCAGAGAAATCAACACCATTTTTTTTTAGTTATGGTAATTATGTATTCTTGCACTTTCATAACATTTGATAAATAATTCGAAGCCTCCGTCATTGCATACCTACAATTCCTAGGAAATGTGTACAATTCCTAAAATAGATAGGAAATCTATGTTATATTTTGTAATTTGCACTTTTCTTAGGAAATCTATACGTTTCCTAAATAGTGATCGGAAATGTAGTACATTCTTGATGTTTGTCAGTACAGCGGGTTATGACAGACTATACTTACCAAATGAAAGATTGTATACGTATTCACGTATTAAATTATACGTAGATTTTATGTGTTTTATGTGCTATTTAAGGCCCATCTAGCGATGGGCCTTAAAGAGGAATAAATAGTTGATTTTTGAAGTTTTCATTTATTAGTAATTGGTATGCTCTATGAATATTTTATATTTTACGATGTTATTGTTACAGCTGATTATGTAAACAAGCGCCTTAAAAATTCTGATTTCAGTTTACAAATGTATTTTATTTATTTTAGTCACATGAAGCATTACTTTTTTTATATTTCCTAGTATCATCTCGGAATTGCATACAGTTCCTAGGAAATACATACATTTCACAGGAAAAGTGTGTATTAAAGAATCTTTGAAACATTATTTTACACATTTCCTAAGTAGGCTCGGAATTGCATATATTTCCTAGGAGTTGTGTACAATTCTTAGGTTTCATAAATTTCCGGTAACATAATTATATATATTATCATTCATCAATATTTTATGTACCTAGTATGGTTTGGTAATTAATCGGTTTAGATTAATTTTACTGAAATAACATCAATAACTAAATACTAGAAATTGATGGCATAACAAATGTATTATCTAAACGTCAAAACATATCAATAGTATAAAACACTCGCAGATTTCTGTACACTCAATATGAACATTCGTATTTCCAAGGTTATTAATAATGAAAAACTGAAAATTGATTCATACGCTGGTTTTCATGTGCACTATGCTTCTCACACTGCTTCTATAAATTGACAAACAATAGTGTTTGTCAAAATAGAAATAATATTTACTAACGTGGCTGTAACATATTTGGTTTGGACTATTACTATTTGCATCAACAAAATTATTTAGGATACAATAGGCCGGTTATAGAACATTATTTTTAGTATAAATAGATATGCGATACCTGAATATATTTTGTTCAGAATAAGGTACTGAATCAATTTCTATAATTTTTACACCATGTTATATTTTGTCCGAAAAATATTTAAGTGTGATGGAAAATATTATCACCATTTAATTACTTACAATACAATCGCCGTACGGTTAGGTACCTACTGCCAAATTATTATCAATGAGCGCAAGACGACCCTGTGGGGCGAGCACGGCCTACTGTGACATGACTTGAGTCACACATTTTATCACAGTTTGAGCGATAAAACTGTTTTTTCATAAAATGCTAGTACAAATTGACATGACATAATTTATCACGTCTTCACAAACGTCATGACACGCCCGTGCTCGGCCCGCTGGCTGCGCGGGGGCGCCGCCGCCGTTAGCATGTTTTTGTACGGACAACCCGGTAACATAACAACCTTATAAACTCAGATTTTTCATGATACAGTTTTGAAATTTTGTAATTAGGTTCTTTACATAAAAATACTAGACACGTGTATCGGGTTTCGCATATACTAAAATTAATATTGTATATAAGTTTGTAGGTATTGCAAAATTATTTGAAAGGTTACAATCAAGTACAATAAAAAAAATCTCACGTGAAAATATATAAAACAAAACAAATATATACTTTTTTTAATGTTCAACCCTAGCTGTTGGCTAACCCTACCCTACGTGTTGACTGGCGTTTTTAATCGTATGAGCTTGTACATGACAAGTCTCATCCGTTCATAATCCTACTTACAAAGCCTTTAGTTGTGGACAAAATTAAGCATTTTCTATGTTATACAACTTTATTTACCTATTATAAGATAAATTCACATTTTTTTCGGTATTTTTGATTTTCGTAACATCTTCCTCTCGCTTTCTGTGGGAGCGATTTCGTGAAAAGGGACGGAAGTGTGTAACAGGTGCTTGGGCATGGAATACGAAAGTACTTTTTAAAAGCATGGAATTACTAAGTACTTTATAATGGCCTGGAATTAGTGTACTCATAGAATTAGTAAGTACTATATAGATTGTAAGTAGGTAATGAATAATAATTAATTATTCGAATATGATTTAGTTTTTTTTTATTTTTTTTTTGTAATAAATATTTAGCTTTTTTTTCTTTGTAATTTAGTCTGAAATAAAGCATAAATGCGTGTTTTTAAGCTATTATATATATTTTACCTGTAAGACCTTTTTAAAATTAAAGACTACGAAATTAAATCAATACTTTTAATGAATATTGGCTGAGTTGAGTAGGCATGTTAGCCATGTAGTTACAATCCATTAAATTTGTTATAAACTTCTACGATAATTTCTGATAAATCATCTATAATTATAAGTTTATTCTTTAACAACGAGAAGCTTAGACACTTTATTTTCCAGTATCAAAGACAATATTTTCAATGACAAAGTGCACAATAAATCGAATAATATAACATTTATCTTCAAGATCGTTCTGACTAGACTAGGTATCTTCGACTGATCACGACCACTCTTTGCATGTCGCATGTAAACTAAGACCTGTCGCGTGGTTTTCATGCGAGAAATGCTTGAATCGACGTGCCGAGAATAGCTCAACTTGATTTTTTTGAGGAAAAAGTACGAATCGAACGACAATCACGGCTGCGAGATGCGCGAGAATTGCCTTTCTGATTAAACACATCGTTCAAACAATGTAGATAGCATTCCCTACATATCAGACGTCTCAAGATTTCATGTCTCTATAAAATCCAATTTATTGTTAGAATCTTTGAATGAATAGAGCTTTTTGCAAACGATTGATTTACAGTAGATTTTTTATTTAATAAATCGTGCTTATTTCAACTATTTATCAAGGAAAGAAACATTGCAACGTACGCGTAGGTATGTATATTACATTTTCAAATTAAAACATATTTTGAACATCAAATATTACAAGAGGTCACTCTTAAAAACGCCCACAATTCACCGCCTACTTTCTTTGTTAGAACTGGGAAGAAAGATATAAAGTTATACATACATAAAGAATACTAGTCTATTCGATAGATATTCTTAAATAAACATCAAACTCTGGTTACCAAACCTAACAACAGTATCTGTATCAAAATCCCTATTCCAATTTTAGCGTACATTGTCGTTGTTATCAATATAAGTAGGCCTTCGGATCGACCAAGTGAACTTCAAAGGGTACTACACTAGAATCCTATTGTAGTCGCCGTCTTTGTCACATGTCGCTGTAATCTCAGAGATATTCTTCAGAATTTCTATGAAGATCAGGCCCGTCCTTGTGTGTGAAGGCTCTTTGAATTTGTTTCAGCTTATTGGATCAAAATGCTACTGGAACAAGATTTGGACTAATATTTGCATTTTGTTTTCTCCATTTCTAATTTTGCTATTTATATAAAACAGGTTTAAAATTTAAAATTTAATACCTAGGTAGGAAGGTACTAGACGCACTAAGGTACTTATAATAAGTAACTCGAATCAATAAGAAAAGAAAAAAACATCTATTCACGATTTAATTAAAAAAGTTATTATTAGGTAAATGTTATTACAGTGTAAAGTAATATTTAAATGGTTAATCCCTAAAACTTAAATACACAATTTTTTTTTTTTTTAATAATTTAGATAATAAGATAAACGATAAGTCCTCATCTCTGCCTAATAACTTTCTTTTGCTGTGATCGACCGGGTCCACGATTGCTCTAAAGCCAATGTTTACCACCAAAGAATATACATTGTGGAATGCAATAAAGTATTGAGTACATTAACCTGTATCAAATAGTCACTGACAGTAAATCCGATGGATGTGTAAATGTAAATGCATTTCCCATTTTCATTTATTATACAACATAAAGCCGTTGGCTTAATAAATATGTTTTTAGGGTTACGTATCCAAAGGGTGCCAACGGAACCCTATTACTAAGGCTCCGCTTTCTGTCCGTCCATCTGTCGTCTACCGACTTGAAATTCACAGAATTTATTGTTGACTAAATCGGAACGCAAATTATTGACGTGAGCGCTGTGGGCGATTAAAGCCTAATTCGGAATCCAGCCTTATTTGGTCAGGTTCCGTTGACAACCTTTGGGTATGGAAAAAAGATAGACATGTAATTGCATCATTATCTTTTTAACTTATCTTTTGGTGCCAGTTTGAAATAGTCTCTATAAACAAAGATCTTAGTCTAAATATTGGAATATAATCATAGATGTAAAAATTGATAAGCCCTGATAATGAATGGTTGGCGTGTGTTGAATGCACATTGTCTAATTATTTATTAAAATTAAACGTGTTTGCCTTGCAGTGTTAATTGCTTTTTAAACCAAAATGTAACATAAAATTGAAACACGGAACATTTAAATGCATTTTTGACTGTGTCAGAAGTAGTCAGAACGTTCATACAAAATAGTTAGTATACATAGCAGTAGTGGTAGTTAGTGATAGTTTTTTTTTTTTAATAGATTGTTATTTTTTTTTTCTTATTATTGTATAATTTTGCTTGAAATCTAGTACAATTGAATAAAACATTTTTATCTGCAATTTTTAACAATCATTATTTAGTTTACATAATACAAAATTAACAAAAATGTTGATAAATCGACAGAGAGCGAAAGACCAAATAAAGGATGGATGAATCGTGTGAGGGATAATATGAAAGAATAAAAAACCGGCCAAGTGCATGTCGGACCACGCACAATGAAGGGTTCCGTAGTTGGGATGAATTTATCCCAAAAACAAACTTAACATTGTAGTTGAAAAACATGCTCTCCCATACATCGATATACGTTACGGTCAATTCTCCAACTGCAAATTTAAGTTGGTCGACTATTACTCGTTAACTTGTGAAGCCTGATAGAGTGATAGTTTTCCTTTTAATTTTGTTATATATACTATTGCCATGAATTTTTTCACATATCCAAAACCAACCATTTAGCTGGCAGGGGGGGGGGACGCTTGACTCTAACAAAAAATAGCACTTTAAAGCTTAATATTACACAAACGGATCCCTTAATTGAAAAATGGTTTTGCCATACCCACAATATTTTTGAACGGCCTATCCAAAGATACCCCACACCATAGAATAGACGAGAAAAAAAAATATAATCCTCATTTCACGTGTTTTTCATAATTTTATTTTACCATTTTTTCGGCATGATTAATATGTATACCCATGCCAAATTACAGCTTTCTAGGACTTAGCGTCTCTGAGCTAAGCTGGGGACAGACGGACGGACGGACAGACAGACAGACAGACAGACAGACGGACATGGCGAAACTATAAGGGTTCCTTGTTTACTACGGAACCCTAAAAATGGATTGAATAATAGAGTGACTGACGACTGGAATGGAAGAAAAAAATCGTGTTGCGCCGACCCCAAGTAACACAGGACAAGAGTAGGATAGATGCAAAAATAAAAAGTAAAATAATATTAAAAATAATAACAAAATATCAACAAATAAAACGAAATAAGAATCACAATTCAATTACGCATTTTGAATAGAAGACTTTGACATTTCTCTCTCTAATTCCACAAACTCATTTTGGTAATGTCCAAATTTTCTCGATCTTTCATGAAAGCCTTTGAACAAAATTATGACTTAATACTGAATCAAATGAATCTTCCAATTCTTCGATTTTCAACTTCAATTTAGACTCCCAGTCTTTGAAAAATTGATTCATAAATGGTGAAAGGGTGCCGCCCTTACTTAGTTATAATGAAAAATTGCCCGTTTTAATTATGAGTCACCGTAATAAAAAGGCTTATTCAAGCGCTAGACAAATTAAGTTAATTAACATACCTCCATAAATGATTATTATTTAGTAATTGGTGTAAGTGGAATTTATGCTGTAAAAGTATTAAGGCGACGATAACCGACTTTTAATGATTTTATACTGAAGATCACGTCTAAACGAGTAGTGTTAATGATTAGAAAAAAATATATTAAATAAATTTCAATAACTTAATATGTGAATATTTTAGATTATGTTTTATTACATAGTGAAATTATTTTGTAAAGTTATGTCTAACGCGGATAAAAAACTGAGAATGGCGCAAAATCTACCAAGCGTATTTTTCTGAAACCTTCACCAATTTAAAGATAATTTAATTATTGATCTTTTAGTATACCCGTTTTATTAAAATACCTTTTGGTTTGTGTATAATAAATTAATAATGCGTCAAATTGGGGACAGCGCTCCTTGATGGGCGAGTCCTATTACTGGCTGAACGTACGACGCGTTGCGTGAGCTCAGTACAGAATACGCAAGCTAACCACTCAAGGTCACTGGCATATGTCTCCGTCTTAAGATGGATTATTGCAGTGCAGTTAAGTTATAATAACTAATATTATGAAATATGCATAATTATTATTATTTATTATTATAATTTCAGACAACCATTTATCCATTACATCTGTATTGTTAGTATGAACTTAAAAACTATGTTAGTACCTATTATCTAAGAGAGGTCCTCTGGGTGGGCTGTCAAACTTATTGCCAACTAGCTGCGCCCCGCGGTTTCACCCGCGTAAGTCTCGATACCGTAGGAGTATAGGGATAAAAAGTAGCCTATATGTTAATCCAGGGTGTCAGCTACCTCGATACAAAATTTTATCAAAATTGGTCTAGCCGTTTTTACGTGAAAGACTAACAAACATCCATCCATCCATCCATACTTATTATTCTGACATCCCACGGGATCAAGACTTAAATAGGAAAAACCGCGGAGCACAGCAGCATGCATAATATTTACAGCAGATGAGGTACCTACTTATATTTTCTATGATTTTACTGATCCATGTACTTTCATTTTAAACGATATTTATTTGGCGATTTAATGGGCTCATAAATAAGTATAATCGGTGTAAATATACCCATATCGAAGCCGCGAGAAACTTATAATTGTTCTTTCCATTATAACGATATTTTTTTGTACTGGGCCATACCTTGAAACCTTTTGCTAACGGAGATATTGAAGGTCAAAATACCAACTTTTTATGACATTTTTTTACGAACTAGGTATTAAATGTTATAACTTTACTTTAAATACTCTCACGATCTCTGTACCCTTGCATGCACCCTTAAGCAGTGTTTCACGGGCGTTACAAAAGATCCTATTTTCACACTACAAGTAAAAGTCGTTTCCCAGCAATATTTTTTCTTACTTTGAAGTATTCCCGTTTGCGCACCTATTTTTTGAGCACCTATGCATTTGCACAAAGTTACTTAGTTTGATATACCTACAGAATGCATAGATGACAGCTTCGTGATGGGTCTTGTTACACCCTATATCGTAAACCACTTTTGAATCAACATTTCAATTTTTTACGAATTTTCAAACAATCCTTTCGTCAAACTATTAACCAATTCTTACCTCTACGTAAAACTTCAAACACATCTTGATTTATATCTATCAAAGACTGACGACAAATTCGTTTGGAGGCGTATTCTGAAATCTTTTTGAATCTGTTTCTACTATTTGGGCTTCCCTTTTCCCTACAAGATCGCGATAATACTTTCTTGAGCATAATAATATACATTATAATATTATCTGTTCTCGAATAAGTTTCGAAAGAAAATATCATGTTGAGTTCGACACTGAAAATTATCATTGTAACTATTCCTTTTTCACTTTTATGGTTTGTTTTTTATTATGAAATACGATATAAATGATAAATGATTTTATTTCTGCAAGTAGGTTTGTACAAACACTTTTAAAAGTCAATCATATTTTAAAAACTAGATGAGGTCGGCGTTTCATATCTGACTACTCTAAGAAGTAATGCCGAAACAAACTCAGATGTCACAGTCTCTTTTAAAGTCCAGACATAATCTTGGTCATATATACCCTAAAAGATACATCTGACCAAGAAAAAAACAATACAAGAAAAGGAAATGGTGAACGTACTATTAACATTCTTTCACAGAACGTAAGGCAATATCAAAGAAAATATCCCTTGTTTTTTATAAACACAGATCAAATATATTCGCAAACTATAATAAAACAAGACATTTCCCGGAAAAACATGAACGACATACTAACTACATAAAACAACGGCGTCTATCTCATACATTTGAAAAGCTATAACTCTTCTCCAACGCATTCATAGTTCTATTTGTGTCCGCCCATAATCGTAATGTTTTACTGTTTCAAATAAAATGAGACACTTACGATTAACTGGGATATTACAGTTAAATCTGGTTAGGTTTGAATTTATTTTAACGGTTGTTTGGATAACAGAGTCACGCTGGTAGCACACCACCGCGGTGGTGTGCTACCAGCGTGACTCGCTGCTATGGTTTCGCGGCGGTGCACCGCCGCGAAACCATAGCAGCGGTTCGCGGTTCGCGTCATATTCCGCTACTCGCATCCGATTCGAGTAGTGGAACATGACGCGAACCAGTACAATTGAACTAGTGCGGTTTCGCTGCTATGGTTTCGCGGCGGTGGTCTATCAGCGTCAATGTTGCGTTTTGTGGAAAGCAAATGCAAATACATAGTATGTTAACAATATTTTCTAATGTCGTTGTTTTTGTAGTGGCAAGCGCTACTGCCGAGTGGTCCTGGGTTCGATTCCCCAGGTCGGGCAAAAAGTTATTGGGTTTTTAATTCAGGGATTTCTCAGTAGTAGCCTGGCGTCTGGATTTGTGCCCGGTTGATGGCAATAGGTTTGCCCCCTTTACATGGGACTTAAACATAACTGGCTAAATGTGGGTGTAGTTACTATGGGTACACCACTGTCTTACCCTTCTGGGATTACAGGCGTCATGTTATATTGTGTTGAGACTTAATGCAGCAGAAGTGTGTAATTGTTATCGCACGTGTGTCTAAGTTTAAGTTAATTCAAAGTATTAGAATCAAGGACCGTACAACCCCGGTTAAGAGTTCATTAAGTCTTTCGAATGGGTAACCCATTCAATGGGTTACATTTATCATGATGTAACCCATTGAAAGGGTTTTATTCTAGAAACCCATTGAAAGGGTTACATGATAACCCATTGAATGGGTTTTATAATTGAAACCCAGTGAAAGTGTTACATGATAACTCATTCAAAGGGTTATATACCTACTTGAAACCCAGTAACATGAAAAATCATATTATTATGTTATTTCGATATCCGCCCAGCACGCGTAGCATGACCAATTCTATCTCTATTCTACCCAGGGACCATTTTGGTTATCATTTTAGAAAAACCCTATCGAAAGCCCTTTCAATGGAAATGGTTTTCGATAAGGTTTTACTAAGCAGTTAATCAAAAACCCATACGGTGTGGGTAATTAAGCCTTTCAAATGGCTTAAATTAAGCCTTTAAAAAGGGTTTCCCACACCGTATGGGTTTCTATCGAAAACCCTTTCAATGGGTTACCAAAATTTAATTTAACCTGTTCATAAAGGTTACCCTTAGCGTATGGGTTTTTGTTTAACCGCTTAGAAAAACCCTATCGAAAACCCTTTCAATGGGTAACCAAAATGGTCCATGATTAGAATAGAACAAGCCGTCTCAATTAACTTCTTCAACAGTTCCCCCTCCTTCCTCCTACATTTTAATTTTGGAACTGTTCTATACAAATAACAATAATGTACGTAATTGTAACACAGCAAAAAAAAAATTTTAACATAATTCACCCCAAAAAAGGTTAAGTATGACATTATTGTTTGTCAAACAATGCTAAAGAAAGGACATTTAGGTAGGCCGCATAAAGTGCTCAAAAAGACGTAAGAAGCGCACCATGCTGAATTGATGCCTAGTGCCAATCACAAGTATCCTCAAATTACATATAAAATAATGACTTATCTAAGGCAAATTAACCCTTTTTACACCACGCTTAGAAAATAGTAGCAATATATGAATTGATAAACAAAGAAACTGACAAAGGCAGAAGATGTTTAAAAATCGGCCAAGTGCGAGTCCGACTCTCGCACGAAGGGTTCCGTACCATTATCTATAAAAATGGCATAAAATCACGTTTGTTGTATGGGAGGCCACTTAAATATTTGTTTTTTTAATTTAATTATTCATTTTTAAAGTGAATATATGTATAACTAAATATTCTGTGAATATTTCAAGCGTCTACCTGTTGCCGTTATTAGTTTACAGCAAAAACGAGCAAAACAAATCACGTTTATTGTATGGGAGCCCCCTTAAATATTTATTTTATTCTGTTTTTTTGTATTTATTGTTATAGCGGCAACAGAAATACATCATCTGTGAAAATTTCAACTATCTATCTATCACGGTTCATGAGATACAGCCTTGTGACAGACAGACTGACAGATAGACGGCGGAGCCTTAGTAATAGGAATCCCGTTTTACCCTTTGGGTACAGAACCCTAAAAAACGAAGGTTAGAAGTTAATAGTATTAACACTTTTAAAGAAAGAAAAACCGATTTTTTCTCTACTATCAACAAACCAGCTATCAAAGAACTGAATCATACTAAAGCAACACAAGAAAATTGCATTCAAGTTGAAAGACCGCAAATGAAGGATGGCGATCTCATTAAGTTGTCAGACAATAAATTTAAAAATTGAGCATAATTCAACGGTAAAGCTCTAAAGACGTGACGTTGCTGTTGAGCAGAAAATTACTTATCTCAGCTGCGAGGGATGAAATAGGGATGATAAAGGAAAACTTGTTGTAAAAGGGAAACCACAACAGCGGTATTCGGGTTAAGCAGAAGGTTATTGTACAGTTTGGTGCTATATTAGAATAAAGGTTTTATTATGGTAATGGTAAAACCAACGCGGTAATTGCGTAACATACGATGACAATGGTGTTCATTTTGACAATTCAACAACAATCATTGCGTTACGTTGTTGACCAGCCGAATTTTTCAAACATAAGAAGCAATGGTTTGTGAATTTCCTTCAAAATCCTTCGGATTGTGTTTGAAAAGATGCAATTGTGATGCTGGTGATAATGAGTTAATAATCTCATGGATGGGCCAGTAAATAATGAAGAAGCTAAGAAAAATAATTTCCCGATTGTATATTGTTTTTTAACTGTCAGCTTGAAAGACCATAAGGTCTCTCCTGTTGTGTCCGAGTCTTGAAGCCTCTTTATTCTAAAAGGCTAATGCATTGAAACCAAAAAAATCACCAAAGCTTCGGAATAACAAATCGAATAAAATCATAGCCATCTGTCCCATAGTCTTTTTTTTTTAGGGTGGGAAATTATCAAATAACTTCGTCGTGGTCGTGTCAGACTTTTACTGACTAAAACCCACCCGTATTCCTTCATTTGCCTGTGTGCCAGGGCCACGATATCCCTTTCGGACAAACTCGCAACCCTGGCAGGCATTGGCCCTAACGGACCCCGTCAGTTGGTGCTGACAACTCTTTGAGGCGCGCGTGGAATACAACGCGCCGTCGACCCGGGCCTGGTCTGTATCGGATGGTGAGCTACCCATCGCTCACCGTCCGCAAGCCCGCGCCTACGGTGGCCGGAAATCGGCTTGCGACTCCCGATGCCCGGGGCGTCTTCTGCGGTGACTAGGGGCGCGAAGGCGCGAACCTTACCTCTCCCTCACGCGTTCTGCCTCCTCCTTCGCAAGCATTACTGCTTCGCAGAAGGAGGTGACGGCCTCCCATGCACTCTCGCTCCGAACCATGGCCTGAACCAGGGCCGGCCCTGGTTCAGGTCCATGGCCTGTCCCATAGTCTGCAAGTCGAATCTCAAACAATTTATTCTCGCTACTAAATAATGACGTCACAGCAACGTATCGTTAGTATGGACAAAGCTCGATGCAACTCGAGCTATATTCAGCATCAAAGACAAATGTGATCAAACCGTCAAAGGGTTTTGCGTATCTGTTGTTTGTTCTTTTGTGTGATATTTTGTCTGACCGGCTTTGAATTCTGAATCCTGCTTTATAAACCCGGATCGAGCTGATTTTAGCATGACTACAGTAAAATTAACTATTGATGTACGAGTCCGTAATAGTTTTGCTGTAGAAATCACAAATGATGAATCACAGTGACCTAGAGGGCTTCTAAGAATCCTACCTCATTTTTCAATACACTTCCTCGAAAACTGGTTTATGGCGTTAATATTTTTGGAATATTTAAATAATGTTTATAAATTTAATGATTATTGCAATAAAAATAAAACGTTTATGAACAAATTAACATTTATTTGGGTTCTAAACTTAAAAATATTAGAATTTTCTATTTATCTTAGTAGGCAGTTTATCGGCTTTATACCTTTGCTGCTCCTTCAACCTGGCCAAAGCAAAGCGCGGAAAAAGAAGAAAATTAAATCATAATTTCCTAATAATTCACGACAAAAAAAAATTTCGTTATTTTGATTTTATTACTTCAAAAGTGTATTGAAAAACGTCGTTTGATACACGTGGACATTTACTGTTATTGCAGTTCTCGGCTCAAAAACAACCTCGCCTACGACTCGGGTGTTAATTCCGCCTCGAATGCAATAACAAACATTCTCCACTTGTATCAAAATGTACTATTCTTAAATGCCACGATACAAACAAAAGACAGATGAAAGAATAATGACAAATCATTTGACAGCTACATATCAACCTGTCACTACAGAGGAAAATGAACTGGTGAAAAATCACAAATAAAATCTACAAACGCAAGCAAATCGCCCTAAAATCAGTTCCACCGTAAACATGTCAGCATATTTTTATCAAAAGTCTTTAAGTAAACACCTTGTGTGTTGCCGCCTACAATTCTGACGTCATCTTTTCTTTTTTATGGTATATACTGCGTGCGCCCGCTTTTTATTTTTAGGTCAAATTGCTCTTTACATGTGATTAGGTTTAAAAATAATAGGTCTACAATTCAAGCTGAATCGTAACGTGTTTAGTTATATAGACGTGTGGAAATTAAGGCTGTGAGTAAACCTGATTTAAGACTGTCTTTAGATAGACCATAATTCTACAAAACAAAACGACGCGCCAACTCACATCAAAACGATAAGGTTTGACTGTTAAAGTATATTTTTTTTAATTGTTGGATTGAAACGTTAGCCTTCCTGATGTTAAGCGATTATCAATTCAAGTGAAAAATCTGTTTTGCCTTATGACAAAACTGTTTTAACACCATGGAAAAACTGTTTTAACACCTTAACATAACTGTATTAACATTATGACAAAACTGTTTTAACACCATAACAAAACTGTTTTAACACCACAACAAAACTGTTTTAACATCATGACAAAACTGTTTTAACACCATAACAAAACTGTTTTAACACCATAACAAAACTGTTTTAACACCTTATGAAAACTGTTTTAACATCATGACAAAACTGTTTTAACATCATGACAAAACTGTTTTAACACCTTGACAAAATTGTTTTGTCTAAAATGGCCAATATTTTTTGGACTCCGGTGTGCGCATTATATAAACGTCTTAAATTACACCGTATACCTACGCTAGTTTATGAATATGTCAAAAAAACAGTAGTTATGTAAGTAATTAGTTAGGTTTTAGTATCAGAGTAATACAGTATCTATTTTTGAAATGGAGCAGTAAGAAATCTATGAGTTTTTTTTTTACGGCTTTTGGCTTTTCTTGTGTTTTTACACTTTCTTTTGAAAGGAAAATAAGTTTATTTGTCACAGACAGACGTGTTAACAAAAAGATAATTAACTCGAGTAAGTAACATTAACAGAAAAATAAAACAAAATTGATCTACATAATTATTATTATAATCACGAGCTGCTGGCGCGTCATGACTGTGACAAGAAGGCTTCACAGCATGATGCTGTGCTATGGGGGACCCATAGCATAGCGCAGATTTTCAGTGGTCACCCGTTTTCTCTAACCTCAGTTGGTCCAGAAGATACTTTAAATCGTTATACGAAATTGCGTCGATTGGCATCATACAAATAAAACCGGAGTATTGAAATTTTTTCTAGCTTACTGTACCATTTTTACAAAAGCTCTGAATGCAATTAGCAATTACTCAACAACTTAAGGACAATCTAATAAGAACATTTTCCTGTAGCTACAACTGTTTAGGCACCACCCGCCCTTACTGCCATGTCTCAAAATTTCACCATATAAGGGTACTTATAGCATGCACATTTTGCGGTCACTATAACAGTGTGGTTAACCAACTAATCACTTAGCATTATTCCGACAAGCTTTGACATTTAGTGAGTAGTTAATGAAGTTATATGCCATACACATTGGCAACAGAGTCCAATCAATTGACTCTAAAAACCACAAGTAGTTGCCATAGCTTTGAGATAAGATAAAGCTTTGAAATAGGGTAACAAGGGGAAATAGGGTTAGGGGTTTGGGTTACACATAAACATAACTTAACATGCGTCACAGCGTCATATTCGTGAGCGGGCGCCGTCAGTTGAGACTGGTCATCTCTTAACTGCCAGGGCTTATTTGTAATCTTTTAATTTTATATGTGTAATTGTTTTAAAATAATTTACCTATTTTTTACTTAAATAAGCGACAAAAATTCTTTGACAATTCGAAAGTGTCTGTAATTGGTTTATATGAAATAAATGCTTTGAGTTTGAGTTTGAACAACGCGGTTATATTCCTAGCAGGGGTGCATAGTACACTCCCATTTCGCCAGTTATTTTTAAGTCCCATGTCATAGTGGGCGAGCGTATTGCCATAAAAAATAAAAACGGGCACAAATCCACACTCGAAGCTGCTACTGAGAAATTCTTGACGGAAAATCCCAATAACAGTTTACTCGACCTGGGAATCAAACCCATGACCTCATGCTTAGCAGTACCACTTGCGACCACTAGACCAATGGGGCAGGGTTAATATTATGAATATTTGTCAAACACATATGACACAAAAGCAACCACTATAACAAATTACAGGTATAAACATTATCGCCACACTATAGTAGAATAATAGCTTATCCTCTGGTAAAAAGATTAGTTCGCCAGAAGATCACAATATATCAATATCTTAAGACGCTGACAACAGGTAAACCGCTGTCACTGTCAGACTGCATACAAAAGAAAGAGAATCGCGATGACACAACGCTTTAATTTATTGCAAAATATGAAGCAATTATTTATTAACTCAAAAATGAGTAATCGAAAATAAAAAACAACCAAGTTCTGCATACAAATAAGAAGTTATTGTTATTAATTAAATACCGTACGTACGTTGATATTTAATACAGATATTTTGGATTGAAACTCAAAGTAAAGGGTTAGTTTACCGTTAATTTGTATCGAGATTTATTTTCTAAACGTGTTTTGGTAACAACCAAGTTCTGAGAAATATGTTTTAGAATAAAATATACTTTTTCCGCCGCCACAAACTATATAGATTTGGCATTTTTTTTGTTTAAGACATGCCAATTGCAATGCAATGCATGCATGCATGCATGCAATTTGCCTGTTGTCAGCGCCTTACTATAATTTTAAAATGTAAAGATCCATTGTTAAATCGAGCTCCATATAGACTGTAGCGAATATCATAAAATAGTCTGTGAAAACCCAGTATAAGTAATAATAGTCTTAGTAAAATGAAAATCTTAAACCAATCTCTTTCTTTGTGCACTATCGCTGGCTTTGAACCAAGGTTCACTTGCAAGGTCGGGTATTACCTATCATGTACTTACATCACACACTGGGTCTTATTAGAAAATGTAGAATTTTATGTTCTTAGGTATTGGTCTGAGAAAGTTGTGATATAAGAAGATTCTTGTACAAGTAGGTAATATGACTGTATGCAAACTTTAATTGCGAAAAAATACGGTGCCGAATGCATAATCTCCTCCTTTTTTAGAGTTCCGTACCTCAAAAGGAAAAAGGAACCCTTATAGGATAACTCGTGTGTCTGTCTGTCAGTCCGTCTGTCACAGCTGATTTGCTCCGAATCTACTGGACCGATTAAGTTGAAATTTGGTACACATTATGAACTTCTGTGACTCAAACACGGACGTGTTACTTAATATTGTGCGTACAAACTTACATGTGTAGTTGGAATGTATGGGGTATCATGTTTTTCAACTACAATGTTAAGTTTGTTCTTGGGATAAATTCATCCCAACTACGGAACCCTTCATTGTGCGTGGTCCGACATGCACTTGGCCGGGTTTTTTTAAGTCGGTTAAGGAATTTAGAACTCATCAAGAGTACATATAGATTATAATCCTTGGAAACCATTACCCGTTTTTTGGGCTTCGCCGTAGAAGGATAAAAAGGTACACTTTAATAAGAATGCGAGTTAAAAAGACAAAGAAACAAGAATTAACTATTAACAAACTAAAAAAAAAGGAATGATCATGTCCTTGTCAAAATAATAAATATTGATTAAACTTTTGTTAAAATAATTTATATGATTTAAACCCAGAAGTTAATAATTAAATCCTGTACTTACAATAAAACAAACAAAGACTCAACTATGTACGCAACATTTCATGAAGACTAACAACTGTGAAAAGTAGAATTTCTAGAAAATATATGCACCGCGTCAAAGGACTTGTAATTTATGGAAACATACACAAAGGGCTACGAATCTCCTTGATCTAAATATAAAGAAAACGCAGAATAAATTGACTGGAAGAGGTACAGCGAAAAAAATATATCGCCTATTTTCTCCTTCCTCAAATGGATTTGACAACACAATGCAGGTACCTCGTCCCTCGGGAAAATCAAACAGGATGATCGATCGAATCCGTGCAGACGGATTTGAAACAGTATCTAAAATGATTGAGTGTTGCCAGGATAATGCAAATATTTTCCTGACTATAAAAAATGATAAACAATAATTATAGAGAACTCTAACGGATACGATAGAGAGAGTTATCTTTATTGCACCTAAACATAAAAAAACGTAAAACGTCTACGTCATGAACCATTTTTTTTTCAAGTGGTTTCTTCATAACGTGAAAAATGCAATATGTATTTTTAAGAAGACGCAAGAAAATGCACGTGAACATGGCGAGTACTTAGTACCTATTCAAATCACCAGCGCGAGTTAAAGTAAATCCGCAGCTGTAGCCGGCAAAATTCAAAGGAGATGTTTCGTTTTTGGCCATTAAGTGTACGGTAATGAAAAAAGAGGAAAAAATTCCACGAATTGAGGAAAAATATTATTTTTTTGGATATTCCTCTGATTACTCCGGCACAAAAAAATATAGTTTTTCAAATGATTGCCATATTCTATTGATCTTGGCGTAATCGTCTTACTTGCATACTTTCGTCCAGAAATCATGTTTAACATTAAAACATAATAATATCTCATAGACGTTATTTAAATAAATATAAAAGATAATAAGATAATACAGCTTTTTAGACTAAATATAAGAAAGTGATCGATAAAAAAATATATTTTACTTTTGTGGATTGTAGATTTGTAGGTACTTCTGGATAAAAAAACGTCATCTCTCCAATCTGTCATGGCTGGCTGTCGATGGTCATAACTCTCATGACAAACGTAAAACATTTTCAGTTTTTATTTAGTACCTAAAAAATATTAAATTAGTTATTATGAAGAAAAACATTATTTTAATTGTATTCCGGGGTTTGTTTCCCAGGTTTTATAAAGCGTACATGTTATGGCCGGAGTCCTATACAAAAATGAAACGTCTCCTTTCCTTATTTTTTTTTGTAATTTCCAGATCAGTGTCAGGTTTTATCTTGATCAAAATATGATTCGCGACTATTACAGAATATGTATTTACAGAATTATTATCTCTTTAAGTTAGATTTGGTCCCCAATGTCATGATTTCATGAAAAAGTCATTCAATGGAATGTTTACATCATTATAACATATCGTTGTTTGATACAAACTAGCGAAACGTACCGAACGTTTTGTATCAAACATCGATATGTCCATACTTTGGCCTGATTTTTGTCTTAAATGAATGAAATTCAGGTCAGAGTGTCGTCTTTGGGGCACTATGAAAAAAATACTTAGAAAAATTTCGCGACCAATTTCGAGGTAGCGCTCGCCGGCCGCAGCCGCGGCACCGCTCGCTACGCTCGCTCGGCTCGCGCGTAGTTGGTCACAGTTCTAACCTAACCTAACCTATAAATATCTTTGCAGGTACACACCGCTATAAATAAAATTTAAATATGACTTTGAATAATAGTGTAAAAGATGGTTATGTTGAGAAAATATAGGATAACAAATAAAAGTATAATAGATGTTTATTGCTACTGACATTATGAAGTTGAATGCTTCAGAATTATGAACATTAGAGACAGAGTAGTTAGGAATTGTGATTTTTAGGATAAAAAATGTTAGGAATAACATTTTCGGATTTCCAATTATCGGAGTTGAAAATTTAGGTGAACTTTGGCGCACCCCAAAATAATATCTCCTGACGTCACCGATACGAGAAACGATGTCACCAAAATAGTACCAACCTCTGAACCGAGGTCAAAGGGTCAAACAGGCACGTCCACGCCAAATTAATCGGAGCATGAATCACGTGATCTGAGCAAATAATAGTTAAGCAAGTTAATAGCTGTCTTGAGAGGCATCCCTCGGACTACATCCGATGAACAGAATGGGGTCGATAAAATTGGAGCACGTTGTGAATGTGTGGATGAAGTTGTGTAAAGAATAGAGGGTGATTCTGTGAGACGGTTTGCTTGAGAATACTCGATGTGGTTCTAGATTATTTTAGTACTTCTATGTTACCGCTCAGAGTGTTACTTTTTGAGAGTTTTTTAAAAGAATACAGTATTTATTGGGACTGCCTCGTTGGTCTAGTGGTCTCAAGCGCTACTGCTGTGCAGCAGGTCCTGGGTTCGATTCCCAGGTCGGGCAAAGTGTTATTGGGATTTTCCGTCAAGGAGTTCTCAGCAACAGCCCGGAGTGTGGATTTGTGCCCGATTGATGGCAATAGGCTGGCCCACTATGACATGGGACTTAACCATAACTGACGAAATGTGGGTATTCTATAGGTACACCTCTGCCTAACGCTTCGGGGATTACAGGCGTGATGTTATGTATAATGTTATTTGTTGGGAAAAAACAGTTTTATTCAAATATATACAAGCATTTTTGTGTGATTATTTCTGTTTCATAGTGCGTCATTTAGTTTTGCCATATTGTATATTAGTTTCGGAATAAAAAGTGAATTTTATCAGTTAAAAAATATCTGAAATTAATAGGGAAGCAAGACATGTTCATTTATCGTTTTCTCGACTTTTTAAAGCACTTCCTCGTGTCGGCTTTTTGACGCGAAATGGGGATTTGCCATTATGCGAACTGAATCAGTCGGTCTGAACCAGATCGGATGGCGAATCCGGCATAATTGACATCGGCCTAATGTAGGTCAATTGACAGATGAGAGGGTAACCTCTTCTGAACCAGCCTATTTGGCGCGAAAATGGGTGTGCGCCACGAACGAACTGAATCAGTCGGACTGAATTAGACCGATTGGCGAATCCCGCATAATTGAAATCGGCCTCATCGGCCTTATTAAGGCCGCTCGGCGAAAGAGAGCTTAAGAGACGACAGTTAGCATTTTCCTGAGATTACGTCAGAATGATTATTTTTATTTTTTTTTCCTTAATAATGCCTATTAAACTTACTAATAGGTAATAATAAGAAAAAAATGTTAAATAAAAAACCTTAATTCAAAACAAACCTTAAATAAAATAAAACTCAAAAATATACAGTAGGCTGTATATTTTTGAGGCACCCTGAGGTTTGTATTGAATTCGGGGTACAATTTCGATAAATTAGTGTTCATTTTATTTGTCTCAGTCACGCGAATTTAACATAATAAGCTGACATTGGACTTGTAATATCAATGGAAAGTTTTTGTTTAAAATAGTAAGTTAGGATTAACTACTAGTTCCCTATTTTATGTTATTTTTATTAAATCTAGGGATTGAATCGCAAATAAAATAACCCATTTGCCAAACGCGTTTACGTTATTTTATTCATAAACGAACCCATTGTTTTCATATTTTTTTTTTGTGTTTTAACTCAGTTTGTGCCCGCTTCCATTTTATGCATCGAATTTCCATTTTAATTTCATCCTTTGTTTCTTCTTTAGTTGTCGTAAGTACACACGGCTACACATCAAGCTATACATTTCCAGTATTCGCTGACCTCTCATTGTACGGAAATCCTACACAGTGCGAGATCAGCTTATACTGGAAATGTATAGCTTGATGTGTAGCCGTGTGTACCTACCTATACAAGGTCAAATCAAATTAGCTAGCAAAACTCCACAGAAGTCATGGCATCGATATCTAAACAGAAACACGATAAAATAAAAACAAAAAGATTTGATGTTCCTTTAGGGGGTCAAAGACCGCTAGTAGTGTTGTTACTTGAAGTATGAGTTGAGGAAATCTTTATACCAATCACCTTTGTGAAGCTTACACAAAAAATAAACTGATTTTTTAAACTGATAGTTCAAGTGACTACACTAATTGCGGTCGATGTCCCCACAAAAAAAATGTCAAATTAATTATTTTTTTTGTTTTATCGTGTTCAGATATCGATACCCATTATGTATGCAGTTTTGCGACCCTGTATCATATTTTTTTCCGAAAGACGTCCACTGCTGGACATACGCCTCCCCCAACATTTGGGGGAGTTGGTTGCCATAATCACCACGCTTGGGGAGACGGGTTGGCGATCGCAGCATGGTGTTTAAAATGGATAGAAAATGCTGCTGCCCATTCTATTGTAAGTCCCTTGGTCGCCTTTTACGAAACCCACGGGAAGTCCCTGTATAAATGT
Organism: Tiliacea aurago; assembly: GCA_948098905.1. NCBI lineage: Eukaryota > Metazoa > Arthropoda > Insecta > Lepidoptera > Noctuidae > Tiliacea > Tiliacea aurago. The sequence continues at coordinate 18,473,284 of OX402586.1, read as the reverse complement.
ATGAAACTATGTCGTATACTGTATTATTTATTTTCACCTTTATTTCTGGCTCTTGTGATACGGAACTCCTTGTACAAGAGCCAGGGCTACACAAATGTTTGTTACTTTGAAGTGTAAATAACATTTTTTTTTTTTTGTGTAAAAATAAGCTTGTGGCTAAGTAATAACAGCCGCACGGGCCAATCGAACGGGTTAAGTTACGCTTGCCGCGGTTGGTCAGTAGATGGGTGACCATCTTTACATACCAAGAAAATAATAAACTTAAATAAATACAATATCAAATCCAAAATTACAGACTGGCTCTTATAACAGGGCTACAATAACACCGAATCTCTACTGGCATACATCGTTTAACAAATAACTGTTAAATAGGAACACAAAACACTACACACAAACAAACACTTCATAACACACAACACACACACCCATACAACATAACTAACAATACACTCACGAACACACACACCTCTTTCCCATTCACACCCCCACTCTTTCTCCATACCTGCATCCATCCATCCATACTCAAATAAATTTAAAATTCATTACTGACTCAGCTAACTCACATTTTTGTTTCAGGGGCTAGAATTATTAGTATCGACACTTGAAACCTAAAGTCCATCAATTACAATAATAATTCAGCTTGGTCGAATCAGGCAGGATTATTTTTTTTTTGTTATTATAAACAATTCCTTTTTTTTTTTCACTTGTGTCCATTGTTGGTTGATTAAGTTTTAGCATGTAACTACCGTACACACCGTACAACCATACAACCCGTGTCTATGTATTTTGGAATTAATAAACTTATTATTTATTTAACAGTTTAACGTGCTTTCCGAGGTACGGAGGGGCCGTACCTCTGAAAGCACGTTAAGCTGTTGGTTCCGGCTGTCATTCTTGGATCTTTGACAGTCATTACGGGGCGTCAGAAGCCCGAAAATCTGTGACAACCAGTCTTGCCAAGGGGTATCGTGTTACCCAGTAGCTGGGTTGTGGAGACAGGCAGTCACTCCATTTAAAATACCGGTATTTAGCTGCATCTGGTTAGACTGGAAGCTGACCCCAGCATAGAAGGGGAAAGGCTAAAGGGTATAAATATTCACAAATTTGTCAGTGACGAATACTATTCAATATTATAAAGTCATGATAATGTTTCATCGTTGTACTAGAAATCTAAAGTCATAATCAAACTGGGCTGAGAATCAGCACTTTTTAAACGTCACTTCTTAGTACTTTAGCTGGGAAGAAGTGGCGCAACAAACTCCCCAGCAGCACAGCTGTCTGTTCAGTTAGAAAAACTTGATTCTATATAATAGTATGCAAAATAATTTACTAAGAGCAACAGTGGAAGGATGCGCAATTTTATATTAATTCCTTTATTACATACATAAAGAATACATTTTTAATTATTCAAAATATTAAAAAATTGTAGCCCATCGGCATCAGAAACAGGGTCCAAGATGCCGGTGGTCAGGGTTCTAGAGAGAGGAACCTCCTGACCCAGCCACGCAATGAGAGCCTCCTACGGTGTTGGTCGGGGCTCTTATATTAATTATTATTATACGGTCTATACCTACTCAGATTTATAAAACTACTAGCGAATCGAGAAGTGGCGCAACAAACAACTTTTGACGCCACCGTGAGAATACCCTATGACCCAATGTTTCAATTTGCCAGTTTAATTTTTATACGAACAGTTTGGAACAATCTCAATTCATGGGCGTAAGTATCCACATTCATAAAGTAAAGTAATCTAATGTATATTGCAAAGTATCTATAGATCAAAAGATAAGTTTTATTTATTTTTTTTAGATTTACTCACATTCAATCCTTTTATTAAGATAAAAATCGTACACACTCTTAAAAAAATGTGTGTGGCTATCTAATACTATAATTGCGTCCTTTACTACGCTATTTGAATTCGGAATTAAATCGTTTTTTTCTTAAATTGCGAAAACATTCGTCCTCCGTGAAGTATGCCTCATTTTTAAAGGTCACCAGTTTTATAGCTTCGAATATATCTCAATTTTTGAACTGGAATTTCGGTACATGAGAAATGTGGCAGGATTTTTTTCGTTGATTGGAATCTGTGATCTAAATTGCGTAGCTTGATGGACTTGTAGTTTGTCGATAAATGGATTTTGAAAATCTCAATCAAAAGGAATCAAAGATTCGACAAAAGGATACCAATTTTTTTTACGAAAGATTTGAATCGTTCATAAAAATAGACAACGGCTAGTAAGTGCGGTCTAGTAAGTGTAAATCATTAAGTGAGTGCTCTGTTGAAATAAGGTTTAATTCGCAATAACTCTGCTTCATTCCAAAAATACCTATAACTTCTCAACAGAACATAAATGAACCAAAACAATTGCTCAGTTGAGCAAATAGAGTTGGACAGCGGCTGTAATACTTGACAGATATCGATGCCAGCTCCCATAGCTACTGATCTCAGGGGAGAACCTCCCTGCCTATCGGACCACGCTGTAAGTGACGTGGGGTAAATCAAATTAATTTATAATTCTCTCAGCATTACCAAGTTATTATTTGTTAATAGACGAAATGAAGAATGGGTAGGTGCGGGTGCGGTGGGTAAAGTGATTTACTTTTGTTAATATTTTTTTTAAGAAGATACAATATTCGTTATTTGTGGAAACATGAGTACAGAGCATGCAAGTTATTAAATACATTGTAGTTTAAGACCAGTCATGTTTGGCCTTAGTGGCGTACAAATATTTAAATTTCAGTACCTACTTAATAAAAGTTATTGGATAAATATTAGATTACATAAGAACAAAATAGTAAATAGTAAATTACAATTTTGATAAGAGTCATATTATATATGTATAAATGGTCATAATTACGTAACAATGACTAAATGTCAATTAAAATTATCATCATAGCAATAATGTGTTGCTTTATGTACAGATTATGTCAAAAATGTCAATAATATTGGGTATTAGATGTTGTCATTAAGAAATAAAGACTCATTGTCATAAAAAAATAAATATTAATAAAAGTTAATCGCTTTGTTTTATCGTCTTCCACGAGGACGTAAACCTTTTTATCTTTGATCAAAGCGATCTGTAAAAACGTTGATGGAAGTCTACTTTTATTTTAGTTTCCGATCCAGACGAGAAATTCGGTAAGTATGAGACTGACTCTTGAGACTGAAGGACATTAAGGGTCAAAACACAATAACCGATAAAGGCTTTTACGTCCTTCCAATTCCAAGACACCAAATTAATCTCCAGTTATAAGCTCGTTAAAATAAATTATACCATTTCCAGAATGTTCCACAGTTTCAAGAACAAAGTGAAAGATTCTTAAAAGTCGATTACATTGCAGAATTCTGTGAAACTAATGTTTATTTGATATTAAGGTTCTCGGAGACATTGAATTATTCAATCAAATGAACTAAATCCATTACGATCAATCAATTTAGACTGACACCGACAGTAATTAGTACGTTAGTGGCAGACAATGATGACGCAGAATACTAATGGTATCTCATTATTTCAATAATTATTGCGTTGTTTTTTTACGGGATAGGTATACAGTATGTAACAAAAACCCTGTTGTTCCTTTTAGGGACGTATACATTTACCTACAAGCACAACATTGGTGGAATTATTATTTAAAAAAATTAAGTTTTGGCTAGTCGAGAAGTCAACATCAAAGATTGAAAGAGGTTAGAAATCAGTTAAACATTGTAATGTTTAACTGATTTCTAACCTCTTTCAATATAATAATAATATATTATATTAATAATTAAACAATACAATAATATATTAATAATTAAATATTTATTTTAATTATTTTTGTTGAACAGTTTTTTTATATGACTTGCTTTATTACTTATGTATACCGATTCTTAAAACGTATGTAGAAGGAACAACAGGGTTTTTGTTACATATTGTATACAACATTATGCGAAACCTGAATATAGTTTGTTCAGAATAAGGAACTGAATCGATTTCAATATTTTTTACACCATGTTATATTTTGTCCCAAAAATATTTAAGTGTGATGGAAAATAATATCACCTTTTGATTACTTACAATACAATCGCCGTACGGTTAGGTACCTACTGCCAAATTATTATCAATGACCGCAAGACGAACCTGGAGGCGCGGGGGCGCCCCGCCGCGCGCCGTTAGCATGTTTTTGTACGGAGAAACCGCTAACATAACAACCTTATAACTTTATGATTTTTCATGATCATCATTTCAGCCGAAAGACGTCAACTACGGACATAAGCCTCCCCCAAAAAAGGGGGGGATTTGCCATAATCGCCACACTTGGCAGGCGAGTTGGCGATCGCAGTATGGTTTAAAAAATGCATAGAGAACGCTGCTGCCCATTCTCTAGTAAGTCCCTTAGTAGCCTTTTACGACACCCACGGGAAGAAATGGGATGGTGTTATTCTTTACGTCCGGCACCAAACAAAACTTGAACGGATTTTTCATGATACAGTTTTGAAATTTTGTGCATAGATTCTTTACTTATAAATACTAAATACGTATTTCGGGTTTCGCATATACTAAAACTAATATTGTATACATACTATCAACAGGACTGCCTCGTTGGTCTAGTGGTCGCAAGCGCTATTGCATGAGGGAAAAGTGTTATTGGGATTTTCTATTAGGAATTTTTCAGTAGCAACCCGGGGTCTGGATTTGTGCCCGGTTGATGGCAATTGGCTCGCCCCCTATTACATGGGACTTAAACATAACTGGCGAAATGTGGGTATACTATAGGTACATCTCTGCATTACCCTTCGGGGATTACAGGTGTTATGTTATGTGAATAGGTCCATTGTAGCAGTATACTTTATAAAGTATTATATTATTTTAATTATTGTGATCGAATCAGGCGAATCAAGGTAACCGACATAGCCCGAAGAAGTCAGTGGGCAGGGCACATTGTTCGCAGAACTGATGGCCGATGGGGCCGAAAGGTTCTGGAGTGGCGACTGCGTACCGGAAGACGTAGCTTTGGAAGGCGTGGACCGATGACCTTGTGAAGACCGCAGGTATCCGCTGGATGCGGGAAGCACAGAACCGGTTGAAGTGGCGGTGCTTGCGGTAGGCCTATGTCCAGGAGTAGATGTCTTTCGGCTGAATAGAATTATTGTGAATGTGATAACTGAATGAATAAAAATAATAAACTGAATGAATGTTGGTGATTGTTTATTTTTTACTTGTCTCTCACAGTTTTATTATTTTCTACTACATTATTCAAATAATAACAAAAAAAAATTGTATGGCAAACAAGGTGGTATAGATTCTTAGAGAATTCTCGGTATACCAACCAACCAAAAATTCTCTAAGAATGTACATTCTATAAAACAATTCTGCAGACTAATTACTGTGCTCAATGAAATCGCACCGATTTCAAGGAACAGGATTCTCGACCATACCGTTGCAAGTATCGGCAATTAACCTTTACGGCTTGAGAGAAAAGGTATGAGAACTATGAGCTTTATACTTTATTTATACACATTAAAAATTGAAGTCCCTTGACGTGTCATCATGTGTCACAGAATTATGCTTCTAATCTTTACGTGTCGGTCAGTGTCACCGCATTGTGCTTCTAATCTTTACGTTTCGGTCTGTCTCCCCGCATTGTGCTTCTAATCTTTACGTGTCGGTCTGTGTCACCGTATTGTGCTTCTAATCTTTACGTGTCGGTCTGTGTCACCGCATTGTGCTTCTAATCTTTAGGTGTCGGTCAGTGTCCCCGCGTTGTGCTTCTAATCTTTACGTGTCGGTCTGTGTCGTGCTCCTAATCTTTACGTGTCGGTCTGTGTCACCGCATTGTGCTTCTAATCCTTAGGTGTCGGTCTGTGTCACCGCATTATGCTTTTAATCTTTACGTGTCGGTCTGTGTCACTGCATTGTGCTAATTCTAATCTACGCAACGGATTTTGATGCGATTTTCAACATTATTTAGAGAATTTATTCCGGAAGGTTCGTGTATTTAATATATTAATATAAAACTTACAGTAATAAAGCAATCACGACTTTTAGACTGCTATGATTATTATTTATAAATATTTATTAAGACAACTTTGATCCAAATTGATTATAAAAATAGTGCTTAAAATTATGTTCTATTAGTGATGTTGTATTTTGTTGTTGCTGTGTTGTTGTGTTATGACGTAATAATAAACGAAATACCGAATTAATATGAACGTGATTAAAATCGTGAACAATCATGAGCATAATATAATGAACTCATCATACCTTTGATGACGGCGTTAATAACGAAACTTGATACGCGGAATATTGCAGGAATAAATACTTTTTAATTGGCAAAATGACCAGTATCATAAATAAACATTTATATATATATTAAAAATTTGTTAAATAAAATTACATGGGACTTAAACATAATTGGCGAAATGTGGGTGTATAGGTTCACCTCTGCCTAACCCTTCGGGGTTCCTTGACAAAACATGGAGATTTAATTAAAGTAATTTACTATAAAGAAATCTCCATGTTTTGTCAAGTCGTTAAAAACGCGCGAAGGGCGGGTGGCTAGTTTAAAATAATCTTGTCATGGGTATGGCGATTGCATGCTAAAAAAACAAGCAAGCCTTGCAGTAGTAGCATATGAAGTGTAACATCGGACATCTCTCCTTGGTAATAAGCAACTTCGCAGCGACAGAAATTAACCTCAATATTTAAAAATCTTAATACATAATTTTTTATCGAATAAGTAATTATTTTATTACTAGTGGACACTGACAGTCGGGCTGGTCCACAAATTCAAGGTCACTTAGCGTGCTAAGGAGCGGGCTATGCTTGGAGTCTCTCTGAAGGATAAGATCAGAAATGAAGTTAGCCGGAAGAGAACCGGAGTTACCGACATAGCCTGCAGAGTAAACAAACTGAAATGGCAGTGGGCTGGCCATGTTTGTCGAAGGGCCGATGGCCAGTGGAGCAAACGCGTCCTGGAGTGGATACCGCGTATCGGCAAGCGTAGTGTGGGACGCCCCCCAGCTAGATGGACCGACGAACTTGAAAAGGTGGCTGGGACAGACTGGATGCGGAAGGCGGAGGACAGGGTGTTGTGGCGCAGCCTGGGAGAGGCCTATGTCCAGCAGTGGACTGCTATATGCTGAGTTGATTGACTCACTGGTCGTAATTCGACCTTATTTCAACATTTATATCTGTAGTTTTTAGTGTGTATATAATGTAGACTATTCTTTCTATTCGAATTCCATGAGTAAACTAAATGCATGCTATTACAAAATACATGATAATTATTTCATGCTCAAGCTGTCACTTCACGTTACACACTTCCGTCCCTCTTCACGAATCCCACAGAACGCGATAGGAAAAATTTTGTAAATCAAAAATGTAAGTAGAACTTCGTATTAGTGAAGATTTTGTCTACTGCTCGTTGTATAAATGTCCCATAAACTCATAACCCAAGACCCCCAAGATCTTACGTTTAAGCGGAGAACCGAAAAAAAAAACCTATTCGTAAATCTTAGTTGAAATAGATTGGAATCTTTCCCCCGAACATTTCGTTCAATATAATCACAATGAAGGGCAATATTTTTTTGTTGTTGGAACCTCTCACTTATAGTTCGAAAATAGAATGAAGTTAATTAAGTAAAGAACAAATAAAAAGTTACTTAAAAAAGCGGCCAGGTGCGATTCAGACTCGCACACAAACGGCTCCGTACCACCGTATAATATTTAATACGACATTATTTTGATTTAACTATAAGTTTGTATTTTATTATGTGTGGTTATAGCGGCCTTCAATCATCAATCGTGCAAAAGTGTTTATTTTTTTTTTTATTTTTTTTTTAGCTGTAAGTTATCCAAAAACTGTAAAATAAAATAAAATAAAATAAATAGTAGTAGGTACACACTTTGGTGAAAATATCAAGTGTCTACATTATTATGTAGACACTTGATATTTTCACAGAGAAGAGAGAGAGAGACAGAAGATAGAGAGAGAGTTTTTAATTTCGGTTCAAAAGAAACAGCCCTGTGAAAGACGGATTGGCGGACAGCAGAGCCTTAGTAAAAGGGTCCCGTTGGGATTTGGGTACGGAATTCTAAAAACAATGTTAACTGCCCTCTTTATTACCTCAAGCGTAACTTATACGTACTTACTCCTAGTTCTTAAGTAGGTAACGTAAAATAAAGGAGTGCAAGATAAAACGAGGCTTCTCGTCGAACATTTTACTAAGCAGAAGTTAAGCTTGAATGTACACACGGCTACACATTAAGCTGTACATTTCCAGTTTATGCTGATCTCGCACTGTACGGAAATTCTATGAAATGCGACACCAGCTTATACTGGAAGTATAGCTAGATGTGTAGCCGTTTGTACGTAATTATCAATACACATAAATAAAATAGAAGTGTCTGTTTGGAATTTCAAAATAACAACTTTTTACTAAGTGCATAATGAAAGTATATACGGTAGGTACTTAAAAAAAAATTGTCTGTCCGTCTGTTTGTTCCGGTTTATCTCCGAAACGGCTGATCCGATTTTGACGGGACATTCACTGGATGATAGCTGATGTTATAAGGAGTAACTAGGCTACATTTAATTTAGAAATAGCCATACGGGTGAAGCCGCGGGCAGCATCTAGTGTTCTAATAAAACTTACAAGTACTTATCCAATTGAATAGAGAAATAAAGTTTATTCATTTATGTTTAGAGCTTTGAGCTGAATAAAAGACGGTGATCATAATAAATTGAAGTATGACAGAGCTAATTATTCGTATCAAAATTATAAGCTTAACAACACACCTACATTTCGCCAGATAAAGGGTAAGTCCCATGTAATAGGAGGCGACTCTATTGCCATCAACTGAGTACACATTCAGACTCAGGGCTACTCCTGAGAAATCCCAGTTGGAAAAACTCAATAACACTTTGCCCAACCCAGGAATCAAACCCAGGACCTCATGCACAGCAGTAGCGTTTGCGACTACTAGACCAACGAGCCAGTGTAAGCCTGACCTTCATAATCATCATCATCATCATTTCAGCCGAAAGACGTCCACTGCTGGACATAGGCCTCCCCCAAAAAAGGGGGGGACTTGCCATAATCGCCACGCTTGGCAGGCGGGTTGGCGATCGCAGTATGGTTTTAAAAATGCATAGAGAACGCTGCTGCCCATTTTCTAGTAAGTCCCTTAGTCGCCTTTTACGACACCCACGGAAATGGGATTGTGCTATTCTTTACGTCCGGCACCAAACGGAACCTTCATAATAATGAATGAATATTATAGATTACACGGTATTATCGTCCAAAAGTGAACCCTATTTTATAATTATTTCGAATACACAACAAAATGCCTCTTTTAAACCACGAAAGTAAAATAATATGCTACATTTTAGGGCCCACGCCAGCCTTTTAATCCTCACATAATGGATACCTTTCTACCCAAAACTCTAACACACAAAGTAGCTACTTCAACTAATAATAAAATTATATTTGGTAAACGAGGCAGCGTAAGCCAGATCTTCTTAATAAATAATAAATATATAGATTACACGGTGTTATTGTCCAAAAGAGAACCCTTTTTTCTAATAATCGAACACAACAAAAAGCCTCTTTTAAACCACTCATGTAAATGCTACATTTTATGGTCCACGCCAGAAAATGCCATTTGATCCACAGTCACACACAATGGATACCTTTCTACCCAAAACTCTAACAAACAAAGTAGCTACTTCGACTAATAAGTTATATCAGGTAAACGAGGCAGTGTAAGACTGATCTTCATAATAATTATTGAATATCTAGATTACACGGTATTTTTGTTAAGTACTTGTTGACGGGCCTACACTGTCCTCCCATACCTATTGACACTGTAACTTGAAAACATTGTAAAAGCCCATTATTTTTAAAAGAGTAACCGTGGAGTTTCTTGCCGATTCTTCTCCATAGGAAACGACCAATTGGAACCGTGCACCTAGCTTCTGAGGTTTCATAAGTGCATGTAGGTTTATGTGAAATAAAATATTTTGATTTTGATTTATTGTACAAAAGTGAACCCTATTTTCTAATAATTTCGAACACACAACAAAATGCATGTTTTAAACAGGGACCGTACAACCCCGGTTAAGAGTTAAGACTTTTGAAGGGGTAACCCATTCAATGGGTTACCATTATGATGATGTAATCCATTGAAAGGGTTTTATACAAGAAAACCATTGAAAGGATTACATGATAACTCATTGAATGGGTTTTATACTTGAAACCCAGTGGAAGGGTTACATGATAACCCATTCAATGGGTTCTATACCTACTTGAAACCCAGTAACATTAAAAAATCATAATAATATGTTATTTCGATATCCACCCAGCACGCGTAGCATGAACATTTATATCTCTATTCTACTCAGGGACCATTTTGGTTACCATTTTAGAAAAACCCTGTCGAAAACCCTTTCAATGGAAAGGGTTTTCGATAAGGGTTTTCTAAGCAGTTAAAAACCCATACGGTGTGGGTAATTTTGAACGGCTTAAATTAAGCTGTTCAAAAGGGTTACTCGTACCCAGACCGTATCCGCCTTATTACAAAACAAGATTTATATTTTGACATGGCTTAAACCATTGAGCCAGTTTTTGTAATAAGAACGTAACAGTGATTGAAATACCGTTATTTTTACAAAACTGAAAACTTAGTTCGGTACTAATTCGTCAGTTTTGTGTTTAGAAACTTTACCATAGTCGGAATAAAATTCGAAATTCAATAATGGCTCCATGTTTTAAACCTGGGTCTGAAGATAAACCTTGTTTTGGAATAAGGGGGTTTGGGTTTTTATCGAAAACCCTTTCAATGGGTTACCAAAATTTAATTTAAGCCGTTCATATGGGTTACCCATATCGTATGGGTTTTTGTTTAACCACTTAGAAAAACCCTATCGAAAACCCTTTCAATGGGTAACCAAAATGGTCCCTGCATTTAAACCACGTAAGTAAAATAGGATGCTACATTTTAGGGCCTCCCCACTAAGTGCCATCTGATCCACACACAATAGATACCTTTCTACCCAAAACTCTAACAAACAAAGTAGCTACTTCAACTAATAATTATAACAGGTACCCGAACAGCGGCAACAACTGAAGTTCGAGAAAGTTCTAACTGAGATGGTATCATTACTAGTAAGGGAAACTTAGACGAGGTACATTTAACTTTTTACTCAATTATGTATAGCGTTACAAAAGACGTGAGCCCTAAAATAGATCTTTTGATTTAAAATGTATGAGGAAGATTCAAGTTTTCTTGCCTTGATAACAGGAAGTAAGAATGAGATTTTGAGATAGATTTGCTGAGATATAATTAATTAGAAACAATGATGTTGGATTTGAACACAGGAACTCTTGAGTATTAAAAAAAACCGGCCAAGTGCGAGTCGGACTCGCGCACGAAGAACCATTGTCTATAAAAATGGCAAAAATATCACGTTTGTTGTATGGGAGCCCCCCTTAAATATTTGTTTTTTTTTTATTTAATTTTTTTTTTTTGAAGTAAATATATAACTAAATATGCTGTGAATATTTCAAGCGTCTACCTATCGCCGTTATCAATATAGAGCAAAAACCAGCAAAAAAAATCACGTTTGTTGTATGGGAGCCCCCTTAATTATTTATCTTATTCTGGTTTTCAGTATTTTTTGTTATAGCGGCAACAGAAATACATAATCTGTGAACATTTCAACTGTCTAACTATCACGGTTCATGAGATACAGCCTGGTAACAGACGGACAGACAGACAGACAGACGGCGCGGCGGAGCCTTAGTAATAGGGTTCCCATCTTACCCTTTGGGTACGGAATCCTAAAAAAAGAGTGCATTTTAAGTTTTTTTTTGTTACCTAAAACTATGGGAATTCCGCGTCGATATTATTTAGTTTTTACTTGTAACGACTGAACTTACAAATGAGGATGAATTTATAACAAAAAAGTAAGTATCGAAAACACAACAGACAAAACGGATAACAGATTAAAGTAGTATAAATAAAAACCTCTCTAAAACTTGCCACCCACGTCTTGCAAATCACGTCAACTCTAACAATCTAATCAAAGGGCCTATCAACATCGATTTTATTGTCCCCTAATAAAATAGAAACTGCAAATCACATCAGACTGAAGTAATGAAAAAGACACATCTGCCACGCTTGTTTTATTTGAAACGAGAAGCTTGGTGCAATATAATGCCATATAAAACACGTTTTATAACTGAGTTTATCGTATTCCTAAGGGTGAATGCAGATAGAGGCGATTTGGCGTTTTGAACGCCGGAAGTCGTTCCGATTTGAATTAATGAGTAAGAAAGAAGAAAGAAAGAAAAAATGTTTATTCTGCACAAACAAAACGCACGTTACAATGAAACAACACAAATTGCACACAAACAAAGTAGCCAAAAGCCCCGCAATCAAACAATAAAAAGTTCGACAATCTTGTCTATTGCTAGATGTCAAGGCCAGGGACCAAAGACAATTTAAACTGCATAGTACTCTGTGGTGTTGCGACACTGGCAAATGACGATGAAAATGCTGATTGCCGAGTGGAAAAATAACTACTTTTGAAACACTAATGAGTGACGTGATGGTTATACGCGAAAAGCTTGTGGAGACATGAGAAAAGTAAAATCATTTTGTGTTGTTGTTTCTTGTGAGCGCAAAATACAGGGTGGAAGGGAAATCGACGCGAATCCGTTTACCATGGATTCAGTACATCATTCTTGACCCAACTGCGTTAAAATTTTTCGTCGGTTATTAAAAAAAAATTCGCTGTTCCATACATTTTGACCGAGTAGGAGTTGCACTTCTGTAGGAAACAGCTGTTTTTTTTTAAATTACCGACGAGAAATTTTAACGCAGAGGGTCAAGAATGATGTAGTGAATCCATGGTAAACGGATTCGCGTCGATGTTTCCACCCTGTATAATAATTTTACTTACTAATTGTGGGCGTCCAAGCATAAAAGGTCCAGTTCTCGGCATTTAGTTTCCGAGATAATAAGAATAATTTATTTTAGCAAAAAGAAGAAATACTCGTACAATAGAAATAAATATAATAACAGTTATACGCAGTTTTGTAAAGTTGGGTGAAAATGTTGAAATTTTAATTGATTATTAATTAATGCTAAATTATCTACAAGTTCATACAGTAAATGACTTTATATGATATTTCTAAGAAGATACCAGAAATTTTAAGAGAAAAGTTTAGTAAAAAGGTAACAGTGGTAGGTATGTCAAATTTGAAAATGATTTTTCTCAAATCAAGCTTTTAGAGGCATGAGGAGCAGAGTATAAAGTTCACTCATCCTCTATAGAAAAGGGATGATCCTCCGACCAGACGGGTGTTGTGTCTGGCAGGCAACTGCCCGACGACGGTTGATGTCGGGATGTTGTATATAATTATGCTAGTTGCGCGGTAAACGCTGCTTGCGCGATGCAGGATTTTGCGTGACGTCAGCGTGACACGTAGTTCGCATGTGGCAATGTTGATGCCGCTACAATTTTATTAAGAGATTCAACTTCAAATGTCTGATAAAAGAAATGTTCCAGTTTTTTTATATTTTTCTAATACTTATTATCGATTAACTATTCTAAATACCGAATCTAGTCTTAACTCAATACCCGACTACTGGACCCTTTTTGCTTGGACGCCCACAATTGATCACTACATTATTATTGTGGACAGTTGTCTGAATAAATAAAGGCCATTAAAATTATTATTACAATAAAACCATCATATTTTTCGACGAGAATCCAATAAACGATCAACAACTATTACTTCATGAATTCAAGGATTGAAAATATGAATGACACGCTATTTTCTAGTGAAACCATTTATGCGGTTTGAATCGCATGTCATGGCAAATAATATCGCTCGGAAACGCTCCTATCTGGACGAGCCCTGAAGTGGTAAAGATAGAACATGGAGCGTGATGGTGAAGACCTATCATGTTTTGATTACGACCACTAAAAGTACTAAGGCTCACTTCCGTCTCCGCTAAAAGGAATCGTAATAAGAATAATGTTTTATTTGCCATTTTACGTACCGGATCGAAACGACAGATTTTACTGGCTATTATTGATTCAACGACTTCGTTCGTGACCATTTATTGTTGGTTCGGTTGGATTTGCTACTGAATAGCTTTGAATTGTAGTGCAATCTGTTTACTTGAACGGAATGATGCTGAAGTTAAACATTTACTGCCTTATTTCAAAACAAGATTTATATTTTGACATGGCTTAAACCATGCAGTCAGTTTTTGTAATAAGAATGTAACTGTGATTGAAATACCGTGTTTATACAAAACTGAAAACTTAGTTCGGTACTAAGTTGTCAGTTTTGTGTTTAGAAACTTTACCACAGTCGGAATAAAGTTCGAATTTCAATAATGGCTCCATGTTTTGAACCTGGGTCTGAAGATAAACCTTGTTTTGTAAGAAGGGGGATAAGATTCGTGCAGACTCGTGCGATATCGCGGACACGACGCGACACTAGAGGACACACAAATAAACTAGTTGGGTAAGTACCTAATGTGTATACACTAACCCCCTTATTACAAAACAAAGTTTATCTTCAGACCCAGGTTTAAAACATGGAGCCATTATTGAATTTCGAACTTTATTCCGACTATGGTAAAGTTCTTAAACACAAAACTGACAACTTAGTACCGAACTGAGGTTTCAGTTTTGTATAAAGAACGCTATTTCAATCACAGTTACGTTCTTATTACAAAAACTAGCTCCATGGTTTAAGCCATGTCAAAATATAAATCTTGTTTTGTAATAAGGCGGTAATGGTTTAGTGAGTCAAACTTACATCCTTGTTTCCGGAAATGTTTTGACGTTAATATAAAGGTAACCCTAACTAATATTATAAATGTTAAAGTGAGTTTGTTTTTTTATTTGTTTGTTACGCTAATACGGCTGAACGGATTTGGATGAAATTTAGCACATAGGTAGACCATGACTTGGATTAGGACATACAATACTTTTTATCCCGATTTTCTCACGGAATCATGACTTATGCGCGTAAAAACGCGGGGTGCAGCGTTGCCCCACACTAGGAATTTCTCCTGTATTATGGGTGCGTTTACAAACATTTAAGCTCACATACACCAACAGCCAGACCCGGAACAACTACTTGTAGTTCATACAAATATTTGTTCCGTGCGGGAATCGAACCCGCGACACGCAGCGCAGCAGTCAATCGCTTAACCACTGCGCCAACCGTGCCGTCAGCTAGTTAGCTAATGCGAAATTGAGTTTGTTAATTAATTTGTTTTTTTATTTATTACGCTTTCACGTTAAAACGGCTGAACGGAATTGGATGAAATTTGGTACATAGGTAAACATTGACCTAAAAAAACAAATTATTAAAAAAAAATAACCCGACTGCAAAAAAATGAACTGAAAAGATGGAAACAAGATGAAAAGAAAACCAGTATCCTTTAAGTATCAAAAATAAATAAATGCAGTCGGATGCATCTAGGATGTTACGAATGCCTTAAAATTTGCCTCCGACTGCATTTATTTATTTTTGATTCTTAAAGGATACTGGTTTTCTTTTCATCTTGTTTCCATCTTTTCAGTTCATTTTATTGCAGTCGGATTTTTTTTTTAATAATTTGTTTTATTTCAAGCTTTTTAGTGTTATTAATGAACATAATATATTGTTTAGTTAAGTATTGGTAAGTTAAAAAGCTATACGACTTAGCAAGATAAGATTACGCGAGCAGAAGCTAGCTTCTGGCCGCGACTTGGCGTGGAAGTAGTAGAATAGCCACATTTTTATAGAAAACGGCCACTAGTCAAACGAGGCCGTCCTGGGTTCGATTCCCGGGTCAGGCAAAGTGTAATTGGGTTTTTCATCTGAAATTTCTCAGAAACAGTCCGAAGTCTGAGTTTGTGCCCGGTTAGTGGCAATAGGCTCGCCCCCTATTACATGGGACCTAAACATAACTGGCAAAATGTGGATGTACTATACGGTACACTTCTGCCTAAGCCTTATACAGGCGTGATGTTATATTATTTTTTATGAAAATTCCCTGTTTATTACTATTGTAGTTTTGATCTCAGCAGCCAAAATACACAGAGACTCAAGACTGGTGACGCGGGAGCAAGTGACGTACAGTTGTCCGTGTGAGAACCAGTTTTAGTCCTGAGGTCGGCTCCGCGGTCTTCAGTGGCAATTCCCCATTGCTTGCCAATGCCAAAAGGGTCTTGACAGACAGACAGACGGACGGACAACGAAGTGATCCCTGAAGGGTTCCGTTTTTTCTTTGGCAACATCTTGCGTTTTGATTTTGAGTCCATTATCGTCGTCAGCGCCCTCGAAAACCATGAAAACGATACCTATGACAAAAAATTCACAAATATTCGATAACGCCATTTTAAATTTTGATTTTGACTCCATTATTGTTGTCAAAAACCATGAAAACGAGACCCATGACGAAAAATCATCACAAAATCACGACATCTTTTCGCGCAAGTGGGTTCGCGCAAGTCTTTAGCAGAAATGTCATTCGCGCAAGTGTACCAAATCCGATGCAACAAAAAAAGTGAATATTGCTCGTTTTCTTGCTGACTGTAATTTCTTTTTTAAATCTGTGAATGCAGATCAAAATGTCTCAAAATTTTAAGGACAGTCTCCTAAGACTGATTTTGTGTAGCTACAACGGTTAAGATATCCTTACTTTCCATCTTAAAAATCCACCCTGCATATGCCATGATGACTGCTTAGCCCGATAAAGATATAGCGTGAGTATAATCAGTTAAAAGGTTAAATCTGTAACAATCTGCAATGTTCTAACCGTTAGGCTCGTCTTTTTACAATTTGCTGTAAACCATAAAGGAATACAAACAATGCAATATTGCCCATCCCCCATAGTAAATAGCGTGATAATATATGACCTATCGGTTAACCAGACTTATAGGGAATATATATGCAAAATTTGAACAGAATGTATCCGAATAGAGATTGCGTGATGCTGGAACATACATTCAGACAAACAGGCAAAAATTCTAAAAACTATATTTTCGGCTTATGAACGATCTCAGTCCTCAAACCAATTACTTTTTTTCAAAAATATTCAATGTACAATTTTAACTTCGCTTTGATTTTGTTATTAAAGAAACTGTACTTTTTTGTAGTTTGTGACAAAATAGTAGCTTAAAAGTCTTATAAAATGTATATATTTGGAATTGGCTATTTACTAGCTTTTATTTGATACCCATATTAATAAAATCGTAATTTATTTTTAATCTCCCTCTATTTTTTGATTCGCAAATGCCATAGTAAAATTGTATAGCCTATGTCACTCCTGAAATTAAAACGAATCTAAGGATACCTCATATGCTAAAATCCATCAAGCCTTTTAGCCTATAGAGCGTGCCAAAGAAATGGACATACATACATACATACGCTCGAAAAACATAACCCTTCTTCTGAAGCAGTCGGGTAAGAAGGACATTAGCTACTTTCATCCTGGTTCGCTGACGAAATCACGGGCACTAGCTAGTCACACACAGAAAAACAAAAACAAGCAATCTAATGTTGTAAATGTCAGAAACTAAAATATTTTTTTCTTCTGGATAGTCCATAAAAACCTATCAAAAACTTCGAAGAAGGTTTCATTGGCACAGTTTACAATTCATAAAAATATTATCAAATATCAGCTTACTTTCATAATTTTTGTGTACCTATAAAAACCCGAACGATATGATTTCCTGTCAACTCAGATTATTGACTTACCGATCAGGGAAGAATACAAAAAAAAGATATTGGCTTTCCAGTTCGTAACAGCCTTAAGAGGTGGAAGCTATAAAATTGTTTCGACTTCTTTTCCGTTGCCGTCACTCAATAAAACGAATAAAACCAGTTTGAGAAAATTTTGAAGGTGAAGTAGGTATTATGAATTTATGATGTTTTTTATCAAATTATTATTAAATTATTTTTTACTCAAAAATGTCAAAAATTACAACCTTCTTTGAACAAAGTCGCCCTTTCCGCGCTACTTGAATAGGCACCAGCAAAGTTGTATGAAATTTCATTGCTGGTGAGTTTTAGCCACCAAAATCCATTACAGTTTTGTTTCCAAAATTATTACCTAGGTGCAACAAATTTTTATCCAGAATTTGGCTGTATAAGTACAGGCAAAATAAAGATTATAAAAATACATGTAAGTATATTTTAATTATTTAATTATTAATAGGTAATAAAAAACTTAAAAAAAAACTGGCTTTAATAATTTAATTTACTCGCATAAAGCACTCTACAAGCCTGCAACGAGTATAACATTTCTGTAGGCACATGTATTATAAAATATGTTTATTTTTATAATACATTTACAGAAATTTCGTTCAGGTAGGAACCTATCTGTGAAATTACAGAATTAAAAAAAAATATATGTTATAGTACATCACTGCCGCGGTCTGTAATGACTGCGTTGCTGGCCACGCTGTGATGGCCTCCAGCTTAGCTTAGCTACACTCTCGGCCTTCAAGATTGGCCGAAAGCGCAACTCTAGGCCAACACAGCGCGGTCAGCTTTGCAGTTACCTTCCGTCTCGCCTTTATTGCAGCTTGTCTATCAAGGGCTGCAATGGTGACCTTACTGTGTTGGCCTGGAGATGCGTTTTCGGCCATCATCAGCGCTGCCAGCAACGCAGTCATTACAGACCGCGGCAGTGATGTACTATAACATATATATTTTTTTAATGCTGTAATTTCACAGATAGGTTCAATAACCTACCTGAACGAAATTTCTGTACATGTATTATAAAAATAAACATATTTTATAATACATGTGCCTACAGAAATGTTATACTCGTAATGGAAAGGGTTCGTTCTCTTTGATATTGGTTATGAAAAATAGTTGGTCTTAAAATATGTATGTAATCATGTAAATATTTTTGTATATTGTACCGAAAACTTATTCTAAGCAAACGTAAATTGTATCAAAAGCATACAAAACACCATTGAGAATCGATAGTTGGTTAACCAGGTTTTGTTAGGAATAATCTATGCTGTGAAAAGACAACAAGTTATCAGAAAAGAGGAGGATCAAAGGTAAGATTGATGTGATGTATGAACGACTAGCTGTGCCCCACGGTTTCACCTGCATACGTCTCGATACCGTGGGAACATCGAGATAAAAATATCCTATCACCTCTACCTACCTATACCTATGTGCCAAATTTCATCCAAATCCATTCAGCCGTTTTAGCGTGAAAGCGTAACAAATAAACTCACTTTCGCATTTTATAATATTAGTTAATATGATGGCTAAAAAAATATTGAAAAAAATAATAATTGAGACCAGGGGGTCTGCTCCGAAGATCACTCCGAAGTATTTGCCGAATATTCGGCCGTTTTCTGACTACGGCTGACTATGAGTGACTAGGCGAAAGAAAAAAAAACGACAGTCAACGAGATAAGTCAAAGTCAAAAATGTGACTTGAAAACGGGTAATGACGAAGTAAAAAAAGGAATCTTTGGAAGTCAAGAAATGCCCGAATATTCGTCCGATACTTCGGATTATTGTTTCGGAGTAGACCCCAAGGACAGGAAGATGATGCAACAAAACAACCCGACTTTACCAAAACAGGCATATTTTACCGACAAAACTCCATATTACTTTCAAATATTTCGCACTTGAACAACACAAAGCGGACCTTTACAGCTTCATCGTTCCACAATACAAGACTCAAACATATCTGATCCCGATGTGGTTGGCTTTCCTAGAACCACGTTTGGTCATTCAGCTTTACTAACGTCCGTCCGCATCCGATATTTCATTGAGCAACGGTTGAGTGAGTGTATTTGCATTTGGGTTCTATATTATTATTATTTATGTATTTATTAAATACGTTAACAAAAAAACTTTACATAAGGAATTTGCCCCGCAAAACCGTTTTCACGGTTTGTCTGTGGGAACAGAACACAGTTTTACAGTTTTTGTTTATTAGTGCGGACACTTAAATTTCACTAACTGCACCTACAAAATTACTAACAATTATCTAATCTTATGAATCTCTCAATCATCTTTTAAAATATACCTAAACACTTATCTGCTCTTGCCCAACAATCTGCAAAACATTTTCCTATGAACATCGTTTACAAACTCCTGAAAAAGAACTGCTTAAGTAACTTGGCAAATTCACCTTTTACTTCCTGACTTCTTATATAAGTAGGCAATTGGTTGAGAAGGTATGGAATTCTTTTATCAAGCGTTCGGTCGCCAAAATAGTTCCTTATTCTAGGTACATCAAATTTACCTGCTGATTCCATCCTAGTTGCGTGGTTATGGGTAACTACGCAAGCCGATTTCCGGCCACCGTAGGCGCGGGCTTACGGACGGTGAGCGATGGGTAGCTCACCATCCGATAAGGACCAGGCCCGGGTCGACGGCGCGTCGTATTCCACGCGCGCCTCAAAGAGTTGTCAGCACCAACTGACGGGGTCCGATAGGGCCAATGCCTGCCAGGGTTGCGAGTTTGTCCGAAAGGGATATCGTGGCCCGGGCACACAGGCAAATGAAGGAATACGGGTGGGTTTTAGTCAGTAAAAGTCTGACACGCCCTCCCGCTCCGCCCAGAGCGGGAGAAGTTATTTGATAATTTCCCAAACAAAAAAAAAATGGGTAACTAGTGAGTGACGCCCCCAGCTGCTGCTATAATATATTATTTTTGTTTTAAATATTTAAAACACATAACATCACGCCTAAATTCCCCGAAAGGTTAGGCAGAGGTATACCTATTAGTACACCAACACTTCGCCAGTTATGTTTACGTCCCATGTAGTAGGGCGAGCCTATTGCCATCAACCGGGCACAAATCTAGTCTTCGGGCTGCTACTGAGAAATTCCAGATGAAAAACCCAATAACACGTGCCCGACCCGGGAATCGAACCCACGACCTCATGCTCAGCAGTAACGCTTGCGGCCACTAGACCAACGAGATAGTCTATAGGTATAATTATAAGTAAAAAATATATTTATAAGGATAACATTTAACAGTTATGACAATCTATGAGGAATATGTACAGAAATGAAAGTATATGCACGCATAGTTTTTATGTTGGCCACTTCACTTGTCTAATTGGAATTCCCTCGCACTTGTTTATGAGTTTTTATAGGTCCCATTTTCAAAATAAACCTTTTTTAGAAATATCATTTTTTTTTTTAAATCTTAATTTATTTTGTTCATAATCATTCATAATTTGCTTATTTTGTATGAGGTTTTATGGATTACTTGTCTTAATAATGTTTCAATAAATTTTATGAGTAAGAATAGTAAGATAAGAGAGCAATAGGTAGATTTAATACTTTGGTACTGACCGGCAAAAAATGTTAAAATAATTAAATAAATAATTAAAAAAATAAACTCATTTTAATTTTTAATAAGCTTTTTTGATGTGAAACATCTATAGGCGCACGTAAAACCGATTGCTGGCGGGGCGACGCATGCCGCGTGGCGATTCACCGCTCCCCCCACTACGCGACCCTGACCTTTTTTCCATGTTTATTTGTTTGATTTCGATGTTTCACATCTGCTAGGCGTTCCGTGACGACTCACAATTTTTTTTTTAAATTGACCAAATCAGCTTTTTACGACCTTTATACAACGAAAAAAGGACTAAGGAATCAATGATACCTTAAAGCTAAAAACTTTAAGCTATTAGCTTTAAGCTAATAATCAATCAAACCTAACCCGTATCAACCAATTCAAAGAGCACGCAATGCTTAAAACAATACACAAGTCCTTTATTTCTACATAATTATATACCTACAAACCCGAAACACGTGTCTAGTATTTTTATGTAAAGAATCTAACTATACTAGAATGTACAAAACTTCAAAACTGTATCATGAAACATCACAAAGAAGGTTGAAGGCTTCTACATACCGGGGCGACTTGTCGCGCGACGCGACGCGACACAAAGGCACCGCTCGTCCCGCGACACGCGGGGCCTTTGTGCCGTGTCGCGTCGCGCGACAAGTCGCGCTGGTACGTAGAAGCTTTGATAAGTTACCGAGTTGTCCGTACAAACACGTGCTAACGGCGGCGGCGGCGCCCGCGCGCGTCCAGGGTAGTCTTGCGCTCATTGATAATAATTTGGCAGTAGGTAACTAACCGTACGACGATTGTATTGTAAGTAATTAAATGGTGATAACATTTTCCATCACTCTTAAATATTTTTGGGACAAAATATAACATGGTGTAAAAAATATTGTATAGTGTTATTCAGTTCCTTATTCTAAACAAACTGTATTCAGGTTTGGCATAAACTAAAAATAATGTTGTTTAAATATTTTTATTAACACATAAATTATATTTGAAAATATAATTTATGTGTAAATAAAAAAATCTTAATGAAATATAGGAAATAATAATAATCTTTGTATATAATAAATCTAAAAACAATGTTGTATGTATTTAAAGCTTCAAGCTGCAGGATTTGCTTTGACCTTCAGCTAAGTAATGCTGCATTGCGGTTAGGAATCACGCTACTTCGTTTTACTGCAAGCCAAGTAATTCTCTAACCTTGGCAGTCTATGATAGAGCTAAGATAGTAAAAGTATCTGATTCAAACGTATTTTATTCAAGGTTCCGAAATTAAAAGAAAAAACCGGCCAAGTGCGTGTCGGACCACGCATAATGAAGGGTTCCGTAGTTGGGATGAATTGATCCCAAAAAAAAACTTAACATTGTAGTTGAAAAACATGTTCTCGAATACGCAAACCAACACACACATACATGTGTTCTCGCATACGTAAACATGTTGTTCCATACGTCACGGTCAATTCTCCAACTCCAAATGTAAGTTGGTCGACTATTACTCGTAAACTTGTAAAGCCTACTTTAGCTGTGATAGTTTTCCTTTTAATTTTGATATTTTAATTTACTTTTCGGCATGACTAATGTGTAGTCCCATGCCAAATTACAGCTTTCTAGTACTTAGACTCTCTGAGCTAAGTGGGAGACCGACAGACAGACGGACATGGGTTATAAGGGTTCCTTCTTGACTACGGAACCCTAAAATCGGAACCTTAATAACATCTCTTTTGTATGTGTCACAGAGGTTTTTCTCGAGATCTATGCAACTGCAACGAAATAATTTGAATTTTAGCATAATCTTAGGTGTCGGTGACGCACGATCTGATTTCCAGTCAAAGACTAATAAAAATGTTGTACAGTCATGAGCAGTAATATGTAAACGCTTAGCAGAATTAAAAACCGATTTTCTCGTGGAATAACTATTGCAACTTTGAGAAAAGATCTATTTCATAATAGTTTGGGTTCCAAAATACTATGTTCGTAGTAAAATAAATTTTCAATCACTATAGTTGGAGGAAATCACTTTTAAAAGTTGCTGTGTGTATACGTATTGGTGCTCGTGACTGTACCAGGTATTTTGAAGCTAAAGTCAACGCCATGAGACGAGATAAATTTCATACTTTGGAATTTAAAACTTTAACTGAAATTGCGTATGGTTCAGTTTCCATTGCAACTAAAATTATTTTATGACGTTTAGCGATAATTTCTTCATTCATAAATCAACTTAGATATCTTGAGTTTAAAGTTGATAGTTGTATAATTTGCAATTTTATGTATTTATAGCTTCTCATGACGGTTACTTTAGGTGCAAAGCCTCAAGAGTGCAATAGTTGATACTATTTGGAGCATTCTGAGCATGTTTTAAAAAGGTTTAAACCGGTGAGGCCGATTTATTTTTTCCAATTATAAAAGTATTCGACGTAGTAATTTTTTCAAAAACACAAATGCTTGGAATTTCGTTTATTAGATTAGATCCACACCAGATTAACCACGAAAAAGAAAAAAAATACATACCAACTTTAACAGGGGCACATAAGACTGGATGGACTGTCGGCAATTATAACTAAAAATAGCAGTTAGCATGGCTCAAAATGCTCTAAATGGTGCCAACTATCAAACCCCACCTTCCAAATACCCTCTTTATTATTTAATTTGTCATCAATCAAATAAAAGTTTGTTGGTAGCAGAATCATATAGTGCAGATCTTTTTTTGTCCGTGACACTATGTCATTTAGATGTATAGTTTAGGAACTAGCACAGGTTTAATAATTACGCCCAATACAATAATTACGACACCCCAGCGGCCGTTGCACAAACTTCTTAATAGCTACTTTAGTTCGGAACCTTAATTGTGTGAGCCCAACTACCTCTTGGCCGGTTTTTTTCCGCAGTGCTACTTCTTAGTCTGAATTTAAGATTGGTTATTATTTCTGCCCTAATAGTTTTAGTTGTAGTCGTGTTAGGCACATATACACTTGGGTATTCACGGGTCGGCACAATCAACTGACCCGAAAAATAATGACTTTACCCTCGGTTGGCTGTGCCAATTAATGCACCAGAACAAGCAAATAGTGTTACACAATTGTGTATGTCGACCGGCATTTATATCAATTTCATCTTGTATCTTAATGCTCAATTAAATCTGATCCAGCTTGTCTCTTGCTGTTCTCCCCCAGCGACGCCCTAAGCCGAGGTCTGTACCCCACGGGGGTGCCGTTTAGTTTGTAAGTTTTATGCCCTGGCAGTCTGTGTGGTGCCGGACGCAAAGAATAGCACCGCCCTATTTCTTCCCGTGGGTGTCGTAAAAAGCGACTAAGGGACTTGCTAGAGAATGGGCAGCAGCGTTCTCTTTGCGTTTTAACACCATACTGCGATCGCCAACCCGTCTGCCAAGCGTGGCGATTATGGCAAACCCCTCCCCTTTGGGGGAGGCCTGTGTCCAGCAGTGGACGTCTTTCGGGTGAAATGATGATATGCCCTGGCTGGAGGCCTTAATTTATTGAGGCACCCACAGGAAAGTCGGGTTAAGCAGACGACAACCTCCTAGGTTGACCCGCCAGATACCAATTACAAAAAAAAAACTACTCAATTATATTTAGTGCATTCCACAAAATGAACTAAGGAGAAAAACATGATCTTTTTGGTGCTTGGAGTATTTTTGTTATCAGGCCTAGTCTATTTCTGACCACACTGAGGTGTGAAAATATTATTATATTGGACGCGCAAGACATCCAGCGACCTTTTGGTGTAGCTGGCCCATAGACCTCCTGTGTACAGACCCTCACAAAAACAAATCTAATATTGGCACAGCTCCGCTCCTCTCTTCTCTTCTCTGTTCCAGTTGACAGGCGGCCTCAGTGAAATTCCCTTGGATAGTTTATACATAAATTTAGGAAGGCTGACCTAGAACTTATTCAATGACTTTGGAATATTATCTAGATTGAATTGACTAGTTCTACAACAACGGTAGGCGGGTAACCTCTGGTTTGGAGATAAGCACTACAGTTTAAAAAAAACCGGCCAAGTACGTGTCGGACCACGCACAATGAAGGGTTCCGTAGTTAGGATGAATTCATCCCAAAAACAAACTTAACATTGTAGTTGAAAAACATGCTCTCCGATACATCTTTATACGTTACGATCAATTCTTCAACTGCAAATTTAAGTTGGTCGATGATTGCTCATTAACTGGTAAACCCTACTTAGCTGTGATAGTTTTCCTTTTAATTTCGTTATATATTCTACTGCCATGAATTTTTTCACATATCCAAAACCGACCATTTAGCTGGCAGGGGGGACACTTGACTCTAACAAAAAATAGCAATTTAAAGCTTAATATTACGCAAACGGATCTCTGAATTGAAAAATGTTTTTAGCAGACCCCCAATATTTTTGAACGGCCTATCCAACGAACAAGGGAGGTACCCTAAAAAAAAATGTTTTTCATGGTTTTATTTTACAACTTTTTTGGCGTGATTAGTATGTACACCCATACCAAATTACAGCTTTCTAGGACTTAGCGTCTCTGAGCTAAGCCGGGGACAGACGGACGGACGGACAGACAGACAGATAGACAGACAGACAGACGGACATGGCGAAACTATAAGGGTTCCTTGTTTACTACGGAACCCTAAAAATAGGGTTCGTATTTATTGCTCGTCATCGTGACATTCCATATTGCCACTAAAATTCCACTATTCAAATTTAGATATTATTAGTTTCTTAAGGGTTTATTATTATTTTAACAATATTTTATAAATTCTTTTATACAACATTAGTTTTTGTTTATACTAAACCCGAAAAGGGGTCATTGTACTCATCATTTTGAACAATTTTTTCTATGGGACCAACCTTGAAATCGCGAAATAAAAATCAGCTGTTCCATACATTTTGTCGATTTAAGTGAACACAAATGTACGGAACAGCTGATTTTTTTTCGCGATTTCAAGGTTGGTCCCATACAAAGAATTTTTGCGTTGTAGGCTTAATAGATTGTAGATTTGTAGACCATTTTCTATTTCGTTAAGTACCTGGTACTTGTTGACAGGCCTACACTGTCCGCCCATTCCTATTAACACTGTAATTTGAAAACATTGTAAAAGAAAATCGGTCCGGTTACTCTTTTTTAAAAAAAAAGCCAATTATTTTAAAAAGAGTAACCGTGGAATTTCTTACAGGCTCTTCTCCATAAAAAACGGTCAATTTGAACCGTGGTCCTAGCTTTTGACGTTTCATAAGTGCCCATGTAGGTTTATGTGAAATAAAATATTTTGATTTTGGATTTAAAACAATTACTTGACATGTTGAGGTAGGTCCAGGCTGAATAATAGTAAAATTAGCGTGGGCTGTGATATTTGTTTTACACCTAGAATAAAATTACTAGTAAGTACTCTACGGCAGTTAAAGTCAAATTACATAGTATAATGAACTTTTATGTTTTTGGGCCACATGAGTCAAATTACATAGTATAATGAACTTTTATGTTTTTGGGCCACATGAGTCAAATTACATAGTATAATGAACTTTTATGTTTTTGGGCCACATGAGTCAAATTACATAGAATGAACTTTTATGTTTTTGGGCCACATGAGTCAAATTACATAGTATAATTAACTTTTATGTTTCTGGGCCACATGCTAATAGTTATTAGGTAATTAGACGTACTTCGTTTTACCAAAATGTACCAACCCACATGAATCTTACATTTTTCTAAAGTATTGATAGATCATTATTTAAAAATCCCGTATCCCAGTATAAAGGCTTCTACATACCGGGGCGACTTGTCGCGCGACGCGACGCGACACAAAGGCACCGCTCGTCCCGCGACACGCGGGGCCTTTGTGCCGTGTCGCGTCGCGCGACAAGTCGCGCTGGTATGTAGAAGCCTTAAGACTTTTTCCGGATAGTACTATCACCACGTTAAGACTTTTCGGATAGTACTATCACCATGTTTGAAAAATTGGAGTAATTTGACGTAATTATCTAATGAAAATTATTGAAGGTATGTAAGTTGCTATATTTTGGTGACATTAAATTGGTTTTTCTACTATCAGTAGCTTCGGTATACAATATCAAGACTCGCTAGAGATTTATGTAGATGTCTGTTTAAAAAAAAAAATACTTTGTAGTTTTTAATGAAGCAAAAGATTTTCTTCTTCATATTGTTACATTACGTACAACAAAGTACAAAACCTTGAGAGATGGAGAAATGTGATATTATTTGAAGTACCTTCACGTCGTATCAGATTAATATTTTTATGAATATTATAATTATATGATTTCATATTGTAATTTTAGAATGCTTTTTCATGTGTATTAACTTGAACTTAAACCATAAAGCTAATGGAATTTAATCTGATACACAATAATAGTTTGAGTGATAATCGTTAAAAGCTAATCGTACTGAGGATAAAAAAGTTAAATCTGTAGAATTGTATTTTTTTCCGCGACAGTGGTGACTCTTAAAGGCTGCTACAGACCAGCGCGACACGCGACGCGACACTCCTCGTCGCGTGACACGCGGGGCCTTTGTGTCGCGTCGCGTGTCGCGCCACTATGTAGAAGCCTTAAAACGTAAATCTGACTAGACAAAGTACTTAGACTATTTTAAATTAAATTATCTAAGGGTAAAGGGTAAAACCTTACTAAGAAATATCTATTTCAATTCGCAATTTATCGCAAAATTGAATATCCAATTACCAAAACTAAAATAAATTGGATTTATTTTTATTTAAAATATTTCAAGTATAGTAAGTTCTGTACAATTTAAACGTGATGTACAAAAAAGTAATGGAATAAGTTAAGATGAGAGAAGTATTTGGAATGAGCTTAGCTTAAAAATATTTAAAATTACTTTTATAACTACAAATTCTACAACAGACTCTGCAATCAATTTTGAAGAAACAACAATTAAAATAGATAAATATTATGAAAGAAATTGATTTTTTTACGCAGTCCTCAATATTGATAGCAAATTCAATAAAATATCTACAAATATACAAGAAAATGAAATTACATTTACCGAACACGCCGAAGGCGCGGAATGAGCCCCACAAGTACCTCCCGCCGCTGCAGCAGCTAACGCACTGCTTCCAGGCACCTGACAATTGAAAACGCATTTTAAAAACTCAATCCTTAAATTAACAAAAAAGCTTTATGTGAAGACCTAGATGTGGCAAAAACATTCCAAAAGTCGGTTTTTGAAATTATTATATTTTCGAGTTGTTTGTTCTGTCATAGCCCTTGAACACCTGAATAATCTAGCAATGCTTTCTAATTGCAAAAATTACTAGCAAGCAATACTTAAATTCTGTTTGATTTTGTTTGAATTCTTTGACAAAACGATTTAAAAACTAATTGTAATAGGTATACAAATTTGAAACTGGCAATATCGAATAAGCTAAAACATGATATTAATAAATATAGTATCATTCCTATGAACACGAAAAAGGATAGTTTGCTTACTGCAAGCAAAGCTGAATGGAAATTGAGGCTAGAAGTACCTATCTACAATATTGAATATCCAACTTTCTCAACAAGGGTACAAAACTAATTAATTACTTATCAGATCTTGTAAATGAAGAAAAGGCAAAAGAAATTAAATAAAAATAGATATCATAAAAGACAAAAGTTGAGTAATTGATAATCGAACGATTCATAGCGATTAATTCTAAATACTTTATTATGATTACTAGGTAGAGGAATCTAAGTTTACTGGGAATATTAATAAAGTAGCAATTTCGTGGGCTATGAACAAACCATATTGAATTCCTATAGCGACGTTGGAACATGAGAAGTACACTGATCCACCTGTTGAAATGATATTTGCTTGTACGATTCTTAAATATAAAAAGATATCTAGAAATTCAAAAAGAAACATCTACAGTAATAACATTCAATTATACAAATGACCCTCTACGTCTATTAAATTACAATTCTTAATTGAATTGTACCTAAAATGTCAAATAACGAATGGAATCTTTAAGTGTTCATTAAAAACTTTGATCCAACTGAAGAACATTCTATTAAAAATCTTTGCTTTTACATCCATATTAATGAAACTTTTATCCATTTAATTATTTATGTCTAGATCTCCCAACATCTCTACTACAAGCTTTTTATCAGTATCAACAATATCAATATTTTCATAAAAAAACTTCACTCTTCTCCTACAATTCCTTTATCAGTATAAACGTCATCATAATCATCAAATCTACCTTCAACTGCTCCTGTTTATAGTCAGGCTGGTATGGCAGCAGCATCCTGATCTTCCCCCATCTGTTGAAGAACAGTGCTATCGCCCCGATCCATACGATTAGCACCAAAACTACTATGCCGATCTCCACGCCTCGTATCTGTTTTAAACATATTAATATGTGTATTATTATTTGTATTTACATGGTCTTCTTGTTGTCCTTCTTCTAAATAAGGTGGACCATTATGTATATGGTCTACTTCAACTTATAATTGTTTGTATATTCAAATCGGAACAGTGGTACTTTGAGAGTTGTATGAAATGCCAATGAATCGGGAAATTAACGTAGTGTGTCAATTTGATAAACAATTTTCCTCACTGTACGTAATACTATAAATACACACAAACTCAGTATAAAAGGATCCAGCTAGAATAAATTATAGATAGAAAATCAGAAAGGTCAGGTGCGTAGTACTCGCAACCAGTGTGGTGTATGACCATGTACGAATGTAAACGAGGCAAAAGGAGTATGTAAGGATCACAGCAGGTGATGTTCTGTAGTTTCTGCCTCCCCCATTGGAAGAAGGCGTGAGTTTATGGCATGCCAGAAAGTAGATTTAGGGCAAGGGATGCCTTTTTGGGGAAAATTGCAAATTACGGTATTTAGATTGTGCACATCAATGGCGAGACTCTTGATAGTAATGAACCCGAAATTGAATTTGTTGGATGAATTTTCGTTAATATTATGAATGTTCTTACTTCATCATATTTAATAGAGATTTAGATAATGTGGACGATCTTTCAAAGAAATGTAATCAACGACTTGTCATCGCTTAGAATCTTTATTAATGTTACTGACGATATCGTTCTTATCGGTACTTCCATCATGTAGAATATTTTAAGTCAAAAATATTAAAATTACCAATATAAAAAAACCGGCCAAGTGCGAGTCGGACTCGCGCACGAAGGGTTCCGTACCATTATCTATGAAAATGGCATAAAAATTGTTTTGTTGTATGTTTACCCCTTAAATATTTGTTTTATTTTAATTTAAATATTTATTTTAAAGTGAATATATAACTATATATTCGGTGAATATTTCAAGCGTCTACCTGTTACCGTTATCAATGTAGAGTAAAATTTAGCAAAAAAATCACGTTTGTTGTATCGGAGCCCTCTTAAATATTTATTTTATTCTGTTTTTAGTATTTTTTGTTATAGCGGCAACAGAAATACATCATCTGTGAAAATTTCAACTGTCTAACTATCACGGTTCATGAGATACAGCGTGGTGACAGATGGACAGACAGATGGACCGACAGACAGACGGCGGAGCCTTAGTAATAGGGTTCCCGTTTTACCCTTTGGGTACGGAACCCTAAAAACCGGCACAATAAAGTAAACCAAATAATTCACGCAATCATAATTGTATTTATACGAATCCAAATAAATTTTTTTTTACAAAAAAATAATAACCGACTACCAAAAATAACACTACAATGTGAAAAATAACTTTAATTTCGGAAGTCGGTGTCTTTGGATCTGTATTTGAGTTTTTTGCCACCGACTTCCGAAATTAAAGTTATTTTTCACATTGTAGTGTTATTTTTGGTAGTCGGTTATTATTTTATTGTAAAAAGTTTTTTATTTTTCACTTTTTAGTGGCTCAGTTTTGATTTTACTTAAGTTACAATAGCCTAATGTTAACTGCTCATCACCTTTTACAAAATATTGCTTTTCCCGATGCTGGGACGTTGATTGTTGAGGAGTTCTCTTGGTAAGAACCAGGAGAACTGCCACTCACCATATGCATAGTTTTACGAGCATAAATTGCTTAATCGCAACCCGTTAAATAGGTACTCATTATTATATTGTTCCGGTGGCCATCTGTGGGCTCCATCATCAGTTCCACTTCACCAAATGATGCTTTCGGAGAGCAAATGCACAAGTTACTATAAAAAATACCCAAATCGCTATAGGTTTGCATATAAAATTTGAGGGTTTCCCTCGATTTCCTTGGGATCCCCTCATCAGATTCTGATTTGGTGGCAATGGGACCACCTCGGGAGTATACCCTTTCAAACAAAAAAATATTTTTTTAAATCAGTTCATAATTGACGGAGTAATCGCGTAACAAACATACAATAAAAAACAACATACAGCCGAATTGAGAAACTCCTCCTTTTTGGAAGTCGGTTAAAAACAATTAAAACTCTAAGTGCGAGGGCGGAAAGAAAAATCTTAATTTGAAGATAAATACAATTTGATTGCCTCCAACAGCTACTGGTAAATCTGATAAATTTTAACAAAGCGGACCATCCGTCCAAATATAATAATTTAAATTGCTAATTTCAGTCATGAATACAGTCAGATTTGGTACCATTGTCAAAGTTAACTAAGTTAATCAATGTTTACCGACCGTTCTTAGTAGGCTTAGTTCACCATGTAGCTACTGAAATATTACTGTGAAGACTAGAATTACGAGATCATTACTCTTGATAGAAATATGTGGAGTTTTGGAATAGTTTTGTTAAAGTTCTTAGCTAGGTACATCGTCATTCTCTTAGATACAGAAGATTAATAACTCATCCTTTGGCATGGTCACCCCAATCAATCTGCCTAGCTTTCCCAACTATGTTGGGGTGGCCACTTCCTGGGCCCAACTCAATATGTATGTATTACATTTGTCATTAACTCGAAAAGATGAACGGTCCTTGTCATTTGAACCCTAAGTTAAACAAAACCCTTCTTCGAACAAGATCGATCGAAGCTGGATTTTAACACTATTTTCATTTCAGATAATTGGAAATGAGATTTGTTTTAAAAGTCAAATAGGTCACAATTAAAATCAATTTAGTTTTTTTTTCTCTCTGGCAGTCCGCGATCAGTTTTTACTTTTAGCGGATGAGTTGGAAGTAAACATTGGCGGAAAGAGCGTGACTCCAGCGAGCCATCTACTCCGTATTCGTGCTTATGTCCACACATGTGTGGGTGGATTACACGATGTATTTCCTTTTAAGTCTTTTCCTATAAATTCTTGTCTTCAGTGCGACAGCCAAATCGTTGGGGTGCCTTACAAAAATGAGATTGGTCATAAAAGTCAAATAGGTCACAATTAAAATCAAATGAACTATCTTTGATTACACAATGTAATTTACTAAGAAATGGAATGGTAAAGTTCAAATTCAAGTCACCTAGAACAGGTGTTAAATCAGGCATACGGCCAAAGTCACTTGCGTGAGTAATAGCTAGCACGTAAACCCTAATAATTAAAATCTCATTAATCTAAACAATGGAATCAGTGTCCAAGCAAAGGTTATATTAACCATACAGTCAGAGTAAAGCTTGATTTACATGGTGCAATTTAGTTGCCTATACCATAACAATTATATTGAAGCAACAACAAAAGTTTCTCCATTTAAACAGTGTTGAGTCAACCCAAGTCATTTGTTACATCAATGTTATTGTATGTCACAGGGAAGAAACTTGCATCGAGTTAATGAGGCTGAACACGAATTACTGTCTTAGTTGTTGATACATAAGTAAGCTCCTACTAGCAATTATTGCAATCAAATCTCTCACAACTGGCCATAATAATATCTTACTTATACAGGATGTAAAAATACACATTACAAAGCCGTCAACTACGCATACTGTACATCTAACTAAGTAGCTTTGCGCAAAAATTATTGCAGGCCGATTTTTAATTTTAGGGATTAAAAAATTGCAATTTTTTTTGCACGCAATGTAATGTAATGTTATTGTATGTCACAGGGAAGAAACTTGCATCGAGTTAATGAAGCTGAACACGAATTACTGTCTTAGTTGTTGATACATAAGTAAGCTCCTACTAGCAATTATTGCAATCAAATCTCTCACAACTGGCCATAATAATATCTTACTTATACAGGATGTAAAAATACACATTACAAAGCCGTCAACTACGCATACTGTACATCTAACTAAGTAGCTTTGCGCAAAAATTATTGCAGGCCGATTTTTAATTTTAGGGATTAAAAAATTGCAATTTTTTTTGCACGCAATGTAACGCGAATCCAGGCAAACGGACTCAGTGCTGTTGTGTAAGTTATCCCCGCCCCTTCGTTCTACGCGGTACGCGAAGGTTCTTGTCGAATACTCGCGGCTATGAACGAAATTAATGTAAGAAAAATCGAAAAACCAGGTAATGTTTGCTTGAAAAAAAGTTTTAAAGGGTCTTTTTACACCCGATATATCTGTAATCACACAATTTGAATTCACAAAAATAAAAATTTAGAACGATTAAAATTTAATTTTCTTTTCTTTTTTTAAGATTCTTAGATAATTATTAAGTTTTGGACAAATTCGAATTTCATTGCAACCAAAATTAATCAACTAACAAAACATCGCCAATGTAGATAGTTGAGATATTGCAAGGAAATTTAATACACAATACACTAGATTTAAGGTATTAAAAGCTTCTACAGACCAGCGCGACACGCGACGCGACACAAAGGTCCCGCATGTCGCGCGACGAGCAGTGCATTTGTGTCGCGTCGTGAGTCGCACCGGTCTGTAGAAGCCTTTAATACCCAATTATTAACAATAAATTACCAAGTGGTTGGAAAGACTTGACAACAGTGCTGTTTAAGAGTAGACTACGTATTTTTTTTTATGGATAAAACGAACTACAGAAAATTGTTTGCTGAATTGTTCTGACTTTTGGTGAAACATAATATAAATGTTTGCATGCCAAATAGTAAAATATAGCTGAGCTTCAATGTATCATATCATAACACCCATGTTTGCAAAATAAATGTATTTTATTGTATTCTAAGGACAGCTATACCTACCTAATTCTGCATAATCTGCAAAGACTCACCCAAATTTCTATAAATAAATGCAGTTATTTAGTTAGTTCTCCGATTTCTACATTTATATCTGTAATTGTAATTCGACCTTGTTAAAAATGTTACATTGCAAAAATCATGAGAGAACATGGTTGTAAAAATGTCTTACGATGATGCAAAAAAGTAGCTTACTATTTTTCTAAATTTGAATAAAACCGTTATTTATATATTAAATAAATCAGTTACAATCTTAGATAACACTTATGTATAAGCACTTGAGTGAGATGTCTGAGATACAGGTTTATTCCTAGTTCAGGTAGAATCCAATTATTATTTACCTTAACTCTAGCATATGGCCTTATTTTGTAAATAGTTATGTAAATCAATTATTTCAATAAACAATTTCAATTTTTCAATTTCTATGTTGTACATAATAAAGAGTATTCTATTATATTTCTATTTAATCTATTCTACCTTCAACAATCCATTCAAAATCATGGTCCACAGCGCAAATTCTAAGCATCCTTACCACAGAACAAAATATTACCGTTGGAAACGTTGGCGAAGGGTCGGGCGGAGAGACGGATGACCGGGGCGTAGCACCAACCAGCCCTCCATCCTGTTGGGGCGAAGTCCTCGGGGGCTCTGCACAGACATGATACCGGCATTAGTTTGATAATACCATTGTTTTAGAGCTTAGACTAAGCAGTGTGTATATGTAGATGGAGGGAATATTCGCTTGGGTGGGTTCAGAAATGAAATGGATGGCGAGATGAACTTGGTTTTGCTTTGGACCGTTTACGCTTAAACAAACATTAGTGAGAAGTGGTGGCCCAGTGGTAACAACCTCGACTTACGAGTTGTAGGTCGTAGGTTCGAACCCAGTACCCAAGTGTAAGTTTGCAAGACAGTAAACGTAACTATTTCGTTTGCGTTACAATTTGACCGATAGATCATAATGCGAAGAGTATAAGAGTGAGAATAAAAATCTTAACGCAAACGCGCTAGTTACGTTTGCAAACTTACACTTGGGGTACTGAACCCTGACGGGTGCTTTAGTTTGTTTAAATTATTTCATCACTACTGCTCTTAAAACGGTGAAGGAAAACGGCACGTCCTAGAACCAAAAGTTCGAAGGCATGTGACATCTACCAACCCGCACTGGGCCCGCGTGGTGGATTACGGTCTCTCTCACAGAGAGTAGGCTTGTGTCCCAGCAGTGTGCAGTGGGAACATTTTAGGCTGATTATGTTATGTAAACATTCGTTTATTAGCGGTTCCAGTGGTTTTATTTACATCCTAGGGGAATTATCTTTTAAACAGACGCCAGCACATCAAGCTACTACAATCTGTCAAATTTCGAGATTTTGAACTTTATCGCTACAGCTTAAGTTTCAAGGTTGATTGAGAAAATGTGACAGTTTCGGGAAGCTTGACCTGCTGGCATCTGTACATAATTATACTCGTACTAGCTTTTGCCCGCAGCTTTGCCCGCGCGGTCGGAAATTATCACACGGAAACGTACTACCGGTATTAATTTATCTTATGTGGTTAATCCAGGTTATTAACAACTATCGGTGTGGCAAATTTCATTCAGCCGTTTTAGGGTTCCGAAACCATATTACTAAGGCTCCACCGTCTGTCTGTCTGCCCGTCTGTCACCAGGCTGTATCTCATGAACCGTGATAGTTAGACAGTTGAAATTTTCACAGATGATGTATTTCTGCCGATATAACAACAAATACTAAAAAACAGAATAAATTAAATATTTAAGGGACGAGCAAAAAAAAAAAAACACGTTTGTTGTATGGAAGCCCCATACAACAAACGTGTTTTTTTTTTTTTGCTCGTTTTTGCTCGATATTGATGGCAACAAGTAGACGCTTGAAATATTCACAGAATATTTAGTTATATATTCACTTTAAAAATAAATAATTAAATTAAAATAAAAACAATATTTAAGGGGGCTCCCATACAACAAACGTGATTTTTTGCCGCTTTTATAGATTATGGTACGGAACCCTTCGTGCGCGAGTCTGACTCGCACTTGGCCGGTTTTTTCCATCGTAGCAAACTACCATAAATAATTACTTTGTTACGCATAATTTCAAATATGTAATATCTTTTAAAGTATTAATTTAAATGATAATGATGTTAAGATATATTTTAATTTAAATTAAATGCCCAATTTAAAAAAAATTGGTATTTTATTGGATAAAGATTCATATTATACCGGTCAAAATAGCTTCGGAAATAACAATGAATTTTTTGTCAAACTCTGAAAGCTAGTATAAAGGCTTCTACATACCGGGGCGACTTGTCGCGCGACGCGACACGACACAAAGGCACCGCTCGTCCCGCGACACGCGGGGCCTTTGTGCCGTGTTGCGTCGCGCGACAAGTCGCGCTGGTATGTAGAAGCCTTAAATGGTTGCTGTGGGTCATCCTTACAAGATAGCCATATTATTATGCTGTCGCGGATTTTTTGTTGATCTTTTTATGATGTATGTTCGTATCCTGTACAAAATTAATTTTATGTATCTCTTACGGTTTAAGGCTTCTACATACCAGCGTGACTTGTCGCGCGACGCGACACGGCACAATAGCCCCGCGTGTCACGGGACGAGCGGTGCCTTTGTCTCGCGTCGCGTCGCGCGACAAGTCGCCCCGGTATGTAGAAGCCTTTATGCGACTCATGCCAGTAAAGCTCCCAGACAGTATGATTTTTTCTGACGTTTTCGAATGTCAGAATGTTTCGAATGTTTTCTTAATAGAGTCAATGTACACCAAACCTGAATTAATTAATTAATTAAGGCGACGATAACCGACTTTTAATAATTTTATACTGAATATCACGTCTAAACGAGTAATTTTAATGATTTGGAAAAAAATAAGTTAAATTAGAGCATTTTCTCAATATGTGAATATTTTAGATTATGTTTATATTACATAGTGAAATTAGTTTGTAAAGTTATGTCTAACGCGGAAAAAAAAAACTGAGAATGGCGCAAAATCTACATTACGTATTTTTCTGAAACTTTTACCAATTTAAAGATAATTTAATTATTGATCTTTTAGTATACGCGTTTTATTAAAGTACCATTTTTTTGTGTTTAATAAATTAATCGGCGAGTCCTATTACTGGCTGAACGTACGACGCGTTGCATGGGCTCAGTACTGAACTCGCAAGCTAACCACTCAAGGTCACTGGCATATATCTGCGTCTTAATAAATGAATTGAACACCTAAACATTTCGCATGAATCACTCCGTCTTTTGGTTACAACCGTTTGAAAATCTGTTCCGTAGTTTTTGAGTTTATCGCGTTCAGACACACAGACAAACGCGGCGGGGGACTTTGTTTTATAATAAGTAAGGATAAAAGTATTATATGTATATCTCCCGGGTTGTGTTCTAACTCTGTGCCAAATGTCGTTAAAATCGATTAATTAGTTGAGCCGTCAAGAAGTAAGAAACAAATATACAGATATAGATGTAAAAATCAGTGTGTATTCAAGTTTTAAGATTAGCTATGACAATTTCTACATAACCGCTCCCAACTGAAGGCTTGTACAGACTGGCTGGCGAATTGTCGCGCGATGCGTCACCGGTAGAACAATTTTCTTGATTTAACTACCTTTACAATTCTAAATCTATTTCGAAATCTACTATGACTGTTCCTAGATCACTATAGGCTCGTAAAATTTTCGGTTTTCCTAATTGTTGTTCATATTAGTGTTTAGGTCGGTTTCCCCTTTACACATAATACGAGTATTATAAAGAGGTAAAATTTGTGAATTTGCATGTAGGCGATAATCTTCTGAACTCCTGATACGATTTCAAAAATTCTTTCACGAATGGGAAGCTACAGTATTGTTGAGTGATGTAGGATATATTTTATGTTAAAACAAGGACTTTCACGCGGCCGACGTCGCGAGCTGAAGCTAGTAAACTAATAAACTGCTAATAAAACTTCAACTGATCCCACCTGGTTACCTTTGCATTAATCATAGAATCTCAGTAAATTGCCCTGCATTACAGAACACTTGAACAAACTTAAACTGATTAGAACTTGCAACAACAAGCCCGAAGTTTATAATCTTGCAGGTGACATTCACGGAGACTGAACAAACATATTATTCATAGTCTGGAATGTTTATATTTTGATAGTGGATTAATTAGTGAGCCAATCAAGCTGAAAAAACAGCAGACTGATGATACATTTTATAAATAAGCTAAGTTATTTGTAAGTGTCATAGGCTATACAACATTTTACGGAAATTGTATATCCATACAAACCGGGTGAAGAGTGCATCTGGTTCAGTAAAAAAAATCAGCTCAAAAAGAATAACTTTGAAAATGTTTGATATTTTTTTTATTTCTATAAGGTATTAAATTTAAATCATAACAGACGTATCACCGCACTACGAGGATCATTATCCATTATCTGCGTCTATGCGCCTAGTACACACACACACTTGCCACAGCTCTGCGACACGGGCGGCGAGATTGAACGAATGGATTGAAACGTGTACCGATCAGCTGCCTTGGTCTAGTGATGTGTAGAATTCAATTGGAAACATTTGATTTTATTAGTTAAATGATTCTTAACTTTATAATTATTTTTATTTTTATTTATATAATTTTTTTGGACAGAAAACAGTTATAACAGCTTTTACAAAAAGTCATTTTATTACCTACAGTCGAAAACACGTATAACCCACACGTATTGTCCACGAAGTGACATCGGCGTATGAAAACGAACGCATGTTTAACACCAATTTTTTTCTTTTATATATTTAGAGGAAAAACCGACAAATCGAAGGAAGTGACAGCGCGAAAATATCAAAATCAATGAAATGTGAATTTTAGGTTTCTAAAAATAGGTATGTATTATGTAGGTATTATTAAAAATGTTGCCATGTAGTTTGTTATCACCAAAAGAATCCGTGCCTTTGATATCTATGTATAAACTTTCCGTAACACGTTGTAGGTATATTAATTCTTTCATCACAAGTAAAAATGTTTACCGCCCAACGAAGTGGGCACAGATCAGCTAGTATAATAATAAAAAGAAAAGATGTGATTTTTTTTTATATGTTTCTTGGTTACGCTTTCACGCTAAAACGGCCATTACTTGGGCCAATACATAGGATACATTTTATATTATTATTATTATTTTATATTTCCACGGGATTGAGACTGATGCGGGTGAAACCACAGGGTGCAGCTAGTATATTATGAACTAGCTGAAGCTCGCGGCTTTGCTCCCTTCATCTAGTGTGTGTTCTTCATCAGGGCCCCAAGTCTGCTATTTTCATAAATTCAGTCATTCCAACACGATCCCATTGTCATTTTGCTAAAAGTTCGTAATCTGCTAAATTCATAATGGTCGATCATTGGTCGGTCAATGTTCTCGTAATAGAATTGTGTTATTATAATGGCATTGTCGTATTGCCATTATTATAAAACCCATTAGTAGAAATGTCATTCATTTGTCATTATGTACGAGATTACCAATAAATGCAATTTCTTTCAATGTAGTGTCAGTGGGCGACCATTGGAAAGTCATAATGACGCCATTACAATAGTAGATTACCAAACTTGTCAAAATCAACAATTATGAAATCAATGATCGACCATTCTGACGCTATTATAATAGCAGACTTGAGGTCCTGTTTTGTGTTACCTTCGAGTTTATTACATACTAGCTTTTGCCCGCGGCTTCGCTCGCGTTAATTGAGAATTTGACAATCAATTCGGGTTGTACACTGCTTATTGTTTGGCGTTTGGCGGCAAAAAACACATAATTCACTATTCAAGTTTCTTTAATAATATAATATTCAATCATGATTCGAAAGACACGTGGCGCCATCTATTAACATAAGAACGTTATTGTTGTTTTCCTCGGGAACAGTACTTTTTTTCGGGATGAAAGGTCCGTATGTCCGTTTCTGTACCTGACAACATTTATGCAAATTTTCAGGATGATCGGTTCAATGGTTTAGGCGTGAAAAGGTAACAAACAAACTTATTTTCGCATTTATAATATTAGTTATGATTATGTTTTCGTACGCACGTTTTTCTGTGACTAAAAAAAATTTTTTCTTTCTTTCTTTCAGTGGTATTTGGATGAACTGATGATTGGTTGTCTCCACCCATTCGTTCTTACAACAGGTGAGCTGACTCAGAAGCGAGTGAACTGTCTCAAACCTCGTTCGCTGATTAGATGCATAAGGGCGTAAACATACCTTTATTCATTTTAACAAAAGGGTTTATAAAAAACACGGGTTGTGAAAAGTCATTTCTTAATACGTTATTGAAAAAGAAAAATAATACAATGGATACAGAAAATACAATGATAAATGTTAGAGTACATTCAAACCCACCTTTTCAATGGCGGTTTGACTGTATGGGAATCAAAGTAAATCACGAAGTAATAATATTCTACGTATTTTGATATCCTTTTGGGGTTCTTTATGAAAATAGTCTATTCAGTAAACCAACTAGAGAGATAGGTTTACTTTTCAGTTATAATAGAGCAAATTCATCGTTTTCTTATATAATAAAAAAAATATCTTTTTTTATTGTAATAATCATGGTATTCTATTTATAAACATTATGTAAATATTCCAAAAATATTAACGCCGCAAAGACGCATCTTTGCCGAGATTTTTAAAAAAAAACACCTCCGAATAGAGAGGACCGTCTCTGGCGCGAGACGGTGTGAATTGAGGCATTGAACCAATTTGGACTAAATATCTTCTAATAAGGACGGCACGGTTGGCGCAGTGGTTAAGCGATTGACTGCTGCGCTGCGTGTTGCGGGTTCGATTCCCGAATGGAACAAAAATTTAATATTTGGGTGACCTACAAGTAGTTGTTCCGGGTCTGGTTGTTTGTGTATGTGAGTTTAAATGTTTGTAAACGCAGCCACAATACAGGCGAAAATCCTAGTGTGGAGCTACGTTTTTAAAAAAATAAGAAAGAAAGAGAAAGAATATTATAAAGAGGTAAATTTGTTTCATTGCATGTTTAGAACTACTGATCTGATTCCGAAGAATCTTTCACGA
The DNA here is from genome assembly GCA_948098905.1 of Tiliacea aurago. Lineage (NCBI taxonomy): Eukaryota > Metazoa > Arthropoda > Insecta > Lepidoptera > Noctuidae > Tiliacea > Tiliacea aurago. The sequence continues at coordinate 18,431,848 of OX402586.1, read as the reverse complement.
ATAGGAAGCTACAGTATTGCTATATATACCCTTAATTATTATTATTTATTTATTATTCATAATTTCAGCCAAAAGACCATAATGCCATAATCGCCACGCTTGGCAGGCGAGTTGGCAATCGCAGTATGGTTTTAAAATGCATAGAGAACGCTGCTGCCTATTCTCTAGAAAATCCCTTAGTCGCCTTTTACGACACCCACGGGAAGAAATGGGATGGTGCTATTCTTTACGTCCGGCACCAAACGGACTTTCGCATCTATTATACTTCTACCAAAGTCTAGTCAAAATGGCCGTCTTCTCAAAACGTAGAGAAACCAATCTCCGTAACCGTTCATACGCAACAGTACTCCAGTAAGACCCAGTAAACTAAATGTCGAATCCAATTTTAGAAATCGGTCAGCGCACTCTCCCGTGTACTTTGTACTCGACGAGAGTATTCTGTTTGCTCGATCCTCGCAACGTCGAGAAGAAATTAACTTTGACAAGCTCTGCGAAAGTAAACGCCCAAGAAACGTGTTTGCTTTTGAGTAAGTAGGTACATTTAGGGTATAACATACATAATACAGCTCGACTTAATGAAATACGAATACACTGTCTCCCAAGATACAGGATTTTCCTAGTTTGGGGGGTAAGGTAACTATTCTTACTGGACTTTCGACCTCACTACAGTCACTACCTACCTTTTATATTCAATCTTTATGTAATTTTACTTAGTTCTGTTTACCTTCTTTATATTCGCTAGGCGCTGAGCAGACGGCGGACAATTTGTGTGACAATTTGGAATCGTATGGAAATCCCGGCAGTCTATTTGTCCTACTTGTGCATCATTGCATTGATTTCCTTACGCTCTATCGTCGCGGACAAACTGTCCGCGGACAATTTGTCCATCGTCCGCCCAGCGCCTTATCATCAAAGATTATGATTTGTGATAAAAAAAAAAATGTTATTAACGTAAAACATCATGCCTGTAATCCCCGAAGGATTAGGCTGGGGTGTATCTCAGATACTACACCCCCATTTCGCCAGATATGTTTAAATCCCATGTAATAGGGGGCGAGCCTATTGCCATTAACCGGGTACAAATCCTGGACTCCAGGCGCTACAGAAAAATTCCTGATGGAAAAACCCAATAACACTTTGCCTAACTTGGGACTCGAACCCAAAACCCAATACGCGGCAGTAGCGCTTGCGACCACTAGACAAGAGGCGGTTAACCAAACCAAAAAAAATCAAGTCAAAGTAAATCGATTTAGGGTATGTTTTACCTTATCAAAAGCTTTAGAACATTCAGAGGACCAAATTATTGATGCCGAAGACCAAAATAATTCGTCATAATAGCAGCCTATTATTGTACCTGTTATTGTCCCTATTATTGTCCTTATTATTGTCCCTATTATTGTCCTTATTATTGTCCCTCTTATTGTCCCTATTATTGTCCGTATTATTGTCCCTATTATTGTCCCTATTATTGTCCCTATTATTGTCCCTCTTATTGTCCTAATTATTGTCCCAGGGCAAAGGCCTCTTCTTTTACAGAGAAAGCATGAACATTGATGGCAATATTAACTAAAAAGTCCAGGTTTCCTCATAAATGTCAGTAATGACCCAGATAAACTCAAAAAGTACATATGAATAGAAAAATTAATAGTGGTAGGTACTTGCCCGGATTTGAATCCACAACATCGTGCTGGGCCATCCCGACATGTTCGGCAAATACCAAGCGATCACAAAAAGGCTTACACAAACTCCAGGTCCAGTTGAAAACCAGCGTCAGGCGCTAGTTGTCTGGCATTTTTGCTGAATTGGGCCTTTTTGGCGCCGCCGTAATGCACAGTTTTCTGCTAATTTCTTACATCACACTCCAAACTTTTTACTTGTTTATTATTTTTTTAATAAAAAAAAAGTCGATTTTTTTTAAGTGCTGTATATTATGTGTGCCTTTATTTGTATTATAAATGTATTTTCTTTCTTTCTTTCAAATTGGACCTTTACAACCAACAAGAACAAAAAGGAAACCAATATTTATCAAAACCAGAAATAAGTCGAATAAATTCATCGGTCTCACCGCAACTGAAGTGCTAAAATGTTACCAAATCGGCGAGAAATGTTGAAACCGCAAAGTAATCCGCAAATCGGAGCTTAATCGTGAGATTAAAACCGGTCGGAATATTTAAAACGTTTTCCACGTAAACTATCCAATCCCGGGAGTATTTAGGGTATTGAAATTCAATAAGACTCGATTTAAAATCCGGGAGGCGATACGTAACCCAATAATTTATTTTTGAGTTATTTAGCCGAGTTCATCACAGACTGTAATAAGGGAGAGCTCGTGGCTAAACAACTGCCGCATGGGTCGATCTATTAGGTTAAGCTACGCATGCCGAGGTTGGTTCATGGATGGGTGACCACATACCAAGACTCCTCCGTGCCTCGGAAAGCACGTTAAGCTGGTCCCGGCTGTCATTCGTGGATCTTTGACAGTCGTTACGGGTCGTCAGAAGCCCGAAAGTCTGAAAACCATTTTTACCAAGGGGTATCGTATTACCCAGTAACTGGGTTGTGGAGGTCGGATAGGCAGTCGTTCCATGTAAAATGCTGGTATTCAGCTGCATCCATTTAGAATCGAACCCAACCACAACATATTATAGTTGGAAAAAGGCTAGGCATATTGATTGATTGTCACAGACTGTAATAAACACAGGTACCTACCAGTATTTATATGGAATCTTCCATTACTCTGAAAGCTTCACTATGTAGTCACAGCTTTGTCGTATTTATTATTAGGTCTCGTTTTGAAACATTCTCAGTCCTATTATCAAACCCATCCCCCGTATTTGTTATAGAGGTCTCGTTTTGAAACATTCCCAGTCCTATTATCAAATCCAACCCCCGAATTTATTATTGAAGAGGCCCCTTTTTTAAACCTTCCCAGTCCTATCAAATCTAACCCCCGTATTTATTATTAAAGACGTCTCCTTTTGAAACATTCCCAGTCCTATTATCAAATCCATCCCCCGTATTTGTTATTAAAGAGGTCTCGCTTTGAAACATTCCCAGTCCTCTTATCAAATCCAACCCCCGAATTTATTATTGATGAGGCCCCTTTTTTAAACCTTCCCAGTCCTATCAAATCCAACCCCCGTATTTATTATTAAAGACGTCTCCTTTTGAAACATTCCCAGTCCTATTATCAAATCCATCCCCCGTATTTGTTATTAAAGAGATCTCGTTTTGAAACATTCCCAGTCCTAATATCAAATCTATCCCCTGTATTTATTATTGAAGAGGTCTCGTTTTGAAACATTGCCAGTCGTATTATCAAATCCAACCCCTATGTTTTTAGTTGTTTCTTAGACATTTTTTAATTACTCCTTTTAACATTAAATGATTTTGTGGGCGTAAGTCTTTAAGTGGGTCACATTTTCTATCAAAATCAAAAGTCATTTATTCAAACAAGGCTGAGAATCAGCACTTTTCAAACGTCAAAAATTACTTAAGACCACTTTGTAGTGGTTTAGCTGGGAAGAAGAAGTAGCGCAACATACTCCCCAGCAGCATAGCTGTCTGTTCAGTTAGAAAAACTTGATTCTATACAATAGTATGTAAAACTATTTACAAAACGTAACACAAAGCATTCAATTAAATTATTTACCATATGTTTGTTAGCTAGCACACGCCACTATACAAAAAAAAAAAAAAATCGAAAACTATACTCAAGCAGAAATAAAAAAATTAAACTAAAAACGTAAACAGAACTTAATACCTAAATTAAAGCCTCCAGGGATAAAGGGCGTACCCGTATCAAAATTTGGTCTTAGAACTTAGTCTAAGAGTTTTGACTGGAATCAATATCTACAGGTAATTAACATTGATGTACTAAATAGGAAGATATGGTACGCGCTCCTCGACGTGGACCGCATACATTAGGGGAAAGAACACAATTGACCTACATTACTCTCGGTTTGCGGGGAATACCCGAATCGTAGTTTGTTTCCGAGTTGATAAGGGTACGTAACAGTGACAATTGTTGCTATCTTGTTCCCGCTATAGCCCGCGTAATATGTCTCTCTATTTCGGTTGTCGAGCACATGACGCACGACATCGGGTACATTTAATATTTACGTGATGTTAGAGAGTGGCCTATCTTCCTATTTAATACATAAATGGTAATTAACGTCAAAGTCTACAAGTAATTCTAAGTATCAACCGCATAATCATACTAATCATAACCAAAATCCTCAGAATAACACTCCGCATTATACACAGATACGCGTGCAGCGTTGCATCCGGAAGATCGACTGTAGGGTAAATGAACCGTTTGGAGTCGGGCCAAAACGCACTGAGCAATGAGCAAGTACAAAAGGTAAGCGATACAACAAAGAGCAGGCCATACTTGGATGCTCAGTGTTCTGGATTAAATCGACGGCTGCAAAGCATATACGGTTATCTACAAAATCATGATTCTACAGGAGAGCGTTTTGGACGCAAAACTGTGATAATGGCCAGAAGTAGAAAGCTATCTTCTTCTATTTTACAACATTTAGTTAATAGGGCATTCCCAAGGAAATGGTTAAGGCCAATTACTGTAAAACTTTTTTTTTTTTCAAAATAAATGTAGATGTCTTTATCTAATTCGTACAAAAAAGTGAACTAAATGAGTTACATAACTGCCGTCTATCCGCTTTTACGCGGGACTTCCTAATTGGTTAAACGTATATTTTTTTATTATTAAGGGGACGATAACCGACTTTTAATGATTTTATACTGAAGATCACGTCTAAACGAGTAGTGTTAATGATTTGAAAAAAATATATGATAAATTAGAGCATTTTCTCAATAACTTAATATGTGAATGTTTTAAATTATATTTATAAAGTAAAGTTATGTCTAATGCGGATAAAAAACTGAGAATGACGCAAAATCTACCAAGCGTATTTTTCTGAAACCTTTACGAATTTAAAGATAATTTAATTATTGATATTTTAGTAATACTTGTTTTATTAAAATACATTTTATTTTGTCTATAATAAATTATTATTGCGTCAAATTGGGGACAGTGCTTCTTGTTGGGCGAGTCCTATTACTGGCTGAACGTACGACGCGTTGCGTGAGCTCAGTACAGAACACGCAAGCTAACCAATCAAGGTCACTGGCATATATCTGCGTCTTAAGACAGTTATTAATATTCTTTTGTATTTTATTGTTTAATGCTATAATAAATAAAGGTATGAAATAATTTTCCTTATTTAACCATTATTTGTAACGCCGACGTGACTTATTATTGTTGTTGCAATAAATTATCGAAAGTTTATAAAAACCAACATAGAGGTGGATGCGCAGTGGCAGCCCGCGAAATTCATCAAAACATCACTCGTAGTTAGATTTCTACTGGAACAGTTCTTATGGAACAAATCTAACTTAGGGAGATGTATTAAAAAATTGAATTATTATAATTGTGTAAATACATATTTGTTATGGTCGCGAATCAAGATACAATAAAAATAATGAAATTTGAATTTCGCGGGCTACCACTGCCAGTTAATAAAAATATCAGTCACATAGTCGTTGGGTTCAGTGGTTTAGGCGTGAAAAGGTAACAAACAAACAATCAAATTTACTTTCGGCTTTATAATATTAGTTAGGATTATCAGCAAAAAAATCCACTACGGAGTAGGTAATATCATCTAATAGTAATTTTGTAAGATTTTTTTTAAATATTTTAATTAGGTGTTCTATTAATATTGTTAGGTATTTTAAACACTTATGACATACAAAAATAACACTTTATTTTTAAAGTGTAGTCTTTTATGCACCTGTGTGCAACAAGATTGGTACTTTTTATTTTTTTTTCTGTGGGAAATTATCAAATAACTTCTCCAGCTCTGGGTGGAGCGGGAAGGCGTGTCAGACTTTTACTGACTAAAACCCACCCGTGTTCCTTCAGTACCTGTGTGCCAGGCTAACGATATCCCTTTCAGATAAACTCGCAACCCTGGTAGGCATTGGCTCTATCGGACCCCGTCAGTTTGTGCTGACATCTCTTTGAGGCGCGCGTGGAACACAACGCACCGTCGACCCGGGTGTGGTCCTTATCGGACGGCGAGCTACTTCATACTTATTTTTTCTAGTACTCGTATCTTTCAAAGAAGGAAATAAATATTTATGTATTCGTTCTGTGTCCAAATAAACTTTATTCTTTCTTTCTTTCATTCTGACAAAATTATGCCTAATTCTATGTATACAGGGTCAAATTGAATTAGCTAGCAGAACTCCGCAGACGTGATAGTTATCGATATCTAAACACGGAGTCTTAATGGTCCCAAAATTTATTCAGTAATACTTGGAAATTCAGACACACTCCCAATTTCTCGAATTCTGAATCGAATTGAATCTGATTCGAATTAGTGTCAATTTGACACTAGTTTGACTCGACTTAGACCTAGGGAATAAGATATCTTGGGAATAAGCCAGCTGGTCTAACAAGCTTACACCGTAAGTACTGATAAGCTAGATATACAGATCAACTATACATATATTATTGGTTTGTTACCAATGTAATTGCTGGATAAAAATATTTACTGTTTGCCAAACGCATGTATATGCACCATAAGTTGTTGAGAGTTTAACTTGAAAGTTAGCTCTGTAGGAATAAGTAAAGGGTTCCGTACAATGAATATGTTATCTACCATGTTTTTTATCCCAAGATAATTTATACCAAGAACAAACTTCACATTGTAGTTGAAAAACATGTTCTCACATACATTCCAACTGCAAATGTAAGTTTGTTGTTTGTAATGTATGTTATTTTAACACCTATTTTCTGTATTTTTTTCAATATTTTAAGCTCAGTAGTTTCGGAGGTATGGGGGGAATAGTAAATTTTCATATAATTTATTAAATAATTTTAAAAGTATTTATTTTAAAATGATAAAAAAATATACCTTTAATCCTAACAACTTAGACCTTTCATTTGATATGTCACAAATTATCAGTACAGTCAGTACATTTCAAAATTCATTTATTTACGTTACTTCCGAGTTTGGGTCACAGTAGTTCATTATGAGAACCAAATTTCAACTTTATTGGTCCAGAAGATTCGGAGCAAATTCGCTGTGACAGATGGACAGACAGACAGAAAGACACACGAGTGATATTATGAAGGTTCCATGTTTTCCTTTTGAGTTACGGAACCCTAAAAACTAGTACATGCCGCTCCTGCCGCTACTGCAACTCTTATTATATTAAAACTCCGTACCTAGGCTACGCTAGACCAGCTCAAGGCCAAAGTGTTACCACAAACGTGCAGTCGGCTTACAGAGCTGCCTTTTGAATTAATAATATAATTATCTTGATGTAACTCCACGAAATATTTACATTTTTGAACACTCAGTTTGTCTTCGCGAGATCATAAACATTTCTTCAAAACTATTTTTGTGTAATGGACAGGGTAATAATTGAACTCCTAAAATACTGTTTCATGTTCATATAACTTCAACTGTAGGGTACTTCTATGAATTATTACCAGCCTTTTTTTTTGGTTGGGAAATTTTCAAATAACTTTTCCCGCTCTGGGCGGAGCGGGGGCGTGTCAAACTTTTACTGACTAAAACCCACCCGTGTTCCTTCAGTTGCCTGTGTGCCAGGGCCACGATATCCCTTTTGGACAAACTTCCAACCCTGGCAGAATTATTACCATCCCGAAGTTTAATTTAATTTATTTATACAATTAAGTTTTTCGTTAGCTTTTGTACTTTGAATACCTATTTACTTATTTATTTTCCATTTTCGTTTGCCATAATCGCCACGTTTGGCAGGCGAGTTGGGGGTTCGCAGTATGGTGTTAAAATGCATAGAGAAGAAGTCCCTTTTACGACACCCACGGGAAGAAATAGGATGGTGCTATTCTTTACGTCCGGCATGCGGCACCACACGGCGGCAATATTTTGTGTTGCGTAATGTAAATTATTTTACATACTGTTGTAAAGAATCAAGTTTTTCTAACTTAACAGTCAACTGTGCTGCTGCTGAATTTAATAATATTAAATAATATTCAGATCAAAATAACATTTATTATTTCAGTAGGTTGTTTTATATTTGACACATTTTAGTCGTCAGATGCCATAATATACTACACACCAGTTCTTCTTCCCAGCTAAAGCAATAGGAAGTAGTGAAGGGCGGGCGTTTTTGGGGGACTGTGTTATGTAATTTTGACGTTCGAAAAGTGCTGATTCCCAGACTTGCATTCCACTTTGAATAAATTACTTTTTATTTGATTGATTTCCCTGACTTTACCTACTTTTTCTATGTCACCTGTGACCTTTCTCACGTGACAAAATGAACACTAAGTACGTAGCAATTTTAAAGACAATGCTGAATAAAAAACATGACCAAATTCCCTAATACCACAAACTACGCTCCCTTCAAATAATCCTCGGGGATCGTACACACGCACGCGACACACGCAACAAGTCACTTTATTTACATCAACAACTTTAGTTGTGTATTCCCGCTGTTTTTGTTGGTCACACCGTTCGTTTGATCTGCGAGTTGTGTCGTGTTTGGTTTTTGTCGTTTGAGGAAAGTTGGGACGGAATTCTTATTTATCGCTTTCCTTGGTTTTTCCTTAGGGTATAGCTATGACACTTTTGCTACTATCCGACCAATAAAACTAGACAACTTTACTGTCAGTGTTACAAACTTTGTGCGATTGTAGGATAAGTTCTTGACGCGATGTCAATATTTTTTTTCATTTTTTTATTTCGATTGTTACACTTTTACGCTAAAACGGCTGAACGTATTTGGATGAAATTTGGCAAATCATGACCTGCATTTATAGGACACAGAATATTTTTTACCCCAATATTCCCACGTGATAGAGACTTATGCGGATGAAACCGCGGGGCACAGCTAGTCAACTATCTACTAATATTATAAAGAGGTAAAGTTTGTGAGGTTGTAGGCAGTAATCTTCGGAACTATTGATCCGATTTCGAAAATTCTTTCACTAATAAGAAGCTACAGTATTGGCGAGTGTTATAGGATATATTTTATGTTAAAACAAGAAATTTCGCGGGCGAAGTCGCGGGCAGAAGCTAGTCACACTATATTACATCACACTAATAATAGAAAGGGGAAAGTTTGTGAGTGAGTGTGTGTGTGTGTGTGTTTGTTACTTCTCCAAGCTCAAACGACTGGACAAATTTTGATAAAATTTTGTATGAAGGTAGCTGACATCCTGTATTAACGTATATGCTACTTTGTATCCCAATATTCTTACGGGATCGAGACTTACGCGGGTGAAACCGCGGGGCGCAGCAAATGCAAAAGTGAGTTTGTTTTTTGTTTGTTACGCTTTCACGCTAGAACGGCTAAGCAGATTTCGATGATATTTGGCTATATAATCCTCAAATTTTATAGACACACCTACAGCGATTTGGGTATATTTTTATAGTAACTCGTGCATTTACTCTTGGAAAGCACTATTTTGGTGAAGTGAAACTGATGATGATAAAGACTTCTCTAGGAAGAACTACTTAATAATAAGTATTTCATGGGTTGCGATTCGATCAGGTACTTTAATTTGGTTGCTAAGCAATTTATGCTCGTCATAGTGAATATGGTGAAGTGGAGCTGATGGTTCTTACCAGCAGAACTCAAAAATTAACGCCCCTGCATCGGAAAAAGAAATATTTCTTAAAAGGTGATGAGTAGTTGACATTAGGCGATTGCAAATTAAATAAATTACAAACAGATCCACAAAAAGGGAAAAACAAAAACTAAAAAAAAAAAAGAACAACTGACTTCCAAAAAAATCAGTACAAAGTGTAAAATAACATAAAGTTTTTAAAATCAAGACCTAAATACCAGAAACTTGCTTCTGAAACAAAAAATACCAGTATTACTCGAAATACCAGTTAAAAATAACAAGGTGAAGGTTCCAATAACTCTCCCCGCAACAGGTCACTTATTTACATCGACAATTCTGCCAATGTTGATCTCCGTTTTCCGCCTACTTCCGTTTTTCCGTATAATCTAGCTTTGTGTACGTTGCCATCAAGAACGTGCTCTCGTTTGCAGGTCCGGGATTTACAGTAAATCAAGTATTTAATAAAATCCTGGTTGTGTTTGTGATGGGTTTAATGTGAATTTGTTGTTGTTAGATTTGTTTTCTATTGACACCCAGGCTAGGTAATTTCTTTATTGTACATTGAAAGGACAGGACAGTACAAATAATAGAAGTGGTAACAATGACAGCGCCCTTATTTTGTAGCAGTAAGAGTGGTTTTCGTAGTGCAAGTGTTACTGTGTGGATATGCAAGTGTTACTACTTATGTGCGAATGTGTTATAATATATACTTGTAAATCTGTAGCCTTGTTTACATGACATTAGAACGTTCTAGTCTAATCTGTGGTCATCGTTATATAGCCAACTCTTTCTGTATATGCTAGCTCACAAGTTCCCCTTTCTGTACGTCTGCCATTGCATAGTTCGCATGTGTCGCTCTTTTATTTTTACTATTATTAAATATACCACTGTTATTTTGTCCGCGAGTTTGTTTCCGTGAATTCAGTGATTGATAATATAGTAAAAATTTCGATTTAACCTCACTTCGTATCAGACGCCGTGTGTGAAAAAAAGCTTTCGATTGTTTTTTCTTTAAAGTTGAAAAATGTCTTCGAATAACCACATAACTCTTATCGAGAAATTGACCGGCCGAGATAACTTTGCGAGCTGGACGTTTGCCGTACAAACATACCTCGAACACGAAGAACTCTGAAAATGCGTGGCGGACGCCGGCACCGAAGATCCTAAGAAGGATTTGAAATCAAAATCTAAAATCATCCTTTTAGTGGACTGTGGAACTATATCCACGTTCAGGATGCCAAAACCTCGTATAATTTAACAGGTTGACTGTACCAACGGCTAGTTCAGGTATCTTGATGAACTTAGTTTTTTTTCATATATAGGCAGAGCAAAGATATCCTAAATATGTCTAGGAAGACATTCAAAGCTGAAAACTCGAAAAAAAACTCGTCCAATTGTTGGCCGCAAAATGCACGCATACAGAATAACACAATGAAAGCTCGATGACGTGGCGCGAGTGTAAGACGTAGCTGTCATGCACACCAGCAGAACAAAGTTGGCCTGTTTGTTTTAGTTATTTTGCAGCGCGACACTATCTAGACATATAAATAATCAAAGAGGCAGAGGCAGTCATTTTGCTTAAATGACAGTTCAACACACAGAAATGATCCGGCCTAATTTCTTTACTATGACATTTTCCCAAATGCAATTATGCTCACACAAAACTTCCTATAACATTTATCCCACTTTGAAATAAAATCCCTAAAGTATCGACATTTAAATAACCCCGGCTCGAGTAATTCCATCAAAAGCTGTTACACAAAAACATTTAGATATTACATCGCCCACAGTTTGAGGTAATTCAACATAATGGGGGAGTCAGTGACCCATTATTTGTGTGTATTTCGGACAGTCTCACGCGATTGAATCACGCAACAGGTGCACTTACCTTACTCTGAACACGGTTGACATTAAGAAAAGAGGTTGAAAATAGATCAATAGTTAAGAGACATTAAAACACACTAAAATCATAGCTATTAAGAAGCCTGGGAAAGATCAATCGATTCCATCTAGCTATCGACCAATCAGTCTATTACCAAGCATAGGAAAACTTTTAGAGTCTATCATTTTATCCCGCGTCTGTAAAACAACTACGCATGTTCTGATTCCTGAACAGTTTGGATTTCGAAGCTCACACTCGACCACGCAACAGCTAGAGTAGCAGAACACATTGCCCATGGGCCAAACCGCGGTCTTTCTACAGGCATGATTTTACTAGACATTGAAAAAGCATTCGATTCTGTATGGCACGATGGCTTATTGCATAAGTTAATAAAGCATGAACTACCTCTTTGTCTAGTGAAACTCATTCAAAACTACTTACATAATCGATCGTTCTCTGTTTTTGTAGGTAATGAGCATTCTGCCCCTAAAATCATCCCAGCTGGTGTCCCTCAGGGTTCGCTCGTAGGTCCATACCTTTTCATACTTTACCTGAATGATATACCTAAACAGGCTCACACACAACTTGCCATATATGCTGACGACACAGCAACATTCACGACGGGCAAAGACGTTGATATAGTTACTGGACGGTTACAATATTCACTTGACCTACTCAGCCAATATTTTAAGACCTGGAAACTGAAACTAAATTCCACAAAAACCGAAGGAATTCTGTTTACCAGAAAGCGTACACTACCCACTAGACTTATTAAAATTGATGATTTCCAGATTACGTGGAGTGAATCGGTGAAATACTTAGGCATAATATTAGACAAGACACTCAACTGGAATAAAAACACAGAATTAACAATAAGAAAAGCCCTAAATTCATTGAAACCTATTTTAAATCGTAAATCTATTCTCAGTCCTTCAACAAAACTGCTAATTTATTCTACTTTGGTCAGACCTTGCTTAACTTACGCAGCACCTGTCTGGTCAAGTCTGGCAGAAACCAAGTATAATAAACTCCAAACTATCCAAAACAAAGCTTTAAAAATATCATATAACACACCATTTCGCACGAACCTTAAAATTTTACACACCCGAATAAAGTATCCATTTTTAAAAGACTTTATATTAAAAATTTCACGTAAATTTTATTTGCATAAAAACCCATCACACCGTAATAGTCTAATATCAGCAATTGGAAAAAGTAGACTAAGTACAATGTCTTACGCTCGCACGTACAATGGATACCGACTGCCCCATCACTACTTTCTCCATGACGCGTTATGACGATAGCTCGCTTACTAGCCGACGCCGTCACTCCGGCCAAGTGTGCTTGATCTTTTCGCGGACTACCCGCTACTTACTATATATTATTATAATTTATTATAATAAAGCGTACATTGTGTAACTCAAACACTGTAAATATTATGTGAGTCCATACTAAGACTTGCACATACCTACTTACTAAACAATGCACATAAAAAATAGGTTAAGTCATGTTAACGCAAAATTAAATAATAAAAATATGTTTAAATGGTTGTAAAGGCGACACAGCCTATGTAACAAATACCTCTATGATTTGTATACAAATAGAATAAGATCATTTGTAAACATTATTGTAACAACGTGTGTACATAAAGACCTTGAAAAATTAATTAAATTAATAGTTAAGAGAGTTTTCTAGAAGTACCTAATAATAAAAAAAAGGGAAAGCATATTAGCAGTGGATGATTTTTGGCTGATGATGACTTAATAAGGACGAGGGACGTCCCAATTTCATCTGGGATAGTGGATGGAAAGAAGATAACAAAAACAAAACTGGAATCCTAACTATCCTAATCCTAAATCACATTATAATATACAGGGTGTAAGGGACAGCCCTCCGCATACTGATGGGGTGAATTCAGTATATCGTACTAAGATGACCGGTACATGAAATTATTTCAGGAACGTTATGGGAATCCAATGAACCTGATTTGTCGCGGTGGGGTGGACGGCCGCGCTCGCTGATTTCAGGCGTCGTTCGTTAGAGAATTTCAACATCCATTGCAGATTTATTTATTTTAACTATGTTATTTACATTAATGGAGTACTGCGTACAGAGAATGTGATTTTACATTAGAATAAAGGAATAGTAACTGAAATTACGATAAAAAAAATACAAGTTTCCTGAAAAAAAATTCAGTGGAATATGATTCAAAATAAGGAGCTGAATGCACCCTGTTAATTTGCGGAGGGCTGTCCCTTACACCCTGTATATATCACACTAATCACACCACACTAATATTAAAAAGACGAAAGTTTGTGAGTGTGTGTGTATGTTTGTTACTTCTTCACGCTCAAACAGCTGGACCAATTCTGATAAATTTTGTATGGAGGTAGCTGACACCCTGGATTAAGACGTAAGCTTTTTATCCCGATATTCCCACGAGATCGAGACTTACGCAGGTGAAACCGCGGGGCGCAGCTAGTTTATAATAATTATTATAATATTATCACATAACTTATAAATGCGAAAGTGAGTTTGTTTCTATGTTTGTTACGCTTTCATGCTAAAAAGGCTGAATGGTTTATATGGGTAGACCATAACCATGGATTAGGACATTGGATAATTTTTATCCCGATATTCCTACGGGATCAAGACTTCTACGGATAAAACCGCGGGGCGCAGCTAGTATCTTAACTTACTAACTAATATTAGAAATGCAGAAGAAAGTTTGTTTGTTGGTTTGTTACCTCTTCACGCCTAAACCACTGAACCCTAAAATTTTGCATATACGTTGTCAGGTGTACAGAAATGGACATAGGGTGCCTTTCATCCCGAAAAAAATTAAACAAATAAAAACGCATGTACCCGAACTTATTCGATCTTCAATTGTTTATATCATTATCTATAATAATAAAAAAAAATCATCCTGTCACTGTGTTTACATAGCAAGTAGTGGTATGCGAATTGGTGTGGGGAAGGTATCATAACAAAAAGGGAAATAAAAAAAACATTTTACAAAAGAAAAAAATGTTTTTTTTCTTTAATTTCGGAAGTCGGTGTCTTTGGATCTGTGTTTTATTTTTTTAGTACCTACCCCACACCAATTCGTATTTATAAGTACCACAACTTGCTATTGAAAAAGCAGTGACAAGAAGTTTTTTTTTAATTAAAATCAAAATCAAAAGTCATTTATTCAAACTAGGCTGAGAATCAGCACTTTTCGAACGTCAAAAATTACATGAGACAGTCCCCCAAAAACGCCCACCCTTCACCACTTCCTAGTACTTTAGCTTTTCAATGACGTTGAATATAATAATAGTTCCCCAGAAAGATCAGGCGCAGGGGCAACAGCTTAATGTTTCCCTCAAAGCGAACCACAAACTCACACACTCGCTAATAAAAAGCAGAAGTCATAGATACCTAACCAAGTCCGACCTCATCCTACTAATGCTAATGTTCTGCTCGCATGTTTCAGCCACCATATTAACGGTAGACACGCGACTCATCGGACAAGAGGATGACTACCCAAAGTTCGTTCACACGTTATAAGCACGTGTGGATAATTATATTGAAAAGGTGGTGTATGGAAGTGCCACCACCACGCTTCGTCTTAATGTCATGGAGTTGATTATAGAAGACTTATTTTCTCTTTTTTGTTCTTTATTGGTAAAAAAAACCACATAAACCTACATGAGCACTTATGAAACGTCTGGAGTTAAGTGCACGGTTCCAATTGGTCGTTTCGTATGGAGAAGAGCCGGCAAGAAAGTCCAGGGTTATTCTTATAAAAAAAGTGGTTTGTCATCATGCCAGCCGAAAGACGTCCACTGCTGGACATAAGCCTCCTCCAACATTTAGGGGGTTGCCATAATCGCCACGCTTGGCAGGCGGTTTGGCGATCGCAGTATGGTGTTAAAATGCATAGAGAACGCTGCTGCCCATTCTCTAGTAAGTCCCTTAGTCGACTTTTGCGACACCCACGGGAAGAAATAGGGTGATGCTATCTTTACGTCCGGCACCACACGGTACGGTAGTGGCTTTTAATACAATGTTTTCAAATTACAGTGTTAATAGGTATGGGAGGACAGTGTAGGCTTGTCAACAAGTACCAGGTACTAAACAAAATAGAAAATGTTCTACAAATCCTACAGTCTATCAGGGGCGAAAGCACCGTATAACACGATTCCTACCGGCTTCCCTTCGGAAATTCGGAACATAACCACTCTATCGTCATTAAAAAATGACATAGTCGAAATTTTGATGGTTAAATAATGCCAAATAATATCATCACACTATAGGTATTTAATACACCGTAAAATGAAAATATTACAAAACGAATATATTAATTTTTTTGTCTTTATATCCCAACAACAAAACATTTTGCTCTAAAATAACTCTTACGCGTGTCCGGCATGCCGTGAGTTCAATTTCTTCGACGTCATGACGAGTTTATTTTGTATAGACAGTATATTTTTTTGCTCCAGCTTACCTTTCTCATAAAATCAACCTTCGGCACTGCAGTCTATTAAGCCGTTCTCACTTTTATAAAATAGAAAATATTGAAAATGACATGATTGCCATTACAACTGTAATAAATCTCAATTAATATCCTGTCTACAAAAAACAATAATAAATTGGTGACTAGGTAAGTATCTAATTGTGTTTGGAAATCATTACGGACTCATTACGCACGGGGGCAAACTACACTGGACTTAATGGACTGGACTGGACAAAAAGCCAATGTTAATGTTAGGTCCATACACGGAGCGACTATAGTCGACAGCGACTCGCTACCGATGTCAAAATCTCACAAAATGTTTGACATTCCTAGCGACACATCGGTTGTCCAAGTCTGTGGGTGGACGTGAGATTTTGACATCGCTAACGAGTTGCCGGCGACTAAATTGCTGGGTGTGAACTATCTTGCAGTAAGATATACGTATATAATATTATAAATGCGAAAGTCAGTTTGCTTTATAGAGGCTTGAGGAACAGGGTGTACAGTTCAATCATCCTCCATAGAAAAGGGACGAGCCCCGACCAGACGGGTGTTGTGTCTGGTGGTCATCTACCCGACGGTTGATGTCGGGACGTTGTATTTATGCTAGTTGCGCGGTAAACTCTGCTTGCGCGATGCAGGATGTTGCGTGACGTCAGTGTGACGCGTAGTTCGCATGTGGTGATGTTGATGCCGCCACCAGTTTGTATGTGACGCTTTCACGCTAAAACGGCAGAACGGATTTGGATGAAATTTGGCACATGGGTCATCTATGACCTGGAGCAGGACATAGACTACTTTTTATCCTGGATCGTAGACGAAGTCACGGGCTACAGCTAGTAATACTATAAAGAGGCAATATTGGAAAACAATATATTAAATTCGTGGACACGTACACTTTATATCCATAACCCAATGCTACACGTGTAACGTTACCATTGCAGTTTGCGGAATTTTATACCTTTTGCTCCAACAAATATAGCGCTGGGAGTTTTAATAAACACGGTTTCCGAAAATCAAAGCAAACAATGTTAGCGAAACAAACCGAGGTCTGAATATAAATTGAGTAATTAGGAAGCTTTTGATAACACAATATGTTTTAATAGGAATAACATAACTTGTATACTGGGTGGCAGAGACATTGACGCGTAATCTGTTACCATAGATTCAGTACATGATCTTGGACCTCCACGCGTCGATTTTTTTCGTCGGTAATAAAAAAAATCTGTTTCATACATTTTGACCGCGTAGGTATGCAACGGGTTTAGTTTGAGGCTTTTGTATGAAACAGCAGTTTTTTTTTTTAATAACAGGTGAAAAATTTCAACGCAGAGGGTTCTGAAACATGTCCTATTGAACTGAATCCATGGTAACAGGTTGTGCGTCGTTGTTCTTGCCTCCCTGTATATTATTTAAAATTACGATTCAAGTAAATACTCAACGTTTTCCTTAAAAAAAAATTTTACTCCTTTTACAGAAATAAAGGGTAATACAAAGAGCGGTTTAATCGAAATCAAGGCCGTTGTACACATTTAGGCAGATGTGCTGGGCCTTGAAGTGGCCCGCAAAGGCGCCGCACCGGCCGGGGATTGCGGAAGTCACACAAGATCCCATGATCCCCGGTGAAAGTGTGGGAAGGACCACCGGGGTGGGTTTTAGTCAGTAAGAGTCTGATAGACCTCTCCGCCCGCCCCAGGACGGACGACATCCATGAGGACTTCCCACCCCGGAACAAAACAAAAAAAAATGTGCTGGGCCAGCATGTGGTGCCGACAATCGAATCCCAAAGGTCGCTGTTTACACATTGACGTAGATATTAATTAACGCCGGAAAGTAACTCTGTTTGTTTGTCTGTTACCTTTTCACACTTAAACGGCTGAACGGATTTTGATTAGTACTTGTTGACGGGCCTACTGTCCTCCCATACCTATATACATTTGGTCACCTTTAAGTCCTAAGTTTGATTAATTTATACTGAGACCGGTGCATTTGTTAACCTATCTTTTATAATTCGTAATTATCTGTCGAAAGAGACTTAGGTCCTGGGATGTGTCCCAGGAACTAGTCTCTTATCCGGGTATCCTGGTGCGGGATCCAGTGGCATACCTTAATATTATGACATTTGTTTATGAATCAATAAAACTTTTAATTTTTATTATTATTTTATTAATACAACTCTCTAAATTCAGATTAGTCTTGAAATTGAATGACTATTTCATGAAATCGATTCTCAAAAAACGTAAGAAAATTTGAAAATCGTGATCTACCTCAGCGCATCCCTCTTAACATAATCAGACTTACCCAGCGTGCGGAAGACAATAGGCCTACTCCTGTACTTATGCCCGCCCCACAGCGCGGCGACGGTCACTTGGTACTGCGTGTCGGCTTCCAACCCGCTCAGGATGACAGCATCCGAGTTACCAGCCACCTCCAGAACGACTCTGTAACTAATAGACGATGAGTCAATTTCGTTGTATTCTAGTGAAAAGCTGTATTACGGTGAGGCCACATTTAAAAGTTTCTAGAAGATTTTTTGAATAATGATTCTGATTATTAATAACGTTTAAGAAGCTGGATGGATGCGTAGTTCATACAAACGTACGTACATACATAACGTATATTTGGGAACCTAGATATTCTGTATTCCAATCGGAATAAAGACAATACCTTAAGAATATGCTTGATTTAAAAATTATTTTGGTTTTACGTTTGTATGCACTACGCATCCATTGCCAGCCTCTTAAGCATTTAGGCCCGCATGCACTACAAATCACTAAATGCATTTAGCAATAAACAATATTAAAAACAACATTCTGACATCTTTAAAAGATTGACAGAAAATAACAGTTATCGTTTAGCAACAAACGTATTTAGTAATTTTCGTGCAAGCGGGCCTTAGTTTCTGATAATTTCAAAAATTTAAATACGGGTATAGATAGGTACTGGTATATTTACAAAGATTTTTTAGTAACACTGAACGCTTTGGGTTAGTTAGACAACATGCTACGTGAATAATGCATTTAAAAAAAATATTTACAAAAATATTGGACAGAAATTCAATGTTATTTAAGGAATCAAAACGAATTTACTTCGTGAAATTCATAAAACCCACATGTAAAAAGACAATGACATACACAAACATATACAATCCTTTATTCAAAGGGTTTTTTCTCATCGTATTTTATAAATTTTTATGAAACCTCGCATTCAGTATCATACCGCATCAAAATTGACTGATTGAGGTCCAAGAATTACGCCCAACCACTCTTCTTCG
Source organism: Tiliacea aurago (assembly GCA_948098905.1). Taxonomy (NCBI): domain Eukaryota; kingdom Metazoa; phylum Arthropoda; class Insecta; order Lepidoptera; family Noctuidae; genus Tiliacea; species Tiliacea aurago. Next base: position 18,412,545 of record OX402586.1, on the reverse strand, counting down.
AGTTTGATGGACTTTTTGTATGATATATGGAGTTTTGAATTACATAACGATCTACAGATTGTTTTACCCGATGTTTTTATTTGAAATACACTTTCACGTGAAATTAATAATACCTTATGGTATGTATGTAGATGTAATGTGGCCTCACCGTCAGGAAGAAAGAAGTAAGAAAAGTTATGAAATAAATGAGACAGACTTTACTACCACTAGGTTTAATAAAGCTAAAATTAAATATTACTTAAACAGTATACTAGTAAACATATTGCTTATATAACATACATACATTCTTGCTAAAGTATTTTCACAAAAAGGGTCCCCGAAAAAATACCAATATTTTTTTATCCATGTTTGGAATAATATTATTTTGTCAATTCCGCTTTGTTTACTATCTGTATTGTTTCGTACATTGAGCTTTAAGAAAAAGGAAGACTGATTTTCCTAGAAATATTGGTGGTCCTGAGTTACTTGCAAGATTGTTATCGTAGTGATAAATTGACAGGCGTATTGCCATACATTATTGCGATCTTCGATCTTAATTCCTGTCAAAGTTACTATATTTCTTAATACTTTACCGTAAATACTTCGTAATGAAAATGGTTTACGGGCTCCCGTTTAAGGATGTAAAAATCCACATTCGGGACCATTACTCCTTACAATAAAATAGTAGATAGCGATGTTCCAGCTGTCGTGATTGTGTCCTTACTTTCATAATATAATTATGTTCTTACTTTATTGATAAATTAATTTAAATACCTAAGCTTTTTTATATTGGTAGTAGGCAGTTGTTTTTTTTTGTATTGTTTAAATTTTAAAATGTTATCCTGTTGCTGTACACTTACAGGGTCCATATTCAGCTTTAAGCCTTTTGTAACATCGTTTTACAATACGTAATACAATGAATATTATGATTTCATCGATGTCGAATTAAAATTATATCATAAGTAACGATGATTTAACCGATTAAGTAACTCGTCAAAAAGCTCTAAATCAGAAGCTGGCTTGATAAACATGCCATTTTCAAATCCATCCTAAACAAATAAATATAAGAAACGAAAATCGTTTTCTACAAAAATCGCATCTTCGTGATAACTATCCATTATCTCCTAATATATGTCTATAATCAATAGTATTGTGGGAAACTCCATCGAAACAAATTAGGGTTACGCGGACAACAAAAGCGTCCGCGTTTTCGCCAGGAAATTTATCGGTAATAAGACTTCCGCCGCCACCCCTACCTATTCCGTTCACAATTTGTGGTAGATTCTTTGGTTTTGTGTACTCTATCGTGTTATTTTTATTATGACAGCGGAGAATTTCGTATGGTTTTATGGAACAAATAACGTTTTTTATGTATTCAGGTTTGAAATAACATTCTTTAGCGAGTCTAGTGTTTTCAATTCACTTAATTTGGCAAGCAATAGTAGATTACTGCATCGATCAGAAAGCGACTTTTGACTTGACGTCGAGCGAGGTGCGTATTCTGATTTTCTTTCAACTACTACAAATTCAAATTCAAATTCATTTATTTATTGTAAAACATAGGTACATACATTATAAGTTGTTATTTAGAAATACATTGCGGGCGCTATATTTTGCGTCTAGGGCTTACAAACATAGTAATACATGCAATAAAAGTTGGTAGGAAGTAAGAAAAATCAGAGTCTAACTAATAAAAATATAATTTATTTACAAATGTAATGGTATTTTGGAACAATTTTTAAATGTAAGGCTTGCACTGGGTACAATAAAGAGCAATTATTTTAAAAATATTATCCAAAAAATCAAATTCATATTAATAGGAGCTGAAAATATGAAAGTTAACGTTATTTATTTAAGGCTTATAAAGGCTTGCAATCATTTAGTAAAATCACACAGAAAATCTAAACTGCCCAAGTCAGGGTGCTCTTACACTCGCACTCACTTCGCTTGCTCTCGTGTTCTTTTATTAAAATCACAATGACAGCTTAACCTAGTATACTAATCTCGCTTCGCTCGCTCTTGCATTTACTCTGTAGAATTACAACCGTCAATCATCACCGCTTAGCCTAGTATTCGAGTCAGAGTGCTCAAAAGGGCCCCCGACAAGGGGACGCTTTTTACTTTTTGATGTCCCCTTTTGACTAGCTACGCCACTGGGCGAGGCTTTAATTAAGACGCTGACAACAGGTAAACCGCTGTCACTGTCAAACTGCATACAAAAGAAAGAGAAGCGCGATGACACAACGCTTGTAATTTATTGAAAAATATGAAGCAATTATTTATTTACTCAAAAATGAGTTGAGTAATCGAAAATAAAAAACAACCATGTTCTGCATACAAATAAGATGTCCTTGTTTTTAATTAAATACCAACCGTACGTTGATATTTAATACAGATATTTTGGATTGAAACTCAAAGTAAAGGGTTAGTTTACCGTTAATTTATATCGAGATTTTTTTTCTAAACGTGATTTGGTAACAACCAAGTTCTGAGAAATATGTTCAAGATTAACATATATTTTTCCGCTACTACAAACTATACTTTTATCATTTGCCTCTTGTCAGGGCCTTACCCGCTGGGCCATCCAGACCGAAGTCTGACTAACACTCACAATATATATATTTTTTTTTTAATTCGGAATTTAACATCGAAACGTAGTAGATACACCTAACTGCTGGTTTTAAACATTATTGTGATTCTGATTTGCTACAACAAGTGTATAGTATGAAAAGACAGAATGTAAAATCTTATTCACTTGCTGGGTACCTATTTGTCTGCGTCGAACGTTTTCCACCGGGATTTGCGAGATTTCAACAAATCCTTTCTTACTTGCATCTAAAATAAACTCAGTTCGCTTGTTTCATTGATTTTTATACTTGAAATCGAGTCGTCCCTTTGGTCCTATAAAATGTCTGAGTTTTTGAAGTAGTTTAAAATATGTAGGTTATACAAGTTGGAATTAGATTTTTTTTATAGGTATATATGCAAGACGATGATGCCAAATTCAACAACATTTAAAGGAGTTTGAAATATTATTCGTTTCACATAATTGTTAAAAAAAAAATACAATACATCATTTCAAGATTGATAAGACAGACACTTATTCAAACACGACCATAATTTATGAATTCACTCAGAAATACCACTGGTTATTCGTGGTCGATGAAAAGTGAAATGGTAGCCATAATTATGATTAGAGCAATCATTTGAATATATAATCGCAGAGACGTCGCTCAAAGGAACACAATGTCATTTTTCTATTTCAAGAAACAAATGAAAGCTGAACTGACATGCCTGATTTACTTCGACAAGATAAAGCCCGTATTCATCAAATTCCAAAAGCGAATAGTTCTAAACTCTCACAAAACTTTTGTCAGTAATCCACTGAGGTGTAATAACGAAGGTGATAACATAACTTATCTAGATGAATTCATAATCGGCTATTAAAAGTTGGGAGACAACGTAATCCCAATCCCATTTGTTGAAGCAATGCATAAAGTACGAAAGCTAAGGTACGTGGAGACGTTAACTGGCCTGAGTGAGTACTCAGTAACCAAGGCGATAAGGGGTGCGGTGGCGGGCGCGATTAAGTACATCCACAGAGCATCGCAAATTGTTTTACCGGGCAATTATAACCGTCTATTGGCCCGCTACAACAATTCACAATTCTCTCGGAGATGTGTTTCCACAGAGGCAAAACAAAATACGGTCGCTCGCTAGCTATTCTATATTCAAATCCTCGTTTTCCTTTCACTTAAACTAATCTTTATATTAGGCTGAATTAAGTTGATTTCAGAATGACTGGGGACTTATTGGCGGGAAAGTGAAGCGTCATGTTCAACAGTATTGTTTTATTTTCTAAAATTTGTGTTTAGCTGAATATGAATGTGTAATAATGGTGGATTATTAACCATTTAGTGTTTGTGAACGTGCATTAGTGTAGGCAAATGAAACAAAACAGTACAACATCGCTTCAAGTTCTCTCAAGAAGTCCGCGTGAGGTCTCAGTAAAGTGCCACATCTTTACTGAAACCGGGGAGCGGGCGGAGGGGATATCATCATCATGCATTGAATATAATTCAGTTCATCAATATTTAAACAAGTTGTTAACTAAATAAAGACTTGGCTAAAAGGTCCCAGTAACCAGGCCATTAAAATAATATTTAAAAAAAGAATGACTGGTACTAATGAAAAGATGAAAAAATATATATGAGTGTTATAGTATTTTTTTTAAAAGCACACACCTTTAGTTTAACATGATTGTCATTGTTTGAAATTTAAATTCCGAAAGCTGGACCTGTCAATATGGCCGCAACGAGAGGATAAAAGCCTCTACATACGCGACACAAAGGCACTGCTCGTCCCGCGACACACGGGGCCTTTGTGCCGCGTCGCGTCGCGCGACAAGTCGCGCCGGTATGTAGAAGCCTTTAAGAACGTTTGGAAACTTGACGACCGCCATAGTTATTACAACAAGGACGCTAAAGGCGATTTCATTTGTTGATTTCCGCGCCCGCCTTAGCACCCCCTACTCTCCCTGGACGAGGCCTTATGCTCCGTTTAGGAAGCGCTAAGTTTCAACTGATGTCACGTGACCCGACAGACACGCTGAAAGACGTTAAAGCCTTAATATAGTGACTGAAGATAGTAGAGTTTCTGACGTAAAGGAGCGGAGCGAGAATAATAAATCATCACGCCTACATTCTGAGAAGGGTGGCAGAGGTGTCTATGTAGTACCTACTCCCATATTTCACCAGTTATATTTAAGTCCCATTTAATGAGGGGCGAGCCTGTTGTCATTAACTGGATACAAATACAAACTCTTAGACAATACTTTCTAAGGTATTTAGAATATTTGTCTAACTACGAATAAACGTAGTTTGTATTCTATTAAGTAAAAATTGGAAGGCCTCCAGGCCTCAAGGCCTCCAGGCCTGAAGGCCGCAGGAATTCGCTAGATGCGGGAGCACAGAAACGGTTAAAGTGGCGGTGCTTGGGGGAGGCCTATGTCCAGCAATGGACGTCTTTAGGCTGAAATTATGATAAATTAAAAATGATAAACAATAAAGTATCCTAACTAAACTGGTACCGGTAATGTGCCCAAAAGAAAGGCAGTATTGCCACGTTGTATGGCAATGCATCCTCTGGCTAAGATAAAAGCCGGAATACGTGGATTTGATGTTAATAATGGTTGTTGGATCGGTTCCAATAAAACTCACTTTTATGCTACGGCTACATTTAATACTTTTATTACATCACTTGCTTGCACCACAGTTAGTAACAGACTGACCCAAGAGCTAAAGCGCTACGCTGGCAACCAACAAGAGTGGGGATGATGTAGCGCACCACCTTGTTTAGTAAAACATGAAATTGGCATCTTGAATACAAACCAAAACAATTCTAAATATTAGTTTTAACGTTATAATACAGGAATGAATGAATGCATAACTTTAAATGTAAAATCAATGTTTAACAAAATAAATAGATCCTAACCATACCAAAAGTAACGCCATTTAGTGGTATAGGTAGGATGACAGTCATATCCAACATATTAGTTTCATCATATCTACACAACAATAACTAAAAGATTACACTTCAACAATCAATACGTTGGCACGGCACGGTTGGCGCAGTTAGTTAAGCGATTGACTGCTGCGCTGCGTGTCGCGGGTTCGATTCCCGCACGGAACAAATATTTGTATGACCTACAAGTAGTTGTTTCGGGTCTGGGTGTTTGCGTATGTGAATTTAAATGTTTGTAAATGCACCCACAATACAGGAGAAATTCCTAGTGTGGGGCAACGTTTTTCAAAAAAAAAAAAATAGCATATCTCATTTCAACTAAATTCTAACATGGTAATATCGGATTTATAATGTATTACTTGTTCGTAGGCTATGCTGTGTCTAAAGTTGGCTTTTTATGAAATACTAGTATTACCTCCTAGTCCTCCCTAGGGACATTGTTAAGTTCATAATGCGCCTTATAACTGGAACTAGAATATACCTACTTGATACTCTGGTTTTCATTATAATATTACAAGTTAGGAGCCGAAGACCACAAGATGTAGTAATATATTATTATGTAAATACGATATATTTTTATATAAATATATAATAGATAATCTGCTGAAAAGCAAATAGCATAAGCATAATCAGCCTATAATGTTCCCACTGCTGGGACACAGGCCTCCTCTCTTCGAGAGGGATTGGGCTGTAATCTACCACGCGGGCCCAGTGCGGGTTGGTAGATGTCACATGTCTTTGAATTGTTGGTTCTAGGACATGCCGGTTTCCTCACGATGTTTTCCTTCACCGTTTTGAGAGCAGTGGTGATGAAATTATTTACACAAAGTAAAGCGCCTGCCTGCTGAAAAGCAAATAAAAATTATGAATTGCCTTACTTACGGATATTACCTCTTATTTATCGTGATAAAGATTGAGGAAAATTACAAAAAATTGTTTAATTATAATATGATCTCCTTTAATCCTAAGTAAGAAATAAGTTCCATCGTAATTATGATTGAGGAGAAAATGCCAACAAGTTTTCAGTGAAAGCCTTTTTACAGCAAAAAGTTTGAGTGAAAAATGTTTTACGAAAAATCTGTCAATCTGTCTATCGTAAATCACAGCAATTTACTTGTCGATTTCTAAATCAACAAATGTACTTAACGATAAATTGTCTAGTTTAAATAATAAATGAGATCGTATTCAAGACTATGTTGTATAAAGTGGGGTCGAAATCGATCAATAGTCTGTTACAATAGTATCTGAAGAAAATGGAAAACAACTGAAATAAACAAATGGATCAGAGAACGTATGAGTAACTGTGATTCTAGCATCACTTTCAAATTGCGTGCGTTGATTTGATTATTTCGAATACTTAAACCCGTAATTCTAAATTTAAATCACCTTAAATATATTTTTCTTTTGACAATAATTGATGATGCTAAGAAAAGTGATTGCCTAGTGGTGTGACCGTCGGACTGCCAAGTCGTAGGTCTCGAGTTCAAACAAGGCACGCACCTCTGACTTTCCGGATTCATGTGCGAATTGTAATTATCACTTGCTTAAAAAACGGTTACAAGGCAGAAATGAGTGGAAACCCTGGGACGATGCCCTAGAAGGACATAAAGTGACCTAATTGGTGATGTTCTTCAGAAAGGTCAGGTTCGTAGTACCTACTCGCAAACGGCGTGCGCGTATGACCAGATGTATGAACGTAAACGAAGTGAAAGGAGTATGTAAGGAGCGTAGCAGGTGGCGTTCTATAGTTTCTGCCTATCCCCATGGGAAGAACGCGTGAGTTTATGTATGTAAAAAACGGTGAAGGAAAACAACGTGAGAAAACCGGCACGCCTTAGAGATATTTTCGACGGCATGTGAATCCAAGTCAGAGGCCCATGGGCGGCATAAAAACTCTGACACCAGCTTAGTCACTAACCACATGAAACAGAAGAATTCGACAATAATTGAAGTTAATTTTAAATCCTCAATTTTCGTTAATGATTTTCCAATTACAATTTAATAATTAAATTACATTACTAAATCGTAACGTATCGACGAAAGTTGAGGAAAACAATATTTTTTTGGAAAAAGGGGTGAGATATAAAGAAGAAACCTGCTAAATCCAATGACGTATTATAAATAGACGTGTCATACACGAACATTAGTGCACTCAAAAACAAGCGTAAGCCATGATTGTAGCTACATACTTGCGTACAATCATACAGCGCGTGAAGAAAAGGAAATACCTATACCGATATCTGTTGTTAGAAAAAGATGAACATACATTTAGTTACGTCACTAGCTGCTGCATGTCCATTGGCGCGTACGTAATAATAATTATTATCATTGTAAATGTCAGGCAATTGCCTGGCACTTACTTTGCCATTATTGAGCGCAGGTAACGCATCTAAAGGTCATCATTGGCTAAATCATTATATTATAATATTATTATTATTTATTATAATATAATGATTTAGCTGGTTTCTACATTATATCTCACCACTTTTTCCAAGAATTATTGTAGCTACCTCTTATTACTTATAATATTATATAATATAATTGCGAAGGAGTATGCAATTTGGCACAGTTAAAGTTTATTTCAGGGTGGAGTGCAGAAAGCAGAAAGCTAATAATTTTATATCATAAGCATTAGACATAGTTTAATTTATTAAAAATAAAAAACATTACACACTACCATGCGTTTGACACACACACCGTCATAGTACCAGGTGACAGAAATGACAACTTGAGCATGGAATTAGTAATTAATTTTAGCATGGAATTAGTGAACTCATGGAATTAGTACAGTATAGATTATAAGTAGAGGAGGTCGAATTTCGACCAGTGCGCGCCCACTAGTGCAGATAAATACGTTACTAATTCATTTTAGTAAGTGATTGCCTAAGAATTTACCTAGAACAAAGTCTGTTTACAGTTTCATCTGATACCTTTAGATCAGACATTAGTGTCAAATGCTTGCTAGGAATACCAAAACTTTGCCTAAATTGAATATTCAGGTCAACACTTTCGAGTCTACCCATTTTTGGGATGGCTGCTCAAATATTGATAGACCCACCGAACTAACATTATGAGCTGAAAGTTCAATTTTCTGTCTTAGAAAATGTAAGTTGTGTGTATTTTCTGAAGATGAATGCTGACAAAACTCATAATATAAGAAAATTTTAAAAGAAGCTGTCTTTCAAAGTTTTCTTACATTATAAGTTTTAGAAGAAGAAAAATAATATGAAAGAATTTCAAAGTTTAGAAATATTACTAAAGTATTGTTTCGGAGCAAGAGAGCTCATTTGTCATCTACTTAAATAGCGTTTCGGAACAAGACCAATTCTAGAGCAGAGTCAGTAAAATCTTAAAACTTTGCTATTTGACTGAGATTAGCCACTCTTTAGTTGCTTTGGATTTGATACCAATATAACAAACCTACATAAAACTAATACATAATGTACCTGATAAGCCGTATCATATAGAAAAAGTCGTTACATTTTCTCTCATCTTCTCAATAAAAGTATTTTTAGTATTAAACGCCCTTTATATTATTTGTCTGAGTACACATCACTTTGAAGAACCACTTACAGACAGAACATAAACATAAAAACCTTCATTACACACCGGAGTTGGGATTTAGTCTTTAACTAGACACACTTAACTACTAAGAACTCGGATCATAAAACCTAAAACTTACTAAGAGAAGAATATCGCCTATAAAAATATGATCGACTTATTCGACAATATTTGTAAGAACATTTGCTAACAGACCGAAGGAATATTAGACATAAAATCTTGCTCCACAAGTTGTAACGGATTGCGTCTTCTTCGATAAAAGTTTCATTGATTGACAGATAATATTGCTATTTATTATAGAGATGCAAGATTGAAATAGTATTGGGCAGCTACACATAAATAATGAATTGGGACAGATAGGCCAGGATTATTACACAGTGGGTGCCTGAAGTTCAGGATAAAGCGGGAGGAAACGCCCGGGTGTCCGCCACTGTGTGGATCGCCCGGAGGACATGGTGGAGCATACGGTGGAGGTCTGCCCGGCTTGGGCGGAGCACCGCCGTGTCCTCACCGAGGCGATCGGCGGCGGCGATCTCTCGCGTCCGGCCCTGGTTCAGGCCATGGTTCGGAGCGAGGGAAGACACGGTGGAGCATACGGTGGAGGTCTGCCCAGCTTGGGCGGAGCACCACCGTGTCCTCACGGAGGCGATCGGCGGCGGCGATCTCTCGCGTCCGGCCCTGGTTCAGGCCATGGTTCGGAGCGAGAGTGCATGGGAGGCCGTTACCTCCTTCTGCGAATTAGTAATGCTTGCGAAGGAGGAGGCGGAACGCGTGAGGGAGAGGCAAGGTTCGCGCCCTCGCAACCCTAGTCGCCGCAGGAGACGCCCCGGGCGTCGGGAGTCACAAGCCGATTTCCGGCCACCGTAGGCGCGGGCCTGCGGACGGTGAGCGATGGGTAGCTCACCATCCGATAACGACCAGGCCCGAGTCGACGGCGCGTCGTATTCCACGCGCGCCGCAAAGAGTTGTCAGCACCAACTGACGGGGTCCGCTAGGGCCAATACCTGTCAGGTTGCGAGTTTGTCCGAAAGGGATATCGTGGCCCTGGCACACAGGCAACGGAAGGAACACGGGTGGGTTTTAGTCAGTAAAATTCTGACACGCCCTCCCGCTCAGCCCAGAACGGGAGAAGTTATTTGATAATTTCCAACCAAAAAAAAAAAATGTGGGTGCCTGAAGACAGGCGTCGTAGGCCTAAGAAGCGCTGGTGTGACGATTTGGACCTTCCTGACCGATTGGCTGGGGAAAGCGAAAGATAAAGAGAATTGTAAAAGTAACACAACCAACAAAATAGGCTTATAATATAAAAAAGTGACGAAGAATATGAATTTATATTTATCATGCATTTTAACGTGAGACCACTGATATTAAGAGATAGGTAACTTACGTTCCTCAAAGTAATTTTTTTCACTACACTACCTTATTCTTACAAAGACAGAATGAATGTTAAAGTTTAATCAACTCAGCCTATCGCAGTCCACTGCTGGACATAGGACTCTCCCAGGCTGCGCCACAACACCCTGTCCTTCGCCTTCCGCATCCAAAATCAGGAATGAAAATATCCGGAAAAGAACCAGAGTTACCGACATAGCTTGCAGAGCAAACTGAAGTGGCAGTGGGCTGACCATGTTTCTCGAAGGACCGATGGCCGAAGGAGCAGACGAATCCTGGAGTGGAGACCGCGTATCGGCAAGCGTAGTGTGGGACACCCCCCAGCTAGATGGACCGACGACCTTAAGAAGATGGCTGGGTCAGAATGTTAAAGTTACTGAAATAAAATACAGTTGCGTTTCTTAATTCGTCCAAAAGCCTACTTCATCTTAGCGTGTAGATGGCACCCTATATTAAATTAGCCCAAAACTTAACCACTAGTTTGGCGACATTAGTAGCGCCCATCAATTCCTGTAGTAAAATTATTTTCAATAAAGCCTACTTGTATTGCAACATTTTTAAATCGCTTGCTTTCATTTCAAAAACCTTTCCTTCCAAATCAATGCTTAGCGTGTTGTAATTTCAAGTTCAAAAACAATGTCGTCTAAAATAGCATTGTACATAATCACGATCGCAATCACAGTTCGCTTCGTCGACGTTAATTCCATTATGCTATGTTTAATCAATACACGCGACCCGCCTTCCCTACGAATCGAAAGCATTCTCCTTTGCTACCTCTATAGCACATTATGTACCTATATCTGCTTCTATTGGAGATTGCATGTCATGATACTTATTGAAATGATTGTGGAGAACGCGGTATTAAGTGTCATTTCAATGGAATTATGTCGCACATTATTTAGCAGCTTTTTTTTCATTATTTTTTCATTCTCGATTTTGTTATTTTTGTTGGGGAATGTTTTAAGGTAAGGAACTAAGGATGGGAAATAAAGCAGTCGTATTTTTAAATTATCAATTTACAAATTATTGTAAACATGTTTACATAATTAATTCGAAGGTCATTTATTTTAGCAAAAACGTAGGTACCAAATATTAATAGCAAAGCCATATTTTATCCAATAACAAGCTACAAAAGGAATTTAAAATTGCTATCATACAGCAATTCAATTTGTTTGCGTAAGTCAATATAGGAAGTTCATTTTGTTCGGCAAATATAAAATTTGTTCAAAGATAAAAATCAATTTTCCGTGCAAAGAATACAAATGTTTTCTTATTTTATGTACGTTTTTTTATGAAAAATAAAGCCAACCTTATTTACCCCTAGAGATCAGATGGCAGCTGTTTCGTAGTCAAAACAAAGAATTCTCTGAATAAAACCAGATCGATAAATATTATGTTGTAGAACTAGTCTCTATAATCGAACGAAAACACCAAAAAGCTCTGTACCTACCAGACCACAACGCGTACGAAAATATCTTCATCTAGGTACATTATATGGGTTACATAATTATTTAAATCTTAAACATAAATAAGGATCATTATCCGTCTTATTGCAAAACAAGGTTTATCTTCAGACCCAGGTTTAAACCATGGAGCCATTATTGAATTTCGAACGTTTTCCGTCTATGGTTAAGTTCCTAATACAACACTGAAAACTTAGTACCAAACTAAGTTTTCAGTTTTGTATAAAAAACTATATTTCAATCACAGTTACGTTCTTATTACAAAAACTGGCTCCATGGTTTAAGTGATGTCAAAATAATAAAATCTTGTTTTGTAATAAGACGGAATATGTTTAACTGAAAATCTCATAGCGTATAATCCGTGACAAAATCAAATATTCACTACCCCTGAATAAACTTTTGTACCTAAATATTATACTTTAGCAAGTTTAAGTTTCCTACCAACCTTCCTGTTCCGAAAGTTTTGCTGTGCACTTAAAGGTTATACCTTGAGGCCTACATTGAGTGAAATAATATTGTTCGTACTGTTTCTGTTTCAATCACATAGAGGAAGTTACAAGAGTGCTTTGTTATTTTAAGTTATTTCTCGATTATACCAGAAGTTTTACTTAATCTGAATAGAAAACCATCCATTACTTCAATTAATTTTTCTTCTTCATTGTCATTTGCACATTTATTTAAATAATAAAAGTAATTAAAAACTAAAACTAAAATCGTGTTTCTTCACCATTTTTCACTTTTTACTCCACGAAAAAATTCGTTCAAACCACCGAACAGATACTAAAGTAACTCTATATTTGTAACCATGTCATCCCTTTTTTGTGGACATAACTTCTACCACAGTCTGTACATAATTGAGTAAGTTTCACAGTAGAATACCTCTCACCAATAATTCAGTTAGACTTCTAAAAGCAATAAATGGTTAGGTATATTTATTGATTTATCTGGATATATAAAGGTCTTAGGCACTTCGATATTGCGGTTTGTGACAGTTGGTTTGGATGAGTGGACAAGGGTTGGAGATGTAATATCTGAGAGTTAATTGCTTTTTGTTGCTTATTGAAATTGAGTGGTCTATAAATTTGATCGGCCTGGAAACAGGTCTCGCAAGTACAAAGATATGTCTAATTTTGGTGCGCACAGTTAGTATGTTCTAATAGAAAGATCTGTATCACTATGTCCTGATAATCGAAGGTACTGTCTATTAGAAAAAAAATATTTACGTGATTCATTTGAAATTATAAGTTGCCCGCCCTATTGTTAAATTATTAGGAGGTAGTAGAATAGGCCATGATGACATATGCATCACCACGATTCTAACTTTTAGGGGGTAGTTATAGTTAGCAGCCAGAATTCTAACTTATATCCTAACTTTATAATATAATTAATGTGAAAGTGAGTTTGTTTCTCTTACTTCAACTCTTGCACGGTATTTCTGTAAAAGCTAATTCTAGCGGTGGAGGGGGCCTGGTGACCTCCACAGGTTTTTCCAAAAAACCTATATCAGGCACCAGGCTCTCACAAAGGTGGAATACATGTGAGACTTTTTTGTACACATTAACTTTAAGTCAGCTTTGTGAAGAGAGAATAAATAAAAACTTATCTTATCTTACCTTATCTTATAAATATATTACACTGGAACGTTTAATTGGTAACTACTTTTGACTTTTTAGGTTATCTAGACTTTTTAGGTTATGAAGGGGGGGACATTTGCAAAAGCGAGACGATAACCTATCATAACCTAAAACCCGTTATAAATTTCCTTACAAAAATCTGTCAACTATCCAGAGATAGTCAACAAGGAAAAACTAGACGCTAAGATCAAAACGCTTAACCGTTTAATTTCACAACGGTGTCAAGATCCGATCCAGCACAGTCAGCAAACCGATCTAATTTACATTAATTATCATATTCCCTTTTTAGTGGCATGAACTCAACTTTTAGCGTTGCACTATCGACTAGCAACTCCTGAATATTTAGCAGTTTGCGGTGTCCCCATTTTAATATTGAATATTTAAAACAGACGCTGATTCTGTAAATAATAATATCTGGGAAATATTGCATTTTCCTGTTCAGAGTTTGCTTTGGAAAAGTATACCTTTAGAAAAATCTTGGACTTTGTGCCCATTTTAGAATAAATAAATTACTTCGTTATTTTCTTTGTTCTGCTTGAAGTGACATGTTGCTACTTTGTCGATCACATCATACGATGATGAAATTAGCCTGAATAGATAAAAACTTTTATCTTATTGACCCTGCATACATTGTTGTATTTTACTTGCGTTTATATATTCATAAAAGATTTGTTCTTGATTTAATGTATTATGCTATTATTGTGTTAAGCTACGCTTTGCCGCGTTTGGTCTGTGGATGGGTGACCATCTTTATATACCAAGACCCCCCCCTCCCTCCGTGCCTCGAAAAGCACGTGAAGCCACTGATCCCGGCTATCATTCGTAGATATTTGACAGTTGTTACGGGTTGTCTGCCCGTAAGTCTGGAAACCATCAGTCTTACCAAGGGATATCGTGTTACCCAGTAACTTGGTTGTGGAGGTCAGATAGGCAGACGCTCCATGTAAAATACTGGTATTAATGCAGCTGCATCCGGGTAGACTGGAAGCTGACCCCAACACACTTGGGAAGAGGCTGGGCAGATAATGGCTTTTCGAAATAATTTTAACTACGAAGACTTTTTGAAAACGTTAAACATTATTTTTATCAAACAACTTTGTTAAGACACGTCCTAAGTTTAAATTGCGTTAAAAATAAATTATTAATTTGATTCTGCTATTTGTCTTATAGATTTCAGAACAACTTTTACCTCAACTTTAGAACCCTTTTTCTGAAGGTAGCTATTAATTTATCTACGGATACATTTTATACAGATGTGGCTTATGTTTGTATATGCCTAACAAAGCGGTTCCCGACTTGTAATAAGTTACTATAAAAACAATATTTTATCTTGTTAGACTATTCCAACATAAAAGGTATATTTGGCTTGGTGATTATTCAAATTCTGGTATCAAAGCTTTGTGTGAATAGGATCCATTACTCGTATTGCTTTTAAATGTTGTCTTTACTGGTGCCTTCGCTCCTTTTGATCAATAAGATGATTCTACATTATAAAATAGCCCGTATAGTTTTGAAAATATAAGCTAGTCAGCAAGAGTGGTATTCAGGCTCTACGTCCTCTGAATCCAGAGCTGTGTCTCCAATTTGATTATACTTTTAATAGTTCATCTAAACTTTTCGATATCATTAAAAAAGTATGTGTTCCTTCCTCATCCCTCCCTGCCTGCCCGTCATCTAGACCATAGGCGTGTACGCACGAACGAATAACTAACACTATGTTCGTGGCGATCCAATTTCGTTGTTCTGTGTGAACGGTGTATGGTATTCGTGTTCGCTTTGCTAATTTACGTCCACACGTACGAACCAAATGTTCAATGTTTGTGGTCACCATGTTTTATTCGCGCATGTGTACACAAATTTAAGTTTTAAAACTTGGTGTTGTTAACAACACCATAACATTTTTGGTTACTTTAGACTTATATCCGGGGATCCCAGAAGTCGCACATGATCCTATGATCACGTGCAAGTGTCAGAAGGGAACACCGGGGTGGTTTTTAGTCAGTAACAGACCCCTCCACCCGCCCCAGGGTAGAGGATGTCCAAGAGAATTTCCCAAATCGGGAAAAAAAAAATATTTAGGCTTATAAGGCAGAACTTAATTAAAAAAATTGGGTGATTCGTCGAAAATTCCCTGTAAATGCCTAGTGAAGCAACTAGACCGGCCATTTACCGGGAATTTTGCCAAATTACTCAAAGTTTAAATCATTGTCCATTCAAGATATATATTTGAGAACCTATATATTCTGTATTCCAATCGTAATAAAGACACACTACCTTAAGAATCTGTTTGATTTACTTACAAATTATTTTGGTATTACGTTTGTGTGAACTACGCATCCATCGCCGGCCTCTTAAGTAGTTGAGTTGTTGTGAGTAATCCAGATTATAATATTGAGGCAGGGACGGCTGGCTGAGCCGTACGCCATTGTAACGTGTCTAACAATGTGGCACATGGCTTATATAGTTCTCGGAAATCAGTATATCGCGTTATCTGTGTCAAAATTTACTAATATTGGTTAACGAAACATTATTACAATGTGTGTGTTACGTCCGCACTATTAGGGCTCCGGAGAATTTACCTATTGATGTTTTTTTTTTTATCTTTATTTATTTAGAGGCTTTTACCTTACAAAGGTATGTCAGCCTCATCATACCCTAATCTAATTATTATTACATGTAATTATAATATTATTCATACAAATATATTATTGCGTAAGTAAGGGAGATAGTGATGCAGCAACCATTTCATAAATTAGTTTCGCTTCTTCCGAATTAGGTGTAGATAATATTCTAATGAAAGCCCCAACGTCAAACATATTAACTTTTAACTCCCGCATCACTATCTTCCTCTCTCTCCTGTTCTTTTCACATTCCACCAGCAAATGTTGGACATCTTCGACCTATTGATGTGGTGATGCGGTAATTTCGTTGCCACTTGGTTCAGGTAGATATCTACATCATAGTGCATACCTTTGTCTTAGATATTATACCTTTCTGGTATTACATTACAATGGCTTCATAAAAATTATGTGTGATGAAGTAATTTAGGACTAACTATACTCCATTTCAAATAAGATTAGACATTTAAATAAACCTTTTTTACAGCCCGCTCAACCGATTTTGACTTCTAATGCGTTGGTGGCATGACAAAATGGCAGCTGTACGAGTAATAAACAGTTGGTATTGTAACCACGTTTTTGCTTTTAATGCCATCTGTGTGTCTACGGAATAGAAGTCAAAATCGGTTGAACGGACTGTAAACAAGTTTATTAAAATGTCTAATCTTATTTCAAATGGAGTATAGGTAAGATGGAAATATATATAATAATGATATATCCTATATATATACACAAATATTGAAAACCCTCCACGCCACAGGGTTTTCAATATCTACATCGTCACATGCGAACTACGCATTACACTGACGTCACGCAAAATCCAGGATGCCTACTCCGAAGCGATAATCCGAAGTATCAGCCGAATGTTCGGCCGTTTCTTGACTTCCAATCCTTTGTGTCTTTGACTTTGAATCCTTACCCGTCTTCAAGTCACATTTTTGACTTTGGCTTATCTCTCTGACGATTATCGCTTCGGAGTAGGCCCCCTGCATCGTGCAAGCAAAGGGTACCACGCGACTATAATATATTGAACGTCCCGACATCAATCGTCGGACATTTGCCCACCACACACAACCCCTGTTTGGTCGGAGAATCCTCCCTTTTCTATGGAGTATGAGTGAACTTTACACCCTGTTCTTCATATCTCTATAACCCTCATAAGTGTGGGTTCGGCACAATAAATGGACCATTACATGTTGATATGAAAATCGATTCGATCTCCAGTAACAAATGCCCATCCAAGACTCTATCGAGGATACCATTTCATAGCCTCGATTTTCATCCCATTCAATTTAAGTGTCATCAAATCTTAAATATGTTGACATAATATAATATTGGTTATTTCGATCAACAAATCATAACAGAAACATTACGATTATAACATCACGTCTGTATTAACCAAAGGGGCAGGCAGAGGTGTACATAATACCATTCACGAAGTAAGTATGCCAGACACTATAATTTCAGCAAGACTTTTTAGTCCAAGCTAAGCCCCATATTACATGCGACTAAAATGTATCTGCCAAGCTTAAGGCAATAATCCGAGCTCAAGCCAAGACTTCAGGCTGAGAAATATCTAATGGAAAACTCTAGCAACATGTTGCAGGACTTAGGATTCAAAGCGTAGAGCGCGAGGTCCTCCCGGGTGTCACCACCCGGGAGGACCTCAACATGTGTGGATCGCCCGGAGGACACGGTGGAGCATACGGTGGAGGTCGGCCTGGCTTGGGCGGAGCGGAGCACCACCGTGTCCTCACGACGGAGGCGATCGGCGGCGGCGATCTCTCGCGTTCGGCCCTGGTTCAGGCCATGGTTCGTAGCGAGAGTGCATGGGAGGCCGTCACCTCCTTCTGCGAAGCAGTAATGCTTGCGAAGGAGGAGACGGAACGCGTGAGGGAGAGGCAAGGTTAGCGCCCTCGCGCCCCTAGTCGCCGCAGGAGACGCCCCGGGCGTCGGGAATCGCAAGCCGATTTCCGGCCACAATGAGCGATGGGTAGCTCGCCGTCCGATAAGGACTAGGCCCGAGTCGACGGCGCGTTGTATTCCACGCGCGCCTCAAAGAGTTGTCAGCACCAACTGACGGGGTCCGTTAGGGCCAATGCCTGCCAGGGTTGCGAGTTTGTCCGAAAGGGATATCGTGGCCCTGGCACACAGGCAAATGAAGGAATACGGGTGGGTTTTAGTCAGTAAAAGTCTGACACGCCCTCTCGCTCTACCCAGAGCGGGAGAAGTTATTTGATAATTTACCACCCAAAAAAAAAAAAAAAGAGCGCGAGGTCCTGCCTTCCCATGTAAGCCCCTTAATACATGGAACTAAAACGTCTCTGCCGAGCTTATGGCCATAACCCAAGCTCAAACCAAGACCCAGGCTAAAAAATATATATTAATAGAAAACCAGCACATCACAAAAACACATCCCAACCATTGCAGGACCTGGTAAACACCGATCTCCGTACCAAAACCAAACTGACTGACATATTGGCAAGAATAGACCAACAGAGATGGAGAGGCACATGATGCGAGACACAAAGAGAAAATGGAGACAAGCAGTGACGGAGTGGTATCCAAGGATTGGCAAGCGAAATCGCGGAAAGCAGTTTACCTGATGGGAGGACTAAATCACACTGACAGCAGGTCCAAACTGGAGCTGGGTCACACCAGATATGAAGCAATGGAAGACGTTAGAGGAGGCCTTTGCCAACAGGCACGCCGAGATCAAGGATATCTTGTAAATCTAGCTATAGAACTATTAGAATGTGAACCTAATTTCGGAATAAAGGGTTTATTATTATATAAGCTCCACACCACATGCAGTATATTAAATAAAGGTACAATAATAGTTAAACCAACAAACGTATCCCAGGTGCGCGTATACATCAACACGTACAATTTACTCTCGCGCCTTGAGCCAAATACAACGTACGTTGAATGTTCTGTCAGTAATCAGAACAAAATATTAGGCGAGTTACATACTTTGTTCGTGTTGGCACATTCGATTTGGCAGTATTTGTTGAACAAAACAGCCAACCCGAAGCAATTACTACAATAAACAAGGTGGAAAGTCAAACTCAAAGCATTTATTTCAATTAAACCATTTACAGGCACTTTTGAACTGTCAAAGAGTCTGTCAGTTAGAAATATGAAGCTAGTTGCCCATTCCAAAGTATAGTAAGTACCTATGGAGAAGAACGGGCAAGAAACTCCATTGACACTCTTTTAAATTATATTTTTACAAAAATATTAGTATAAATAATGTTGAATTTATAACTAAATGTGAAGACGATGCAAAACTAAATGTGGAGACGACAATACTAAAATAAATTAAACTACGTATCCAATCCATTACCAGTTTGTCTACGAAAATTCAATTAAATATATTCAATTGTTTAGTCACTTTAAATAGTCAAAGATTGGCAAAACACATACTCGGCCCATCGGTACTATTTAGATGGTTTGAAAAAATCACTTTTTTATTTATTTATTTAACCATTTATGTACACACATGTAAACAGATAAGAAGAAAAGAACAGAAAAATACGTACAAAGGTGATGCTTATTTTTATAGAAATCTCTTACCACATACCAATTAAATAATTATATCATAGCATATTTAATTTTAATTTCTATGCTAGGATTTATTTGATAGTGCCAAAATACTTTTATGCATTAGGGTAGCCAGTGTTTTCATTTACTGTCGTATTTCTCTCTTTGCCTCCACAGTGTGTGCCATTTTTTATCCAGCTGTGCCAATGCCAACACGAATAAGTGTGTACACGCCTTAGTGAGAATTTACAATTGAAATCTCTGTAAATGTTGCTTATGTTATAAAGTGCAGTAATTAATTTGATTAAGAGGCATCTTTGTTTTAGCTACCGTCGCGATCCCGTCTGTTTAAGATACGTGGGTTCACCCACGTACTTTAAACGTTGAAATTATAATTAAAATGATATTGTATGTGTGTATTAAATAAATGTTTTGTTCGTAATTTTGTTGTGTCAACATGAAATATGGTAACTAGGTCGGTATACTTGTTCGTGTTGTTGTTGTTGTTGTACTTGTCGTGGAAGAGCTTGTGGCTAAGAATTAACAGCCGCACGGGTCGATCTATCAGGGGGCCTAAAAAGGACGCTTTGGCAGAATCATAATAATATTATGATTCTGCCAAAGCGTCATTTTAGATCATATTATGATCTGCGTACAATTCATACATCCCGCAATTCATCTGTTTGACAGCTGCTATTTGACATTAGACTTCACTACAGCAATTCATAATTTGTGGACCATTTTACGAAACTCCATACAAAACTGTCAAACAGATGAATTGCGGGATATGAATTGTACGCAGATCATATTATGATTCTGCCAAAGCGTCCATTTTAGGCCCCCTGGTTAAGCTACGCTTGCCGGGGTTGGTCCGTGGATGGGTGACCGGTTTTGACTTCCATTGCGTTGGTGGCATGACAAATGGCTGCTGTATAAACAGTTGGTACGACGTGACGACCTGTAACGACTGTCAAAGATCCACGAATGACAGACGGGACCAACGGCTTAACGTACTTTCCGAGGCACAGAGCAGTCTCGGTAAAGATGATCACCCATCCACGGGTCAACTCGGAAAGCGTAGCTTAACCCTATGGATCGACCCACGCGACCGATATGTTTTGTTCGTAATTTTGTTGTGTCAACATGAAATATGGTAACTAGGTCGGTATACTTGTTCGTGTTGTTGTTGTTGTTGTAATTGTCGTGGAAGAGCTCAGGGCTAAGTAATACCAGCCGCACGGGTCGATTCATCTGGTTACGCTACGCTTGTCAGGGTTGGTCCGTGCATGGGTGACCGTCTTTACATGCCGACACTCCTCCGTGCCTCGGAAAGAACGTTATACCGTTGGTCCCGGCTGTCATCCGTGGACCTTTGACAGTCGTTAGGGGTCGTCACGTCGTACCAACTGTTTATTACAGCTGCCATTTGTCGTGCCACCAATGCAATAGAATTCAAAATCGATTGAACGGACTGTAAAAAAGGTTTATTTAAACTAATCTTATTTCAAATGGAGTATAAGTTATTGCGTTTACATTCTGAAGTAAGAACAAGTATACCGACCTCAAAAATCAATCCACCCAGCCTTTTCCCAGCTATGTTGGGGTCGGCTTCCTGTCTAACCAGATGCAGCTGAGTACCAGTATTTTACATGGAGCGACTGCCTATCTGACCTCCACAACCCAGTAACTGGGTAATACAATACACCTTGGTAAGACTGGTTGTCGGACTTCTGACGACCCGTAACGACTGTCAAAGATCCACGAATGACAGTCGTGACCAACTGCTTAACGTACTTTCCGAGGCACGGAGGAGTCTCGGTATGTAAAGATGATCGCCCATCCACGGATCACCCCGGCAAGCGTAGCTTAACCCTATGTATTGACCCACGCGACCGATATTACTGAGCCACAAGCTACTCCGAGTAATAACTCAAAGTTACCATGCAATTATTAACAATTTTAATTTAATTGCAATTATTTATTTGAATTGTATTATCATTTTAATTTGTTTTCGATTATTTATTTGGATTTTATATTACGTACTAGCGCATTAATTGAACGTGTCATGACTAACATAGTTTTAAGATAATATTATTGTTAAACTAACAAAATAGGGACCAAAATTAGGTCTGAATTAAATCTATTTTATTTTTTACTAGCTGCGCCCCGCGGTTTCACCCGTGTAAGTCTCGATCCCGTGGGAAAGCCACCCTTAACACTTAGGGGTATAAAAATAGATAGTAGCCGATTCTCAGACCTACTGAATATACATATAAAATTTCATAAAAATCGGTCAAGCCGTTTCGGAGGAGTATGGTAACTAACATTTTGACACGAGAATTTTGTATATAAGATTATTTCATTCCGTAATACTCCTCTTAACAGCATTTTATGCCTCAGCAAAGAATAATTAAGTTAAACGCAAACTATCGGAAAAGGTGTATAAAACTAAAGCTACTAAACGAAAGTTATAAACTACTTGTTCTTTTATCGCTTTTATAAGCGTAGGAGTACTTAGTTCGTGAGAAAAACTTCCATGTGGTTTACGCCAGCACCAGGTAATTATCCAACCGTTAATTACGGTTACTAAGCACATCATGAATATACCTAGTTAAGGTTATTTCTTCTACATACAAGTTTGTTTTGGAATGAATCAGGGACCATAACAGTACGTTTTAGGATTCCGTACCTCAAAAAAAAAAAACGGAACCCTTATAGGATCACCCGTGTGTCTGTCTGTCACAGCCAATTTGCTCCGAATCTACTGGACTTATTAAGTTGATTAAGTTGAAATTTGGTACACGTATGAATTTCAGTGATCCAAACACGGACAAATAACGTAAATCAACGAATACAACGAAACATGGGGGTCACTTTTGGGGGGCAAACTAGAATAAAAGAAAGTTTTTCAAACTGTACGATATCAAATCTGTGACATATCAAATGCCCTTTCATTTGATATGTCACAGATTTGATATCGTACAGTTTGAAAAACTTTCTCTGACGAATCTTTACTTTTGCGAGGTTGCCAAACTTCGCAGTAGTGTAGTAAAATAAATAGTAAAATAAAATATGTAGGTATGTTGGTATCGGGGCTTCCCGGCGGCAGCTAGTGAAGGGAAAGCTACCTTGTCGACGTTGTCATATTTCACGTAAGGGTGTTTTACATTAATAATCGTGACTTTGCCGAATTATTTTGTATGAAAAAAGAAAATAACGAAGGATTGGAACATAACTCATATGCCAGTTGATTCTTTGATATGGCCTCAATCATACCCTAGAGTTATGGGATATCAAACAAAACACGTTGTATATAGCAGTATTATGGAACACTATTGTAGACAGTAGTTGATGTACATACATCTTTTTGAGACTGACAGTTCCAAGACCAAGATTCAGCAGTCACTAAGCTAGACTAATAGAAATCAGCAACATGAGAGCCATCGGCGGTAGCAACAATCATTGCGAAAACTAGAAATAAAATCTCCCACTAAATAAATAGAGCTAATTAATTAGTAGCCGACATTTTATTTGCACAGAAACAAAGGTCACCTACGATATCAGGTGACACTGTAAGATTGAGCAACGTACTAATGTAGACGATGAACTTTAGGAAAATTTACTTGTTGTGACTTCTTTTATTAGTATAAATGTTATTCAACATGTTGGGTTTATTCATGGAGACTAGTTCTATGAATTATTTTGGAGTAAGCAAAGATTTAAATCGTTAGATTTGCTTTCACCGTCCTTATTTGTATGTCGCGCAAAAATGATTAAAACTGAGAAGAGTAAGTAAGCTCACACATCCCGTGTTATGGTGTTCCGATGGCAGAATGTGACATTGTGTGTTTCAGAGGCGTCAAAAAAAACAAAAACGCGACCATATTTTGGCGCGCTAGGGTGAATCTAATGATTTAAATCATTGGGATTAAAAACAATATGTTGCTAGACATTATATTCGGAAGAATCTTAAATAATTTTAGACTACGACTGATAGGTACATCAAGAAAAGGGCCATTGGTCTTTAGAAATAAAGAACAGTTCTTATGTCCCTATTATATATTCCATCCACTAAAGTTCGTTTTTTTAATCCCAAATAGTATTTGGCAGGTACAAATCGTCGGTGAAGTTCTAACAGTGCGTAAGTCATTTTATGAGTGTCTTGAGATTTGAATGTCATTGGATAAAGCATAATGGCGCGCATCGTACCGACCAATCAAAACACGGTAACCTGACCAATAGAACGCGTTATTTGAAAAATAGTTACACTACGTATCTCAGTTTTGGCGCCAACACTGCGTATGTCAGCTATTCACGTTCAAATTCGTCGTGCATCAAGTGCTCCGATGTTGTGATTTCGATTTAATTTACATGGGTTCAAATCATCACAGAGTTCATTTGTATTAATAATTAAACACAATATGGCCTTAAGCGTAACTTACATTCATTTCATACAGTTTTTCACTCTCCTGTAAAGTAGCCATTTTTGACTTTCGTACTGTAAGAACTTCACTGACGAAATGTCAAATACCAAATTGAAAAAACAAACAACAAAGATTTGACATGTCCAATTACTATCTGGGATTAAAAAAACGAACGTTATCTACTAGCACAACACACAGCTGCTTGATAGCTGAATAAGATAATTATGATAGTATCTGCTTTCCCGGATAAACTCTTTCACGTTCCAAGTTTCAAGTTTCGTTTGAGTAAGAAAATTGGCAGGTAATAAATCAGGTAAGGTTCCACAAAGATGAATGAAAGCAATCCTTGACAAATCTGGCGATTCATTAGCCATCTGATTGAACTCGAAACGATATCTTTGAATTTTCTATAAAATGATTGCCTTCCCACCGATTTCCAAATTGTTGATTATCGTTCATCAAAACGAATAATAAAGGGCAACATTACATTTATTGAACCTGGTTAGTATTTATTAAGCGTTTATTTAATTTGTGAGTTTGAAAATTTAATTGACCATGTTTATTTTTCAACAAGGATAATACTAATTATTCCATTAAAATTCGGATAGAAACATGTTCAGTTAGCGGATTACATCATTTACCATTGTGATAAACAAGGTATTTAAAATGGTAGAGAATTGTGCTAGTAGATCAGTTCTGTGTCGATACTTTAACACCGGTAACTGGCTTGCGTCATGTTTTGCTACTCGCATCCGATTTGAGTAGCTATATAACATGTCATGAGCGATCAACTGAATGAGACAAAATTCAAATCTTGTATACAACGCACACTATGCAAGCAGGCATATTATAGGTTGCGGGATTACATCGCTGATAGAAATGCTTGGCTCAGTGCTGGTCCAGCTCCACAACCACAACTAATTGATTAAAATTTGAAAATACTGTTGGAGCTGCTGAAGATTGTAAGACTATCTTTTTATTGTATAAACTCAATCTCCTTTGTATTATATATTATAATTGCATATTACAGGTGTGAGTACTATGTAAAATAGAGCTACCATTTACCGGGTAATATGTCTTTCATTGACTTGAATGTGCCCTGGCGGCTGAGAGTATGTCATGCTCACTCAGATGTCTCGCTGATGGTGGCGTGTGTGTTGGATCATTTAGCTCTCTTCAAAATGGTTGAGCTGAATGGTACTGATTCATGCGTCATGTTCGTGAACGGGCGCTGTCAGTAGGTACTGGTCATATCTTAGCTGCCACGTTTTATTTTTAATTATTTAAGTTCAGTTCAAAAGTGCCTGTCAATGGTTTAATTGAAATAAATGCTTTGAGTTTGAGTTTGAGCCAGTTGAATTGAACTACTGCGGTTTCGCTGCTATGGTTTCGTGGTGGTGTGCCATCGCCATCGTGGTAAATTGTAAATGTCAATCTGAATCGATACACTGAGGAGAACTCAGCCATTTCATTCAGTACCTCTATCTATACAGTCAACTAAATTAGCTAGCTAAACTCTGCAGACTTGATGGGTATCGATATCTAACTAAACATGATAAACTAAAATTATAAAAGGTTTGATGTTTTTTTTTTGGAGGACACCGACCACTTGTATTGTTTTTAGTTGAACTATGAGTTGAAAAAATATGTTTTATTTTGTTTTATCGTGTTTAGACATCGATACACCTCGTCTGTGAAGTTTACTTACCTACTCATTAAAAAAAAAAAACTGAACTGATATTTCAAGCGACTACAGTATCTGCGGTTGATGACCCGTAGTCGCAAACAACAAGTAAAAACATGATCAAATGAACTTGTTGTTTGTTTTATCATGTTTAAGATCGTTTCATGTCTTCGGGGTTTCACTAGCAATTTTTTTTAAATTCATCCCAATTACGGAACCCTTCATTGTGCGTGGTCCGACACGCGTCCATTGGCCAGTTTTGCAACGGTAGTTTGGCGATGCCAGAAAAGTTGAGTTATTGTGAAAATATTAATAAATATGAAAATGCAAATGAATGATTCTCAAAAAATTCAAATTTTGTGATCATTAGAAATAAGAAACGAGGCATAAGGATCGTAGCAGTTGGCGTTTTGTAGTTTCTGCCTATCCCCATGGGAAGAATGCGTGAGTTTATGTAATATCGTAAATGAAGGATTCATAAGTAAATATTTAATGCTGTAGTGTAACATTAGTTTGCACTCCACAGTGTCATTAGAGAACCATATTATCTGTTATTTAGAGTACAGACGGCTACACATCAAGCTATTCCAGTATAAGCTGATCTCACATTGTATAAGATTTCCGTACAGTGCGAGATCAGCGTAAACTGGAATTGTATAGCTTGACGTGTAGCCGAGTGTACAATTACACTAAAGACTTATTACTATTACATAGGCATCAAATATCAGAAGTGAGACGTAGTAATTACTCTGAGAAATTTCAAATCTTGAGTAGAACAATCTAATCTTACTGACAGCGCGTATTTCGTGAAAGTGACGGAGCTAAAGCTACGGTAATTATTTTTCCAAGATAACATAATATTGTTCAATGCTATGTTTAAATGGTTTAGGTACAGTAAATCGTGGCAGTAAGTAGGTCTTTTGACTAGCTGCTTTGAACACTAGTGTTCTCTCTCTCTCTCATCATTTTGACTAGATTGTCATATTTATAAGATTACAAAACCTCAGTTCGACTTTAAAAGAGACCATGACCTTTGAGTTACTCGTATTTTCGGCATTTCTTCTCAATGATCTAGCAAATGCCGGCGGCATCTAGTTTTAAAATATTGACCAAAAAATTACGTGTAAAAGTGTCAAGACCTAATACATACAGAAAAAAAAAGACTTATGCAAAAGAAACAAGAAAAGAAAGGAAAATTTCTTTAGAAAAAAAAAAACAATTATGAAAGACGTAGCGAAGTCGATCTAAAATAAATACTGGAAGTGGAAACTAACAAAGATAATATTAACCTCCTACTAATTGTAAGTGGCGTTCTGATTCTAGCTTTTATTTCCGCAGACCAGGAATAACTAATTCTAATGAATATAGGCAGTCGACACTGCGAATATATTTTAATTTTACTTTTAAACTTTGTTTCTGTTCCACTTAAGTATTCATGTATTCGACAAATCGGTTACCGTTGCACGGCTGTGACCACTATTTTGTTACTGAATTAAATTCCATGCAGATGTACAGTCGAACAAAGAATTTAGTATATAAAATATTTATTTGCCAATATTCATTTTAATTGTATGCGTAATTACTTTTGATACTCTATTAGGAGTTAATGTAAAAGACTTGACTACTCGTCACAAGCATTACATTATTTTAGTAGTTTTAAGTTAGCTGTCTCTTTATAAATATTGTTTGGCTTTACTTTTACACAAGGATCGTCATTTGTCTCGGTTTGCCAGTGTGGGAAATCATAATTTTATTCTCATATATTCTTGAATTGGAAAAAGCGAATATTTTTGGATATAGAAATAAGTGGTTAGCAGTAAACACTTGTACGAAAAGCTTTGTTTTCTTTGGTATTCTAAAGAAATACGTACATATTTAACAAAGAAGAAATCTAAATTTGAATGAAAATAATACTGCCTCTAGTTATAAAAGATGTCTATCTTTTTTTGACCACTCAATCTTGTTTGGCTGTACCATAGAAATATTAAAAACAGGACTGTACATTTATACAAGGATCGTCATTTGTTTCTGTTTTAACAGACTCTTCATAATTCATTTGTGCAACAGGTTTCTTATGTCCATGATCAAACATGGTAACAATATGAA
This sequence comes from Tiliacea aurago, assembly GCA_948098905.1. Classification (NCBI taxonomy): domain Eukaryota; kingdom Metazoa; phylum Arthropoda; class Insecta; order Lepidoptera; family Noctuidae; genus Tiliacea; species Tiliacea aurago. The sequence continues at coordinate 18,384,618 of OX402586.1, read as the reverse complement.
TGGGAGCTTACACAAGTATGTATTATAGAATGATTAACTGCTCATTGTCATATATATTCAATCCTGCTTCATTGAAATGGTATCCCATTATGCTTATTTATTTTCAATTGAGCCTGAAGTTTTGGATTCTATTGTCGTGGTCATTTTCTGTTGGAAAAACATCATCGCTAGTTTGAGATTGTCACTAAGTCCAATCATCAATTTCATGAGACAGAAGAGATAAAGTAATCGGAGAAATAATAATATATGTAGGTGTACAAAAATATATCTCTAATTTTCTTTCTGATAATAAATGCAGCGAAAATTGTACCTAATTAAAAACCATTTTCAACAAAGATAGGTACTATCACTTCAATAAAATATGTTTATTGAGAAAGCTATGAGAACATTATAACATATTATTTTGATACATGGCCATTCCACGAATGATACGGCTACAATAAATACTGTCATTGGAAATTTATTGCACATACATAATTACTGTTGAAAGCTAATAAACCTGCGTGTTCAACAAGTACAAATAATATGTATATGAATGTCGCTCAAGAAGAAGTGTAAGTTACTCAAGAAGCCACTTATTTAGTCAGCAAAAAAAACATGAATGAAATCGGATGGAGAAACAAGAGACAAAAGAAATAAACAAATGTCCACAACAACACAGAAAACTTTTTCTTACCAAATACGTCACCAGGAGATAAACTATGAGCTCTTACGCTCATAAACACTTGAGCTCATAACGTTTCCATCTACAATTCAAGCAGAGCTGGCGTCTAAAATAAACTTAGCATATACAACCATGAGTTATGACAACTCTCGTCTACTAAATTTAGGACATATATAATATAAGCTGCTCCATGACCCAGATTTATCTTCCGTCACGAAGCGCATTTTTCAACTGGATGCCAATTTTTCAAATGTACACGATTGCTATTTTGATGTGGATTTGCTTTCGTTGTAAACATGTGTTGGAAGAAAATGAAGACTAGAGAGACATGTTGTTGATGTTATGTCTAGCCACATTTCTAGCTCATTATTTGAAACGCTTTTGTTGTCTGAATTTTTAAACATATTATAAACTCACGCCATCTTCCCATGGGGGTAGGCAGAAACTACAGAACGCCACCTGCTACGCTCCTTACATACCCTTACGCTCCTTTTGCTTCGTTTACGTTCATACATGTGGTCATACGAGTACACTCACGCCGGTTGCGAGCACTACGCACCTGACCTTTCTGAAGAACATCACCAATTAGGTCACTATATCTTCTTCTACGGCGTCCCCTCCCAGTATTTTCACTCATTTCTGCTTTGTACCTTTTGTTAGTCGACTTTCATTCATCTTCTCAACATGACCAAACTATCTAAGCATACTCTTGTCAATCTTCTTTTAAACCACACCGTTGCTTTATCAAATCATTTTTGAATAATAATAAATAGTTATTATAAATCTTTCGATGAGCAGAAGTTGAAAATACCAGGTTTTAAATACCAGGAATAAACACAATCTTGCTGTACATCGCACTCGCCTCCACAGAGTAGGCAACTCTTTCATGGGTCAATGTATACGCTTTTACAACCAACTTCCTACTGACATTCGGAACTTACCCATTAAACGATTTAAAATCTGTATTAAAACTAAACTTTGTAAAAAAGGGTACTATAAGATTTCTGATTATTTAGAGGACAAAAAAGCTTGGGATTGAGCTGCTCGCTCTGCTAGCCTTGTGATAAAACTTGACATTTTAATTATTATGCATGATTTTATATACATATTGACATTGCAGAATATTGTATACAATTTTACATGAATGTTTACTTTGAAAAGTATTATATTTACTACTTTAATTTATTGTGAATGTGAGCACTATGTGGGTCATTTTTTTTTTTTTCTTTAAATGTTTTCCTTTCTTTTCTCAGTTAAGTTTTAATGATGGTCTGACATTTTGAGCGCTTTATGCGGCCTACCCAAATGTCCTTTTTTTGGTACTGTTCGTCGAGTCGTTGAGCTCCTTAAGTTTTGAGTTGAGCTGCACGATTACTGACAAATGCTTACACTGATTGGTCAGGTCCGCTCAAATTTGCGTGGTTCTTTCCTCAAAAGACCATTTCAGACACGGATCTACATGGTCCTCACATGATCTGACCAAGATTATGTCTGGACTTTAAAAGAGACTTTGACCCCTGAGTTTGTTTCGCCATTTCTTCTCAGGGGTAGTCAGATAGGAAATGTCGGCTACATCTAGATTTTTTTTTATTTTTTATATGACGTGTAAAAGTGATTTTAATATCCTATTTACAGAATAAACGATTTCATTTCATTTCATTTCGTTGATTGCCATACGTACATTCATTAAACTTTTTTATTTTAAACCAGCTGATCCGACAGATATAATTGTTGGCATTTAAAAATCCCATAGAAAAAAGGACGTTCAGTTTATCCCGAAATAACCAATTTTTTTTATTATTATAGTACTCTCGAAAAGCACCATTTGAAGTGGAACTTATGATGAAGACCACAGATGGCCACCCGAACCACTAAATAATATTGAACGGCTTGCGATTCGAGTGGGTACTCTAATATGGTTGCTAAGTAATTTATGCTCGTCACAATGCATATGGTGGGTGGCAGTTTTCCTGGTTCTGACCAGGAGAACTTCTCAACAATTAACGGCCTTGCATCGGGAAAAGTAACATTTTGTAAAAGGTGATGAGCAGTTGACAGTAGTATATTGTAACTTAGATAAATTACAAACTGACCCACTAAAATGTGAAAACGAAAAAATATTTTCCAAAAAAAAAACTACTTTCAAAAAAACACTACATAGTAAAAAATAACTTTAATTTCGGAAGTCGGTGGCAAAAATCTAAAATACAGATCCAAAGACACCGATTTCCGAAATTAAAGTTATTTTTCACTTTGTAGTTTTTTTTTTGGAAGTCGGTTTTTTTTTTTTTGTTAACTGTTTTTTTTATGTCATGAAGAGTTCAAAAAAGTTTAATGTTCCTTACCCCAAGAGGCAATATTATTTTCATTCAAACACTGATTGCTTCATTGTTAAATCAATTTCTGTTGTATTTTTTTTCACAATACCGAAGAAAACAAAGCTTTACGTACGTAGGTAACAAGTGTTTACTGCTAACCACTTTTTATCTTCACAAGTATTCGCTTTTCAAACTCAAGAATGTTTGAGAAAAAAATAAGTTCTGCAATGTTATCAGTGACACGTAGTTTCCGTTTACCGAATTTATTTTAACTTTGGTTTTATTTTCTAAGAGGGAAATTTAGTGCTTTGAAAATATAAGGACATTTTTATCTTCAAAATTCAAGCTGACGTTATTATTGATAAGGGTTTGAAAATTATGTTACACGTGTCAGAGATACTGGCAATTGCAGTTTGAATTTTACACTCGGAATATATTATTATTTTATTCTAGACATTTATTTATCGTCCTTCTGGTCGAATAAAGTTAGCAGAATTCCGTGTGACTTTTTATTATTTACTCTTAGTACGATATACTGAATTCACCCCATCAGTCTGCGGAGGGCTGTCCTTTACACCCTGTATTAATATTTTTATGTAAGTAGTTTTATTCCCTATATTTTTTGTTTCGATAGTAATTATTTTTCTAAATTCCTCCGTTCTCCTTCTAAACTATGTTGTGTCCATAATTGCCTTCATTATTGCAAGACTTTCATGTTTTAACATTATACAGAGTTATTTATAAAACGTCAATAACCTCTTCATCAACTCTCTTCGTCATTTTACTCATAATTCTGAACAACTTTTACTATGGGACCAAACCTAAAATCGCAAAAAAAAATCAGCTGTTCTCTACATTTTAACGAATTATTCGAACACAAATATAGGGAACAGCTGGTTTTTTTTCGCGATTTCTGTTTTGGTCCCATAGTAAAAGTTGTTCATAATGATGAGTACAATGACCCCTTAAGAGGTTATTGACGTTATCAAAATAACCCTGTATTATGGATTGTTCACAATAGTGAGCTGGTGCCCACGCTTATTTATGTATGGAAGTGAATTTCGGGTGTGGCATAGGAGGATTGAAAGTAGAATAATCCTGTGTTGTTTTATTGTGTCCTGAACTGATTTCCTTGCGAAGCATCTGTGGTGTTACTATGAATAATAGGCTGATGAATGGTGTGACGAGGCAAAGTTGTGGTTTAAAAGAAGATGTAGTAACAAAAATTGAAATGAGTATGCTTAGAGATTTGATTATGTTGAAAGGATGAATGAAAGGCGACTAACAAAAGGTATTTGTGGATACAAGGCAGATGTGAGTGGAAACGCCGGGAGGGGGACGCCCTAGAAGGATGTATAGGGGATGTTCTTCAGAATGGTTAAGTGCGTAGTACTCGCAACCGACGTACGTGTATGATCAGATAATTAACGTAAAGGAAGCAAAAAGAGTATGTAAGGATACATACTTCTTTTGCTTCCTTCGTAAGCTGGTGGCGTTCTGTAGTTTCAACCTACCATCATCTACAAATGACAGCTGGAACCAACGGTTTAACGTGTTTTCCGAGGCACGGAGGGCTTTTGATGTGTAAAGATGGTCACCCATCCATGGACCAACCGTGGCAAGTCTAGCTTAACCTGATCGATCGACCCGTGCGGGTGATATTACTTAGCCACAAGCTCTTCTTAGTAGTTGCAGTTTCTGCCTACCCCCATGGAAAAAATGTGTGGGTTTATGTATGTATTATGGATTGCAATAAAGAATTAAGATTAAAGTCAAAAGACAAAAATGTCAAAGCCAAAAAAGTCAAAAGTCAAAAAAGTCAAATGTCAAAAAAGTAAAAAAATTCAAAAGTCAAATTATTTATTTTAAATAGGCACTTAGGAGGCATTTTTGAACGTCAACATTTACAAAAAAAATAGAATTGATTCTAGTTTCCTCTTCCAAAAGGTAGTTTCGTATGGAGAAGAATGGGCAAGAAACTCCACCGTTACTCACTAAAAATGTTTACAATATTTTGTGTACATTCATTATTATGATTATATGTGAAGATGATGCTCCTAGAATAAAATTACTATACCACAATAGGTAAAAATAATTAAAAATTAAGCAATGAAAAATAACTTAATTATGAGATCGATACATGGTACTCACATACTTACTAACATCGTAAAAGTATGTTTTCCTAAAAAAAAAAATAAAAAATAATAAGTCAGTGTTTAGCAAATCACAGAATGTAAAATCAATGTCATAAAAATAACAAAATATACAATTAAAATAGCAAGCAGTTTGATTTTGTGAAGGTTATCTGGCTTCAGTTTTATTCCAAGAGCTCACTTAAGAATTTCATTCAACCATGAAGATGTTTTTAGAAACATCGTTAGCGTCTTCTCCTGTATACGACGTTACGGTAACAGGGTAACAGTTTCAAATGGATGCTTTGATACCAGTTAAAGTCTCGTTTATTTTAAATATTGCAACGACGCAGTTCTGAACCTGGCTTAAGCCATAATGTTACAGATATTTTTCTTTCAAAGTAATTTTTTTAGACGTTCTTTTAATGAATGTTTTTTATTCATAATTTATTCTATCAGGCTAACGATAATTGGTGTATGCGAGGGTGTATCAATTATAAATAATGTGTTAGTACATGTTGTAGACACATAGATCGATTTTATTTAGTCAACCTTACGCCCTTCGTTAGATAGGAGTCGGCAACCTTGAAATTATTAGAATAACGAACTATATTATATTAGATTCTAAGAAGCCTGTCTCAAAAGCCTACGAAAATAATTCAGATTATCATCATAGAAAAGAAAGAAAGTTAGAAAATACGTTCATCATCATCAACTGCCTATCCGACCTCCACAACCCAGTTATTAGGTAATACGAAAAAATACAAAATACATATAAAAAATTATTATATTTTAATTCACATTTTGCATTTGTGAATCTTCCTAAAGTTGTCAAATAATAGGCCCATAGGCCCGTAACCCCAACCCCCCCCCCCCCCCGGGTGATGGTTACTTCACTAGTTACCATACGACTCGGTACTCGATACTCACGATTAAATCGATTCGATCGTATTAAATGTCAAAACGGGCCCATTATTTTTTGACAAGTATATATAAATAAATACTTTTTTTTAATAAATCTCGCGTCGTGAAAGGTTCAGCAATAACAAAACTTGTGCTCATATGTACATTGGGGCATCCAATTAATATGCCAGACGAAAAAATTAAAAGTTTAACGGGTGAAATTACTTAAATACTCTCAAGTTCTCTTAGTCCTGTAATGTATCAACGTATAACAAGCTTAATTTTTCAGTCAAAGTTAGTTTGAAGTGCTTTTTAAAACCTTTGCTGAAACCTAACGCTGAAATTGGATTGCATTCGTTTCACAATTTGCAGAATCCTCGGAGTTTAATTATGTGTTTTCCACGAATTTTCAACAAGCAAAAAGTTAATTTAGAACGCAGAATTGCAGATTTGAGTCCTACCAGTACTACAATATTTTGCCGTGAATTAAGAATGGATAAATAAAAACTTTATCTACGTTGATAAGGATGAGCCTAATATTGGTAGGTAGTGCTGACGGTTTATCATCATTGACCTAGCCTTTTGTAGCCTCATCATTTTTATACCATTTATTTATTATACCATTTATTACTTTTTTTTTCAATCATAATCGGCCTATAATTTTCCCACTGCCGGGACAAAGGCCTTCTCTCTTCGAGAGGGAGTGGCTGTAATCCACCACGCGGGCCCTGTACGGGCTGGTAGATGTCACATGTCTTCGAATTTTTGGTTCTAGGACATGCCGATTTCCTCACGATGTTTTGCTTCACCGTTTTGAGAGCAGTGGTGATGAAATAATTTACACAAAGTAAAGCGCCTGCTTGGGTTCAGGGTTTGAACCTACGACCTACAACTCGTAAGTCGAGGTTGTTATCACTGGGCCACCACTTGACTGCTCATTAATGCTTGTTTAAGCGTAAACGGTCCAAAGCAAAACCAAGTTCATCTCGCCATCCATTTCATTTATGAACCCACCCAAGCGAATATTCTCTCCACTATCTCTATCTTTACACATAAACACACTGCTTAGTCTAGGTAAGCTCTAAAACAATGGTATTATCAAACTAATATCATGTCTGTGCAGAGGCCCGCGGACTTCGCCCCAACAGGATGGAGGGTTGGTTGGCGCTACGCCCCGGTCATCCGTCTCTCCGCCCGACCCTTCGCCAACGTTTCCAACGGTAATATTTTGTTCTGTGGTAAGGATGCTTAGAATTTGAGCTGTGGACCGTGATTTTGAATGAATTGTTGAAGGTAGAATATAATACTCTTTATTATGTACACCAAGTCGGGGCCATTACGACTGGGCCACCACTGCTTTCACTATTTATTTAATATAATAATTGGTACAGACGCTTCCTGATCTAAAATGCGGTTAAATGCGTAGCAAAGGATTTTTTAGCATACTAGAAGGTGGTTCCATTTAGGTATATACATGATGCCTTAACCTTTGAGTTCTTTGGACACGTATTCCCAGCCATCACGTTAATTCATTTATCTCAACAAACTGATTTCTAATTTACTCGTAAGCTACAATATAAACAGCGACGCAGTAGCTTGATTTTCCCGGTAGTAAGTGTAAATATTTAACAATGATTTACGTACTATGTGTTTGCACAGTGAACGTTAACAAGGAGCCAAGTGCTACTCACAAAGTGTAGGAAATACGTATGTAAGCGGAATTATACTTATTATAGTTACTTCTATACACATACTACAAATCATAGCTCTAGAAGAACGGACAGATGGACAGACAGACAGACAAGAAAGAATACAACAGAGAACACACAACTGGAGGAGTTTAGCAGACTCAAGTAACGACAAATACATTTTTTTTTTGTTTTTTTTTAAGATTTAAGAGACAGATTTGTGAGTGAACTCAGATTATAATGCCAGAGCTAGTTACACAATTTTTAAAACTATTCCCGACTATTTACATCAGAGTTACATACCTGATGAAATAATAAGCACATTTACAAGCAAAGGCATCACGTTTTTACAACAGCTTTACGTAAAGTATATACAAGGTATTTAAAAATTAACCCGACAAACTTTAAGGAGTGCTTTACACCATCGAACTGAATAACTTTTACTATGGGACCTACTTTAAAAGCGCAAAAAAAAAAATCTGCTGTTCCATAATAAAGATTATATCTACTGTTCTAAACTTTATGGGACAGATGCTTTTTTTTCGTAATTTCAAAGTTGGTCCCATAGTAAAAGTTATTCAGTTCTGTGAACTCACTTTACTTTTTACTGAAACGTTGCTTATAGACGGCATCCTGGTGCGTAAATATGCCACTTTTACTACAGCGTTACTAAGGGTAAACTTCCCAGTCTGCGAAACCCTCTGTCACAAATTGCAATGGCAGATCTTACCTCGCGTCGGAAGGTTTGTATGTGACGTCATACTTCTCCACCAAGTCCGCCGTGGTGGACCAGGAGACCCTCACCGTGGTGGGGTTGAGGAACGTCACGGTAATGTTCTCGGGTACTCCGGGGCCCATTGAGCCTGGAAATTGAGGAGGGGTTAATCTTTCGCCAGTTTTTTTAAATAAAATATATTGAAATATACCTTAAAAACTATCATTATTATTATACAGGATCAAATTGAATTAACTAGCGAAACTCCACAGCCGTGATGGGTGTCGATATCATGATAAAACAAAAAAGATAATTGATGAGTTTTTTTTGTTGTTATTGTAGTCACTTGATATACCAGTTCAAAAAACAGTTTGTTTTGTGTAAATTTCACAGACGAGATGAGTATCCGTGTGGTGCCTGACGTAAATAGAATAGCACCATCCTATTTCTTTCCATGGGTGTCTTAAAAGGCGACTAAGGGACTTACTAGAGAATGGGCAGCAGCGCTCTATATGCATTTTAACACCATACTGCAATCGCCAACCTGCTTGCCAAGCGTGGCGATTATGGCAAACAGTGAATGTCTTTCGGGCGAAATGATGAATTAATGATGATGGTATCGATAAAATAAAAAAACTGATTTCTCGACTAACACTTCCAGTAACAACATTACCAGCGGTCTTTGACCCCGAAAAAAATCACCAAAACTTTTTCGTTTTTTTTTTTGGTCTAAAATTCTAAATATCTTTATCTAACCATCATGTCTGCGGAGTTTCACTAGCTGATTCATTTTGAACTTATATGGAATAAACAAAGTTGTGTTAATAAATAATTCATAAGATTGTGTTAGCAGAACTTCACTTTGCAATAGCCACGCTTTACGATTTGTTTTTTTTTTTTTTGTTTGCTAAATGACCCGCCCACGATATTAGAAGTGTTTATTGTCTATAATCAGAAGCCTCAAATACTCCGTAATCCAACACTGAAATGGATTGGCGGCAACAGTGATTATAAAGCCACGGTTACTAGCAGTGCCACACGCATGAACCAACTTGCTCAGCAAAACGCCACTGACGCGCGCCTTGCACGCACTAAATGACACGGCTGACAGAATCGATTTATTTTCCTGCTCTCTGAATGAATTCTCAAAAATAATTTATTGTATTAGGTTATTTATGATAGTTTAATTAAGGACCTTGCTATTGCTACCGCATTAAGAAATTCATGTAATGATAGCAGTGTTTTTGATAAAATAAATAAATAAATGATAGAAAGAACTCGTTTTACGGGGTATTCATTTTATTTTAGTTTTATCAGCACGAGTCAAATGTCCCTTGGAGGTTAATGTCTATAATGAATACTCATAAGAACAAGTTGAGCCTTGGCAACACGTGTGACGTCACGTGCAATCGGATCAGCTAGTTACTATCAAACTGATAATGTAAATGGTTCCAAGCTAATCATTTCCAGTTTATCGAAAAGGACTAAATTGTCACTCATCATCTCCATCTGCATAGCCTTTTCCCAATTACGTTGGGGTCGGCTTCCAGTTTATTTTACGTGGAGTGACTGCGTATCTGACCTCCCCAACCCTGTTACTGGGTAGTAAGATACCCCTAAATTGTCATTATCCCTTAAAATTTAAACACATAGTTACATAAACAGAAGCACACAGCAGGGATGAGTCCCCATGAGCACTAATAAATCACACTAATATTATAAATTTATTAATATTGTAGGCACGGTTGGCGCAGTGGTTAAGCGATTGACTGCCGCGCTGCTTGTTGCGGGTTCGATTCCCGCACGGAACAAATGTTTGTATGACCTACAAGTAGTTTTTCCGAGTCTGGCTGTTTGTGTATGTAACTTTAAATGTTTGTAAACGCACCCACAATACAGGAGCAATTCCTAGTGTGGAGCAAAGGCGACATTTTGTGAGAGTGTGTGTGTGTGTGTTTGTTACTTCTTCACGCTCAAACGGCTAGACTAATTTTAATAAAATTTTGTATGGAGGTAGCTGTTAATCTGGATTAATGTATAGGCTACTTTGTATCCCGATATTCTTACGGGATCGAGACTTACGCGGGTGAAACCGCTGGGCGCAGCTAGTTAATAATATTAACAGATCGATTCAAGTTCAGTATATCAGATAGTAGGTCAGGTGCAGGTCGAGGGTATCTCCCTGAGGAAGTGATTTGATTAATTAATAGTTATGTGGAGAAGCCATTCCTACCAGATTGCTTATGAATATTAATTATGGCAGGTTTATGGCGGCCATATGATAGCAGGCAAAAGTACAGTTTCGCCTCATTTCTTAAAATCCCATACCGTTTGTCAAGACCTCATGTCGCCTTAAGGCTTCTACATACCGGGGCGACTTGTCGCGCGACGCGACGCGACACAAAGGCACCGCTCGTCCCGCGACGCGCGGGGCCTTTGTGCCGTGTCGCGCTGGTATGTAGAAGCCTTTATGAAGCGACCGGAGCGACTATACTTCTTGAAGTAAATCCTAACAAATATCGTACTGAATATATATTTTTTTATATGGTAAAATATATTTATTTAATCAAAATCATCTCATGGGAACGTCATTAATTTATGCCTATGCGGTAGAATTCTGAGGATTTTGAAAGAAAGAAAAATGCGTTTATCAATAGTTGGCAAATTTGTACAACAGCCCTCTGTTGTCAGCGGTCTGTACAGGCAATTTTGAGCATTTTCAGAGGGTTCCAGCTCTTATAAAGATAATGTATCATCAAAAAGGAAAACATAGGGACACAGTATATATCCTTCTTATTCAGTATAAGAAATAACTTTTAAATTGGTCCAATATTGGAGGAGGAAATAGGCGAGAGCCGAACCTCGATTTATGACTTTTTACTCTAAAACTCTCCGCCCGCATTTCCTCTTAATATAAAGCAGGGTACTGACCGGCGTTCACTAAGCGCAAAAGCAACGAGAGCGCGAGTGCGACGGCGGCGGGTTGCGCGGGCGGCGCGCGCCGCATGTCGCGCCCACCCCACCGCTCATGCCATGCCGCTTCTGTAACAAAACAAAGAAGTATTTAAATTCAAAAGTCATTTATTCAAACTGGGCTGAGAACCAGCACCTTTCGAACTTCAAAATTACATAAGACAGTCCCCCAAAAACGCCACTTCCTAGTGCTTTAGCTGGGAAGAAGTGGCGCAACAAACTCCCCAGCAGCACAGCTGTCTGTCAGTGGCGAAAGCACCATATAACATGATTCCTACCGGCTTCCCTTCGGAAGTTCGTATCAACAATTCTACCGCTAATGAAAAATGGGACAGTCAATAGTTACTACTAATGCTAAAAAATATAGTTACACTACAGGTATTTAATTCACCATAACATTCAAACAGCAAAAACGCCGCAAACGCAAATTGAGCTGAATTGAAATAACAAACAAGAAGGTTTTGTCTGTGTAGTGATTCATCTTTTTGGTTCTGCTACTTGACGATAGATAGTGTAAAATTCAGTAAAGGAAAGACTTACTTTTAAGTAAATTAATTAATTTTTACTTTACTGACAAGAAAGTAAGTTAAAATCGGCTTCGCTTCGGCTTCTCTCATGCAAAAATTTACACCTTGCCGCTGCTGTCTGTTCAGTTGGATAAAAATTTGATTCTATACGATAGTATGCAAAATAATTTACATTACGCAAAAATCCAATAAAATTATTTGCCATATTATGTTAGCTAGGAAAGTTAAGCCGTTAGTAAAGTTAACTATGGAAAACATAACTGGATAATCAGCATGTAACAACTTGGCCACTTGCCTATTTTAAGTGCCATCTATTCAAACACAATGTCATGTATCTTCTCATCTCAAGCCTAAAACTAGGAGGGTTAGGTATGCATGTAGTTTATCTTCTGTGTTAAGGTATCTACATACCAGCGCGACTTGTCGCGCGACGCGACACGACACAAAGGCCCCGCGTGTCGCGGGACGAGCGGTGCCTTTGTGTCGCGTCGCGTCGTGCGACAAGTCGCTCCGGTATGTAGAAGCCTTAAGACTTAGATAAAAGGAATATTATAATAATGATGACTAGTAGTAGATAGATTTGGTTTTAGGTAAGTAGACAAAACAATAAAAATGATTTCTCCACTAGGGTTTATTCCATTCAAATTAGCAAAATTAATTATAATAATCCGCCACAACTAATCAATTACGCTAAAATCAATTGTTATTACGGGAATTGCAATAACAAAACTGACACAATTTCTTGTTCAAACGGCATTAGCTAATTAATTCAACGTTCGAATCAGTTCTCTAATCCTTACAATTAAACTGGTTTCTACTTGTTGCTGATTGGTTGAGTGATAATTCTCGGCTTAAAGCGACTTTGCGCTAATTAGTTGTGCTGTCAATTCGCGCGTGGGAACCTTGCTCTAGATTTATTGTTTGATTGTTGGAATTTGAATTAATTCGAACAGTCTGTGTTTTCGTTCACTTAACAGAGTTGCAATTGATTTAAATTATTTTTTTTTGCTATACAAATATATTCATGTATGGTCAAATTATGACTGTGTAGAAGCAGAAAGAGAAAAATTTGGAAACTAAAGTTGTCAAAAAATAATAGGCCCGTTTTGACATTTAACTTGAATCGATTTATCACTAGTTACTTCGCGATGGTCAATCGCGACGTGCATAATAATCAGCCTATAATGTTCCCACTGCTGGGACACAGGCCTCCTCTCTGTGAGAGGGACTGGGCTGTAATCTACCACGCGGGCCCAGTGCGGGTTGGTAGATGTCACATGTCTTTGAATTGTTGGTTCTGGGACATACGACGTAACTAGTGATAAATCGATTACTATTAAAGTAACCATACGACTCGGTACTCAATACGATAAATCGATTCAATTTAAGGCATCTTCATACGCGACGCGACACAAAGGCACCGCTCGTCCCGCGACACGCGGGGCCTTTGTGCCGTGTCGCGTCGCGCGACAAGTCGCGCTGGTATGTAGAAGCCTTTAAATGGCAAAACGGGCATATTACTTTTTGACAAGTATTAAGCTATTGTAGTTTCCTAACAACATGGAAAGATGACAGATGACATTGTGTGCAAAATAACTTTATTTATTTTCATTTCTGAAGAAAGCTGCCGTATCTGCCGTATGAAGTAATTAAAATCCGATACACTATAAGACATAAATGACAAAGTGAGTGGCGCGTGAGCGAAGGGCTGTTATCAGTGAAACACTATTATATTGTGGCGGCCCAGATATGGCGCAGAGTGACGACAGGGGAAGGGCAGAAGTGGTATTTGGCAGAAGGATTTTTTTTAATGACTAACTTCTGGTGAACGAAATATATTTATTAGATGTCTAAAGAAGAATTTCTATAATCACCGAGCTTTGCAGATTGTTGATGTTTTTGACACTTCTGCCTATCCTATAAGTAACCCAGGAAGAGAGAATAAAAAGAAGGTGAGGACGAGACCCCAGTCCGTCTCGTCACCCGGCAACGGCTGAAATGCACCGGCGGCGCGGCGCCCTAGGCCACCAACGCGACTGCGTCGGTCCCGTCACAGCTCCCGTCGCTGTCAATATTGTGTCATCAGTGTCACATAGACGTTTTAGATTTTCTATTAATTTAGTTTGTTATTTTTATTCAGTTTAATATATTTAAGTAAAATCTTTCTATAGATATAGATGTTTAGTGGCAGCAGCGATGTGTTGGATGGTAGTGGTAGTGCCAGTCAACCTTCAACATCGCTGAGCATCCTGGAGAGATGTCCGCTGTGTACCCAGGCACGGTTTTTTAAAGGTAAGTGGGGTCTGAATGTGCACATTGGAAAGGTACACAGACCCAAAAATTCACTCACTTCAGACCCACCAACAGCTACACCTACAATACCAGCTACATCCACTTCTGACCCGTTTTGGAAAACCCTTTCAAAATTCAAAAACTCTGTACCTGTTTTGAAGCGAGTTCCCCGCGGCGCCCGACCTCTTGTGGCACAACACCTAGCAGGTTGCGTTCGTCTTGCCGCCAGGGAGAACTCGCAAAGTGCTTGGGAACAGCTGCTCACCTTCCCTTACAGAATTCTACACGTACAAAAGAATTTGGCAACCAAAAAGACATTGACTGCACAAATTAAAGAAAACTGTAATATTTCGGCTCATAATTTAGATTCAAAATTACCGACACAGATATACACCTCTTCAAGAGGTATATCACATCTTGTTGAATCTAAGTTAGAGGAAGGTGACATAAGTGGAGCAGCCAGGATTCTTTTTAGTAGCGATGTGGTGGCACCGTGTTCTCCAGAAACACTCGCAGCTCTGGAGAGCAAACACCCTGCCCCAGCGGATGGTGTTTCTTTTCTCGACCCCCCTGATCTGGATAATCACTTCCTCACCATTACAGGTCGAGAGTTGGTCACATCCGTTTGCTCCTTCCGGAGCGGTTCCGCTGGCGGCCTCGACGGCCTGAGTCCTCAGCACCTTAAGGACCTTATCAGTTCAGGCGCCGGGGCAGCTGGTGAGTTGCTCTTGTAGGAGCTTACGGCTTTGATTAACCTTATGCTCTCCGGCAAGGTGAACGAGGCCGTCATCGACGTTCTGTACGGGGCCAATCTATGCGCCCTGCGTAAGAGGGATGGCGGCATTCGTCCTATTGCCGTGGGAACTACATACCGTCGTATGGCAGCCAAGATTTGCTGTAAATTTTTTGGTAAAGTTGTTTCGGAAAAATTTCAGCCCCTGCAGCTAGGTTACGGCTCGAAAGGGGGCTGTGAGGCTGCCGTACACGCTTTGTCGACCTACCTAAATTCTGGCAAAGGAGAGGTCATCCTGAAGGTTGACATAAAGAATGCCTTCAATTCTGTTAATAGGGACACCTTGCTGGCAGAAACTAAAAGAGAAATACCTCAAATTTATAGTTTCCTTTGGCAATGTTACAGACACTCTTCTAAATTACTTTATCGGGACAACCTTCTGGAATCTGCTGTTGGCTGTCAACAAGGTGACCCTCTCGGGCCAGTGATTTTTAGTTTAGCAATTCACCCAATCATTCGACAGCTAAATTCCAAATTTAACGTTTGGTATCTTGATGATGGAACTTTGGGAGGCGATGTAGAAACGGTTTTAATAGACTTTCAATTCTTAAAACATAAACTATTTTCCATTGGCCTTAATCTCAACCTTTCTAAATGTGAACTTTATTTAGCGGACAGTACTGACAGACATCTGACACTTCCTAAATTTAACGCAATAGCCCCAGAAATCAAAATTATTGAAAAAAACCTCTCTTCGTCTCCTTGGGTCTCCAATCTTTGAGAATTCCTTTCCCGATTTTATTGAGGAAAAAATACAAAATTTCAGTGACGTTTCGGAAAGATTGTTCCAAATTAACATGCATTCGGCTATAACCTTAATCCGTTACTGCTGTTTCGGCCCTAAATTAACATATTTCCTTCGCGCTTCCCATTTATGGAAGCACACTCACCTATTAGACAAAATGGACCAAATTATCCGGCATACAATATCTTCGATCCTAAATGTGGCCATGGACGACCGAGCTTGGGCACAAGCTACTCTTCCCATTCGTATGGGAGGCCTCGGCGTCCGCAAAATTACAAGTATTAGTTTACCGGCTTTCATTTCCTCGGTCCACGGCACTGAGAAATTAATCAGGAAAATCCTAGCCCCCACACTGATTGATTTTGATGTGCCGTGGTTCTCCGAGGCTATGGATGCCTGGAGACTCGCTTGCCCGAACTCAGATGCACCCGACAATCCATCTTCCCAGAGACGGTGGAATGAGCAGCTCTGCAGAGTAGTACAGAATAATTTACTTGACACGTCTGCTACTACTGCGGAGCGTGCGCGCTTGCTGGCTGTGGGTAAATGGGAGTCGGGTCTGTGGCTTCATGCACTACCATCGTCGAACATAGGTACTTTGTTCGACGACACTACTTTCCGCCTCGCTGCTTCCCTCCGACTAGGAGCTCCTTGTTGTTCTCCTCATCGCTGTCACTGTGGCGAAGTTATCAACAGCCTCGGACACCACGGCCTGTCTTGAAGCCGTAGTGCAGGTCGCTTAGCGCGGCACGCGAATATTAATGACATTATCCGACGAGCTCTTGTCACCGTCGGCGTTCCAGCTGTATTAGAACCTAATGGCTTGGCACGTGACGATGGCAAGAGACCGGACGGCATGTCTTTATTTCCATGGAAGGTGGGTAGGCCTTTAGTGTGGGACGCAACGTGTGTCGATACTCTTGCGCTATCCCATCTTCCTGACTCCGCGTGCTGTGCTGGCGCTGCTGCTGCGTCTGCGGAAAATCTCAAGCGGCGAAAGTATATTAACCTTATTGGTAATTATATTTTCGAGCCGTTTGGGGTTGAAACCCTCGGGCCGTGGGGTCCGAGTGCTCATGATTTGTTCAAAGATATCTCCAAACGGCTGGTTGACACTTCCCGTGACCCAAGGGCTGGCTTTTACCTTGGCCAGAGGTTAAGCATTGCCATACAACGTGGCAATGCCGCCAGTCTCTTGGGTACATTACCAGTCGACAGCGATGCGGAGGAATTTTTCGACGCTATATTTTAATGTTTTATAGTTTTAGTTTAGTTAGTATATAATTTTGTTATTTTTATAAATTAATTAGTTATAAGTTGTTATTTATGTACTTAATATTTTAATTCTAACTAAATAAAAGAAACAACAAGGAACATGGAAAGAATATTTATACTTTTTTTTTTGAGAAGTTAACACAAATCTTAACTAATATTGTAAATGCGAAAGTAAGTTTGTTTGTTTGTTGCCTGTTCACGCCTAAACCTTGCAATTTTGCATATATATGTTGTCAGGTGTACAGAAACGGACATCACCTTTCATCCCGAAAAAAAGTACGGTTCCCGAGGAAAACAATATTAACGTTCTTATGATAATAGATTATGGAATTTATAGAAACTTTAGTAGTGTGTTAAGAGTTTTTTGCCGCCAAACGCCAAACAACAAGCAGAGTACAATCCGAATTAATTGTCAAATTCTAAATTAATGCGAGCGAAGCCGCGGGCAAAAGCTAGTCTATACTAATAATTATAAAGAGGTAAAATTTGTTTGTTTGTAAGTTTGTATGTAGGGTGTAATCTCTGGAACTACCCGTCGGAATTAAAAAATAATTGATTACAAAAATCTTTGCATTTAGTAGCCCAATTCTTGAGGAAGGTTATATGCTATTTCACATCACGCTAAGACCCTTAGGAGCCGAGCAAAAAGAAAAAAAAGTCAGAATTAAGCCGTCAAAATAAAAGCAGGCATGTGGCCTTGACCGAGACCATTCAAACTTAATTACGATGAGTCATCACATTCTCTAAGTTATAAATCTCTCCTAACGAGACTTGGCTAAACGATGACAGCCTAAACGTCAAAACAAGTAAAAGGTTATTCTAAATCGCACTGCTACCAAAAAGTTCCGGTTAAATGATATACTAAGCCTTTAGTCACTGTTTAGATATTTTAATCACGCCAGTAGCACACCTCCGCCACGAAACCATAGCAGAAAAACCATTGGGCGTGTGCCACCACTGCTTTCAGTCGGGCGTCATTCCGCTACTCGAATCGAATGCGAGTAGCGGAACATGGACGCGAGCCAGTTGAATTGAACTATTGCGGTTTCGCTGCTATGGTTTCACGGCGTCAGTTCTATATTAAAGTAACGGCTCCGACTAAAAGCAGTGGTGGCCCAGTGGTAACGGCCCCGACTTACGAGTTCGTAGGTCGTAGGTTCAAACCCTGACAAGCGCTACACTTTCTGTAAATAATTTCATCACCACTTTTCTCTAACCGGTGAAGGAAAACATCGTGAGGAAACCGCCATGTCCAAGAACCAAAAATTTGAAGATATGTGACATCTACCAACCCGCACTGGGCCCTCCCGCACTGGCTCGCGTCATGTTCCGCTACTCGAATCAGATGCGAGTAGGAACATGACGCGAGCCAGTTGAATTGAACTATTACTATATAATATAACTATGCGGTTTCGCAGCTATGGTTTTGTGGTGGAGGTGTGCTATTATTTAAAAACAGATTCAACTACACTTTTGTATTAGGTAAGCCTGTGATGATTCACAGGCTTACCTAATACAAAAGTGTAGTTATACCTATAATATATTACAAAGATTAGACTTAAAATTTTATTTTATTATTATGAACAACCAAGAGTAATTCTACAAAATGCGGCCCATATGAATTCGCTTAGAATACAATTGAAGCAGTCAATCTGTTGTGACACCTTATAGAGTGTATAATCAAAATTCGATACTTTAATAAAATGACCAAAAAAGATTATATTATAAAATTTGGCAAACTAAAGTACCTACATCAAAAACGTCTTTTGTTGATGATAACCAAAAGCTAATTTTTGTTTTCATCATAAAGAAAGGAATGTGCAATATATTCTTCTCTCAATCACTTTTCATTTACACAGGACAGATATTTATTTTTTGAAATAAGTTGTAGCATAAAAACGTTGTAGGTACCTACTGTTAAAGTGTAAATTTTTAACATTGATTCCAACTAAACTACTCGAATGCCTCGTTGGTCTAGGGGCCGCAAGCGCTACTGCTGGGCAGGTAGGTCCTGGGTTCGATTCCCAGGACGGGCAGTGTTATTGGTATTTTCAATTAGGAATTTCCCAGTAGCAGCCCGGAGTCCAGGTTTGTGCTCGGTTGATGGCAATAACCTCGCCCTCTATTACATGGAACTTAAACATAAGTGGCGAAATGTGGGTGTCCTATAGTTATAATAATAATAAAGCCTCTTTATTCCTTAATTTAAAAAAAAATATCAAAGTATACATAAAAAGTAAATAATAAAGAAAATAAAGTAATTATTTAAGGACCCCTCTTTGGGTAAAGGCCTCCTCTCCTTTCTCTCCTATAGGTATACCTCTGCCTAACCCTTTTTGGAATACTGGGAATACCTATACTGGCGGGATGTCATGTTATAATTGAGGAAGTTTCAACTAATGATCGAGCAACAACAAAGGACTATAATTTGCTAATATCCATGATAAAAGACTAAACACTGGAATAATTAAATTAGGTAGGTACCTACATACTAGAACTTAATTAAGTTAGTATACTTAAAAAATAATGCTATTTATTTTATTAAAACGGGTAAAATTTCGAGTCGTCTAGGGGCCTAGAGGTCATTGCCAAACAAGAATCATATTATTAATAAAATGACGTAAACCATACCAATTACTAAACGTCAAATGAAGGCCAAGTTTTAGTGCTCCACTTTCACGCCTTTTACTGCCGCACTCAGAGACGTAACTTCAAAATAATCCATCATTAACATTTATTTACCATCGGGTCGAAACGCTCGGGTCATGGGGCCCGAGTGCGCGTCTCCTTTTTAAGGAAATTTCTCGCCGACTGATCGACACTTCACGTGACCAGAGGCTGGCTCGTTCTTCGGCCAAAGAATTAACATTGCCATTCAACGTGGCAATGCTGCCAGTCTTCTGGGCACGTTTCCGGATGACAGCGATGCGGACGAGTACTTCGACGCTTAAGTGTCTTTTTTACTTTTTATATTTTTCATGTTGTAATTTTTTTTCGTATTTATATAAATGAATAAAATATAATTTACCATCATAATCTTGATTTTAATGATAAATAAAATTATGATATTTTTCAGTTGTTACGGGTCGTCAGAAGTCCGAGTTTTTTTACAACCAGCATTACCAAGGAGTATCGTGTTACCCAGTAACTGGGTTGTGGAGGTCAGATATCACATGCATACTAATAAAGAAAATTTTAACAAACAAAATACACTCACAAATCACCTTCAATCAAAAAACTCACCACTACTACACCAGGAATACGGATAGTATAGAACTGCGTTCAGTTAGAACATTGTACGGAAGAAGAACTATTCAGTTTGAGGGAGCGCAGCTTTATAATAATTTTCCAAAAGAAATAATAGATTCTTCATCAGTGAAAATTTTTAAGAATAGGTTAAAGTTGTATTTGTCTAACCAACAATAATAAATCATTACTTTATGTACTTACTCGATAGTTTGAACGACAATTATATTTATTACTTAAGATATTTTTTGTTTAGTTTCTCATATTTAAGTGAACTATGTGTTCTTTTTGAGAAATAAATTTCTTTAAACCGAGATATGCAGTTACTCCATGTAAAATACTGGTATTCAGCTGCATCCTAGCCGAATTGGCAGCCGACCCTAACGTAGTCGGGAAAAGGCTAAGTAGATGATGATAATGAATCTTGATTATGATGGTAAATAACAATATTGAAAAAAATTATGACATGCCAACAAAACAGAACATTTCAGTGTTCCCAATAAAACAACAACGTCATCACGCCTGGTTCTCCCAAAGGGCCCAACCCTTAGAAATGAACTTACATTATAGCATACCCAAAAACATGATACAGGGGATGAGGATAATGATAATGTTATTAGGAATGTAAGCTAGTCTAGATTTTATTATTTATTTGTTTTAAGTGTTCATTATAACTCTGTTGCCAAGCAATCAATCAATTGGAATTTCTATTTTGCATGATGTTATTAATTATTATTTATGTGATGTAATTATTTATTACCTATCTAGTGGCATTCCTTGTCATATTTTCTTTTGTTAATACGAGTAATTATGCGGATAATGTAGTGGGCTGCAATATTATTTTGTATTATCTTTTCTCTGTTCCAACACATATTGAAGCTGTTTATTGTCCTTGGATAAAAAAAAATATCATACCCATGTTGTGTCATATTTTTGACTAACAATGTTCCGTTATAGGTATGTACTAGTCAAAAGTTAATGATCGATTAATTTTAAGTGACGACACTGGGTGCGCCAGTTAGACGGCCTAAAAAGAGTTTAAGTCCAAATGTGTTTAGGGTAGGTACTAAATGCTAAAAAATAACTAAAAGTTTTAGCATTAATATTAAATCATAAATCCTACCTACAAGGTAAGGTCGAATCGAATAGGCAATTGAATGTGGTTCTAGTTAAAAAGTACTTTGAGGTTTCACGGCAAATGGTTTTCAAACTATGCGTAATCCTAGTTCTGCGGTTGGCTACCGGAATTAATTGCCATTTTGATGAAAGCATTTACATAATTATCTAGCACAGACGCAGCAAAAAATGAGGGCAGAGATTTGGGTAAAATAGAAGAAAAGAAAAAGGCCCTGTGAAAATCATTGCTTTTCAAAAAGTCTGTAAAAAATCTTGCCAAAAACCGGCACCGATAAAATAATTAACCTTGGAGTTTAAACTGTGTCAAAATTAAGGAAATAACCCTAAAAAATTCAGATTGCTTCAGGTTCTTACAGCACGCATATAAAAACCTGTCAAGTGCGCGTCGGGCTCGCGCACGAAGGGTTCCGTACCATTATCAATAACAACGGCAAAAAAACCACGTTCGTTGTATGGGGCCCTTAAATATTTGTTTTATTTTAATTCAATTATTTATTTTTGAAGTGAATATATAACTAAAGGTTCTGTGAATATTTCAAGCATGTACCTGTTTCTGGTATCAATATCGAGCAAAAACGAGCAAAAAAATCACGTTTGTTGTATGGAGGCCCCATTAAATATTTATTTTATTCTGGTTTTAGTATTTGTTGTTATAGCGGCAATAGAAATACATCACCTATGAAAATTTTAATCGTCTAACTATCACGGTTCATGAGATACAGCCTGGTGACAGACGAACAGTCAGACGGCGGAGCCTTAGTAATAGGGTCCCCGTTTTACCCCTTGGGTACGGAACCCTAAAAACTGACACAGTCGTGATGATCACATTTCATCGATTTCAAAAGCAAGCTAACATTTCTTTAACCTAGTTCTCACTATATCACTCTATAGCTACATGACAAAAATCAATCGAACAGTATAAGCGTACTTGATGACGTCACCAAGGCAGTTTACACATCCGTTTACATAATTTCCTAGCAACATTGGACCATTATAATAACATAGAGTGCGTGCAAATGACGTCAGAACACGAAATGTTACAGAAAACTAGTCTTTACAAACTGGCGAACATTTTCCGTCTTATTACAAAACAAGATTTATATTTTGACATTGCTTAAAGCATGGAGCTAGTTTTTGTAATGACAACGTAACTCTGATTGAAATGCCGTTCTTTATAAAAAACTGAATACTTAGTTCGGTACTAAGTGGTCAGTTTTGTAATAGGAACTTTACCGTAGACGGAATAAAGTTCGAAATTCAATAATGGCTCCGTGGTTTAAACTTGCGTCTGAAGATAAACCTTGTTTTGTAATAAGGCCCAACATGTTGAAATACAATGTAGCATAACGTTATGCTTTTGTTATTTGAAGGTGTAGACGTTATGTGACCATACTCAGCCATTTATAAGTTCTTAATTCAACGTAACTGGCGGAATGTGGCTCACCTCAATATCATGACTACAGGGTGAGCCCTTTGCCAGTGACTTGGCTACTGCTGTGATATCGCAAATCAGAAAACCTATCACTTTGCGCTACCCGTAGCAGCCATTGAATCCAAGAGGGATGCTATGCCGTCGAGCTTTCGATCATTAAACGAACGAGTCAGTCATTATGTATTCTGACTCTGTAGGTAATTCCCAAAAGTTTTGGTAAGAAACTTCGGGCGATGGCATTTGACTAAATAGCTTGAGGCGTTCTCCATTAAAATTCCATCACTTCAGATAGGTCACAATGAAAATGGTTGCTGTGTCAGTTTGGTCGTTAAGGAAAGATACAGGTTGGAGCAAAACGGGGGGGAAATCGGAAACATATTTTTGTCCGTGAAAAAAGTAATTAGACATATTATATAGACCGTTTCAAGTAAAATTCTGGAATCGGATTCGGATTTTTTTTTCAGTAAAAGTAGACGAGTAATCGTACGAATGCTAACGCTATGCGATTAAAAAAACGCATGTTTATTGAACAAGAAAAATTTGATCGTGGCAAAATTTAAAGACTATTTTAAATTGATTATTTTTTTTAATATTTAAGTACACACATATAAACAGACAATAAGAAAGTAACGTACAAAAGTGATGCTTATTTCTAAAGAAATTTCTTTCAGCATACCTGCGATAGGAAAATAGATAAAGAGATTTATAGACACGATGCGATGTGATGTGTGGTTGTTGAAGCGAGCAACCTTAATTTAGAAGAAACATTTTAGACCTGAAAATGTCCGTTTATAAAAGTGTAAATAAATAATTCCTAATATTATAAAATCTACTTTAATTAAGATTAGCCTTGACAAAGTCTTCAAGTATCGTAGTCGACTTTGGGGGACATTTGGGGACATTTTCGCTCGTTATTAATTTATGCGTTCCATCTAACGACACAACTAGCCCGTAAATTACCGGCTGTGGTTAAACACGACCTTTGAGAGGATTATTAGTGTCAGCGTCAGTACTTAGGTCCGATGTTAAGTCTAGAAGAAAAAATATTTTCTCTCTTTTATATATATTTTTTTTTCTTGTGGCAATATGTTCTCATTTCCCCTCTAATTTATGTATGTTAACTAGGTACCCTTAGTAGGTATACTTAACACAAGACATTGCTTTTCGGCCGATCATAGACAAAATTGTTTTGGTTCCGGGCTGTAGACTGTCTATATCCATCGTAAAAATTAGCCAGAGTATCTTCATTTTTCGTCCTACATTTTCAGAAGATGAGGATTGCTTAGCTCAAAACCTTTTCAAAACAAAAACCCCAATTACATGCATGCAGCTAGCATGGGGTCCTGGGTTTGAGTACCAGGTCGAGAAAGATGTTAAAGGGGTTATTTCAGGATTTTTTCAGTAGCAGCCTGGAGTATTGCTTTGTGCCTGGTTAATGGCTTCATGGACACCCTCATATTACATGGGACTGAAACATATCTTTGCCTACCTCTTTGTGGAAAACAGGCGTGATGTATATTCTGTCAAACACACTGACAGACTGCGTGACCCAACATGATTAGCAATGCTAGACCGGGCGTGGCTGTGAGAGCCAATTAGTTTGACACATCAATAACTATATGCAACTAGGTGTTTGAAACATTGAAATATGCAGGGTTACTGGTAACTCAACGTATTCCTTGCACGACGTTACAGTAGGGTTAAAATGCAACAATCTAAGCCACCAAATGTGCAACCGAAATTCAGTAAGTACTTTTTGAGTATTTTTTAATATGAAAATAAAAAAATTACGAAAAATAAAATGTTTAATTAGTGATCTCTGCCAAAGTTTTAGGCATTTTGGAACTTTTAATGATTAACAAAGATCTGCTACGGCATCAGCTATGTATGATAATAACTTTAATTCCAGTATAGCAGCGACGTAAATAAATTTTTAATTTGATTTTCCATAAAACAACTAAAAACCTAATTAACTTAAAAACTATTGTATTTCGGTAGAATATTTGGTGGCTTAATTAATTATTTATTGCATTTTAACCCTAGAAGTCCTGCAAGGAATATGTTACCAGTAACCCTATCCAGTATATACGTAGATTTGACACTGTACATGAGTATTATTTAGCTTAATGGCTTCTACAGACTGGTGCGACATCGCGGGCGCGACAAGGATCGCGCTGCCTGTCGCACCAGCAATATTGCACCAGTGAAGCGAACACGGCCTAGTGTGACATGACTTGAGTCACACATTTTATCACAGTTCGAGCGATAAAACTGTTTTGTCATAAAATGCTAATACAAATTGTCATGACATAATTTATCATGTCTTGTCACAGACGACACGCCCGTGCTCGGCCCGCTGTTTGTAGAAGTCTTTATTCTTACTTTTATAACAAAAACTTAATTTCTTATTCCAAACACTGTATTCAAAAAAGTTATTTCAGAAATTAATGCAACTTGGTTGCGGCTGATCAACGTCAATCCGTCAACATTAATCATTACATAACCGATCGATGAAATAAAAAAATCGACGATAATTTTACTAGCTAGCCCCCAGCTCGACCGACGTCAATCCATCGTAATCTTGTTGCACTTAAACACCAATTCGTGTGCGTGACCCAACATGATTAGCAATGCTAGGCAGGGCGCGATTGTGAGAGCCAATTAGTTTGACATATCAATAACTTTGCACGTATGTATCTACATACGTAAAGCAGGTTATTGAAAACGCCTGCCTTGGATTCAATGCAACGGAATGAGGTATCGATGGCTTAATTGTGTGGGCTGTTTCATATTGATGGATTGGAGTTTATTGTCCTAGAGAGAGGAGTCTATAATGAGGCTATGACGTGTAACCAGCCCTAACCTACCCTGTAAATCAGAAAATAGAACAAGTTTTTGAACGTCACGTCGGAACTGTATGATAAGAACAGTAATTCAATTATTGAAATTAATTAACAATTTAAAATAATAATATATTAAATATGTTGGTCAAATCAATAAAACATACATTTAAAAATTAAATAAGAATAACCCGCCGCGTAGCGGATCATTTTATCGGCTAAGTGTCTACGACAGCGTAGCCGGGGGGCGTGCCGACTACGTCAGCTACGCCGTAGCAATAATGCCGTCACATTTAATAAGACGTTAGCTTGAATCTTAAAAAGTATGAATATTTATTCGTTTCTGTTACTTTGAGAGCTTCAATAAAAATTATTTCGAATTGGAAAGAGTCCGAGAAATTTTATTTGTAGAATTGGAAAAAATCCTAGACATAATATGTTATTTTTATTATAATGACTTCAATTTTTGCTAATTTTAGTTATATTTTTAGCTTATAAGTGTGTACCACAACCGAGCTAAAGAATTCCCGTTGAAATAATAGCAGTTATTAATCTTAGTTTTATTAAACTGCAGAAGATAAACATTATTTCCATAATTTATCATTTTAATTAAATATTGTTCATATAAATGTCACAAATGCCGCACAAAATTACATAATCTGACCTTACATTACAGAATAAGCTTTGTTTTCATTGTTTCATTATTTTTATTTGCTTCGTTAGCCAAACCATTTGTAAAATTAAAGGTATTAAACGTTGGCTGTATACGAACATGTTAATTACTATAAACTAGTGAATACTCGCGGTTTACTTGGGTTTTGTAATTTGGCAAAATGGGAACGTTGTTAATAAAAGTTTTATGGCTTAATTTTCTTTTGTATCTGCAGATTTTTTTTATCAAGTGTAGCCGCTATATTATTTGCACAGTGCATTCAGAAAAAGTCGACTTTTTTGAGATTTTAGGGTCAGAACAACATAATATTGCATATGACGG
Source organism: Tiliacea aurago (assembly GCA_948098905.1). NCBI lineage: Eukaryota > Metazoa > Arthropoda > Insecta > Lepidoptera > Noctuidae > Tiliacea > Tiliacea aurago. Next base: position 18,357,944 of record OX402586.1, on the reverse strand, counting down.
AAGCCATATTATTTAACAGCAGCGAGAGGCGGCGACTAGATGGCGCTAGTGGAACGTGCACCATAGACAAATCTGTCTCCAACAAATTAGTACTATCCTTATTGCGGTGGGTGCATGGACCACTGTCCCTGACAGTCAGTACTGCCCTATGTGACCGCCACTACCATTATTAGTTATTTAATTAATTCTATTTAATTTCTATATTCTCTCGATTTAAAATAACTGATTGTTCGATTGAAATATATTTCTGTATTGCCATATCTGAGTATTACTTCTGATGTCTGAACCTATGGCCGACACATACATACATTAATAAACTGATGCCTTGTTACTGTACTATCTGTAGTATGCGTATTGTAACACCACGTGCTTCAATACGCACGTACGAACACGACCATAGTGAACACAAACATCAATCATGAACATTTGGTTTGTACGTATGTACGGCATATTCGAACACGAACATAGTTCGAATTGAGTTCGCGCACAACAGTCGTGAAATCTATCGCTCTACCCCGCCAAGTTCTATACGAACAGTTTTGTTACGTAACATTTATTAAAGCTATTCGAACACCGTCCATACGGAACATACGAATAGGATCGCCGCAAACATGTTTGACGAACAGAGTATTTGATGTTCGTTAGTTAAGTTCGTTTATGCACGTGTGAACGCTTGTTGCGTTCACACGTGCATAAACGAACTTAACGTGTCGGACTACGCACAATGAAGGATTCCGTAGTTGGGATGAATTTATCCTAAGAACAAACTTAACGTTGTAGTTGAAAAACATGATCCCCATACATTCCAACTGCAATTGTAAGTTTGTACGCACAATATTGAGTGATTTACCATGTTATTTTTAGATCACAGACTTCTTACAGGTTTTTCTGTAATCTATGAGTAAATAACTATTTTCTATATTTTTATCAAAATTTTAAGCTCTGTAGTTTCGGAGATAAGAGGTGGGGTGGGTGGGGGTTATGGTAATTTTTCATCTATTTTCTTAAATAATTTCAAAAGTATGTATTATAAAATTATATAAAAAATATGTTTAAAATCCTTGAAACAAGCCTTTTCATTTGATATGTCACACGGTACAGCCAAAAAATCTTTTTTTTTTTAATTTTCTAATTTGCCCCCAAAAGTGACCTTCATATTCAAAATTAATGTATTTACGTAACATGTCCGTATTTGGGTCACACAAGTTCATATGTGTACCAAATTTCAACTTAATCTGTCTAGTAAATTCGGAGCAAATCAGCTGTGACAAGCGGACGGACAGACAGACAGACAGACAGACATCGACGCTTACTTGTTACTCTAGAAAATTTATACATATTAACAGATGCACCATAGGAACAGGTGTCCCTATAGTACACCCACATTGCGCCAGTTATGTTTAAGTCCCATGTAATACGAGGCGAGCCTATTGCCATCACACGTGCACAAATCCAAACTCCAAAGTATCCTATTTCATAATATTGGTCATGGTCTACCCATGTGCAAAATTTCATTCAAATTCCTTCAGTCGTTTTAGTGTAAAATCGCAACAATCAAACAAACAAACGAAGTCACTTTCGCATTTTTATTATTAGTTAGGTTATGATAGTTAGTATATAAACAACCAGAATATTTGAGACTGTAAACGTGTTTATAAAGCTCTGCTGAACTTTAACGAGTAATAGTCGACCAACTTGCATTTGCGGTTGGAGTACCGGAGAACATGTTGTTCAACTACAATGTTAAGTTTGTTCTTGAGATAAATTCATCTCAACTACGGAACCCTTCATTGTGCGTGGTCCGACACGCACTTGGCCGGTTTTTTATAATCAAAAATGGGAAAGCTCATCCCTATTCATGGAACCGAATAGAATACACCGTGTATTAAAAAATCTGCTGTTTCCCACAAAGGGCAATACCTACACGATCAAAATTTAGGGAAAAGCTGTTTTATTTTTTTCATATTTCAGCGTTGGTTCTATAGCTAAAAGTTATTCATTTTCATCAGTACTAACACCTTTTAATTAAAGTATGTCCACTCATTTAACCTAACTACACGTAAGTATATTGCTCTTCACCGTATTCGATTATCCGTGACAGGGTCCGATTCTAACTTTCCTGCCTTTTGTGAGTTCTCTGATGACTAGCAAGGGTGTCTGGACTAGCGATGTTACTATAGAAGCATGAACGATTGATGTCGGGACGTTGTATATATGCTAGTTGCACGGTAAACTCTGCTTGCGCGATGCAGGATTTTGCGTGACGTCAGTGTGCTGTGTAGTTTGCATGTAGCGATGTAAATACACGTCTTACCGTGTGAATGAACCTTGTGTATTTCCCTGCTCTGTGCTCGTAATAAACCAAATAAGGTGACGCAATCCAGGTCGTCCATCACGCTTGTATCTCTAATGGGTAAACAAAGCTTAGAGTGTTGTTGGTGAAAAAAAATTAAGTGCCATCTGACTAATTTCCCTTGACGATCGAGTATCAAATTTTAATAATGTTGAAGTTTTATGTGACAGGCTTTCGCTAAATTATGACAGACTGTGAGAATTATTTACTAAGAATAGAACAGAGAATAGTAGATCTTTTTAGGGTTCCGTACCTAAAGGGTAAAACGGGAACCCTCTTGCTAAGGCTCCGCCGTCAGTCTGTCGGTCCGTCTTTCACCAGGCTATATCTCATGAACCGCGATAGTTAGACAGTTGAAATTTTCACAGATGATGTATTTCTGTTGCCGCTATAACAACAAATGCTAAATATTCATAAGGCTCCCATACCACAAATTGGATTTTTTTGCTCGTATTTGTTCGATATTGATAACGACGTCAGGTAGACGCTTGAAATATTCTCAGAATCTTCAGTTATATATTCACTTTAAAAATAAATAATTAAATTCAATTAAAACCAAATATTATAGGGGGCTCCCATACAACAAACGTGATTTTTTTGCCGTTTTTATAGATAATGGTACAGAACCCTTCGTGCGCGAGTCCGACTCGCACTTGGCTGGTTTTTTTTATTAGTTGCGTAGTGTCAACCGTGCGAACTGGTTATTTTTGTTTCCGGGGTGGAACTTCCTCATGGATGTCCTCCGCCCTGGGGCGGGTGGAAGGGTCTGTCAGACTCTTACTGACTAAAAAACACCACGGTGTTCCCTTCCCATACTTGCACCGAGGATCATGGGATCAAGTGCAACTTCCGCGATTCCCGGCTGGTCTTCACCTCGTGCCACCCGTGCGAACCTGGGCTAAGTGAAAACATAAAGTACAAGGAAACTGACCGTGGATTCTTCATTATGATTGCTGGTGTTAAATGCTAAGTACCTAACTATTATAATTGTACTTCTAAAGAATGCTACAGGTGTAAATTACTTTATTTCTTTCAAAGACAATATATTTGTCTAACGCAGACATTTTCAAAACAATGACTTCACAGTTTCCTCTCGTGATAAATCGAAATAGTTTCCGCTTAGTAAATGATATTGATCAACGATATTGGATTTCGGCATCGTATCACATCACGACGTTTCGACGTAGTACTCTCATAATTAATCAGCGGTGCCCACAATTGTTTCGGCTTGTCTTATCTACAAGTTTCCTCATTAAAGTTCAGTCATTAGTTGTTTTCCAGTTTGTGACACCGTGTCGTCGTGTCACATACAATGTAATTGAAAGTTGACGACGAGTTTATATTTGGTAAATGGTTTATTATTAATCAGTAAACTAATGTACCTGTATCAAAAATATGATTTACCTATATTTTTTTATTGACTTGACATTATTATTACTGATCGCTATTTTTAATATAAATATAATTGTATATAATTTTATTTTTATTAATTGCATTGTAATCTAAATTTAAATTATGAAATTTTTATTAGTATTATAATGTTATTGCTAATTACTAAATGTGTACTGCATGCTATAAATACTTATAGCATGCAGTACACATTTAGTACATTTTACATCTTGGTTATACAACCAAGATGTAAAATCTAAATATTTACACGGCTGAAATGCCGAATATAGTGAAACCCATAGCTATTAAGAACTTAAGTCTCCGTCTCACAAAAGAAGTCCCGCGGAAATAAGTAGAACTAATTATTATAATTCAAGTTAGCAATATTTCTATTATTCCGTCGCATGCCTGCAGCGCCACGTCTGCGACACTTCTTTCGTGAGATGGAGTTTACCTATATTCTTGAAAATAAATATCATTCATCATTCATTCATTGAAAAACGTCTTTTGTTGATGATAACCAAAAACTAAGTTTTGCTGTCAAACTGATTTCGAACTCTATTTACCGATGGAGCGACGGCATCATACAGATAGGTTAAATGTGAATTATAGGTATTCTTTTCACAATTACTTTTCATTTACACAGGACACATAATTGATTGGAATAAGTTGTAGCATCAAAACGTTTTATGTACTGTTAAAGTGTAAATTTTCAACATTGATTTCAATTAAACTGCTCGACTGCCCCGTTGGTCTCGCAGGACGGGCTGTATTATTGGGATTTACAATTAGTTATTTCTCAGTAGCAGTCAGTAAGTTTGAAAGACCGTTTTAGGATAAATTACCTGATTAATCATGGTATGCTTGAGCCCAAAGACTGTGAGAGCTATTCTCGCATATCTCATCGTACACCTGTTCCATTTATTTTTTCTTAGGATTTATTTTGTTACCCTTTAAAGTCCATTAGAGCTTTATAAAGACGTTTACGGTCTCATATATTCTGGTTATTTATATCCTAACTATCCTAGCCTAACTAATAATAAAAATGCGAAAGTGACTTTGTTTGTTTATTTGATTGTTGCGCTTTTACGGTAAAACGACTCTTCGGGTTTGAATGAAGTTGGCACAATGGGTAGCACATGACCTATACAGCGTGTTACGGAAAAGGTATATACGGGAAAGGCACGGATTCTTTTGGTGATAACAAACTATATGGCAACATTTTTTTAATAATACCTACATATTTATAAAGTTAAGAAACATTTTAACTAATAAAAATCAAATGATTCCAATCGAATTCTACACATCACTAGACCAAGTCAGCATATTGGTACACCTTTTAATCTATTCTTTGATCCCGCCGCCAATCGTGCCACCTGCGCCGCCGCGTGTCGGTGCGGCGCCGTGTCGCAGAGCTGTGGCAGCTGTGTGTGTATACTAGACGCACAGACACAGATAATGGATAATGACACTCTTAGTTCGGTGACACGTTTATTACTATTTAAATTTAATAAACGATAGAAATAAAAAAAAAAATCAAAGTTATTCTTTTTGAACTGAAATTTTGTTCAGAGATTCTGAACCAGATGCACTCTTCACCCTGTTTGTATGGATATACCCTTTCCGTAACACGCTGTATTAGGAATACTTTTTATCCCGATATTCCTACGGAATCAAGACGTATGCGGGTAAAACCGCGAGGCGGAGCTAGTCCTTTAATAATTCAACCAGTCTTTGACGTCAGTTCGTCCCTGCTCTCCAATTCGCCGTTCATTCGTTTCCACTGGATACGGTCGATTGAGTACGAGCATAAAACACTTGATACGCACTTCGTGTATGCTCGACCACAATATATCAAAGGTAACACTTGGATTACGAAAACCACCCTTACTTACCATCTGCCTAGCTTCTTCCCAATCCCATATTGGGGTCGGCTTCCAGTATAACCAAATGCAGCTAATTACCAGTATTTTAGTAACTGGGTACCCCTTGGTAAAACTGGTTGTCAGGCTTTCGGGCTTCTGACGACCCGTAACGACTGTCAAAGATCCACGAATGACAGCCGGGACCAATGACTTCTCGTTATTTTATTGTGGTATAGTAATTTTATTCTAGGTGCATCGTCTTCACATATAATTATATAATGAATGTACCTATAAAAATATTGTACTAGATTTTAAAAGAGTACCGGTGGAGTTTCTTGCCCATTCTTCTCCATAAGAAACTACCTTTTGGAAGGGGCGACTAGAATCAATTCTATTTTTTTGTAAATATTCGTCAATATTTACAAAAAATAGAATTGATTCAAAAGTGCCTTTTATGTGCCTATTTGAAATAAACAATTTGACGTTTGACTTTTCCGAGGCATGGAGCGGTCTCGGTATGTAAAGATGGACACCCATCCACTGACCAACCATGGAAAGAGTAGCTTAACCTGATCGATCGGCCCGTGAGGTTCATATTACATAGCCACAAAAAGCACCCTTAGTGCTACGACATAAAAGCGATGTCAATGAAAAATGTAACCATAGACTGTTGTTTGACCGTCTACCTGTACGTACAGTGATACGGACATTGATTTTTCTTTATACCGCTGTGTCGGTGCTGGTTGCGAGACTTTAATTAAAAGTAGAGTGGCATGTACTGAAATTTATAACCGTCGTCTCCTCTTCAGAGTGATGACTGCGTCAATCTCGGTAAGGCATGGCTGCAATGCGATTTTATTTATACTGTGACTTTAGCCGCCTTTCTTAAGTAAAGTTGCGGTATCAAAACGTGGCATGCATCAACGTTTATTTTAAAATGCCAGCTGTTTAAAGGCTCGTGCAGACCGGCGCGAGTTGTCGTACGACGCGACACCGGCAGAACAATTTCCATTAAATTTTCACAGACATTTTTCTACCGGTGTCGCGCGACAAGTCGCATCGGTCTGTACGAGCCTTTATATGTATCTCCTACTTAGGTAATATTACAAGATATCACAAGATTATCATAAGTTAATAAAAACATGAGGAAAATATAGCTAAGCTAACACGAACGGTGCAAGTATGGTAATGTACAGAAAATGGCCTTTTTAAGAGTCTTGTTTTGTGACCTGATTGGTGATGTTCTTCAGAAAGGTCAGGTGCGTCAGTAGTACTTGCAACCGGCGCGCGGCATGCATGTATGAGTATGTAAGGAGCGTAACAGGTGGCGTTCTATAGTTTCTGCTTACCCCCATGGGAAGAAGGCGTGAGTTTATTGACATCAAATCGTATATAACATTGTCGTATAGTATGTGTATTTTGATAATAACTACAAGCAATGGGTAAATCCATAAAACTGTCAAAGAATGACAGAAACTTGTGATTTGAATGTACGGACAATTTAAGTTGGAAGTCAATTTGCTTAATAATTAATTTCTGTGACTTGACATAGGTAGGGTGTAGTCTGTCCTAACTTATATTATCCCATGTTCCGCAACAAGAAAACACTAAGCTCGTAAATAAACTGAATTCATAATAATTATGTGATTATAACTTTAATAAAGTAACAAAACAGAAATATCAAAGCAAGATCAAGTATCCGTCTAGGTTACAAGAATATAAAACAATCAGACGAAGCTGTGCAAATATTTATTTTAAACAAAAAGTTAACAGTAAGAATATGAATATGAATAAGAATAATTTATTAAGTCCATTGTTACAAAATACATTTCAAAGATATAATATTATTAAAGAGAATAATAATTAACTAGAATATTTAACATAATTATTTGAAAGTGGTCCCCAACTAGGCAGCGTCTGTATCTTGGGGGCCTGAGTTGCCATAACTTAAATTTTAAATAGAGACATGTTTGCGTTAACTTAAAAAAATCAGGAAGATTGAAAATGGCCAGAATACTTAATTAAATAAGGGCAGTGAACTATCAAGATAAAATAAAAAAATATTGAACAAAATAAAATAATAGTAAATAATGTTATATTGTGTGTGTTGGGTCCGTGTAGTGATGAGTTAGGTGTGGGTTTTTGTGTGAAAGAACTGAATTGTGAATGACTTGCTTGTAAATTTTGGTGTTAACTCACTATTTCCTCAGTGTCGTTGTATGACGGTACTCGATACCTACTCACGATAAATCGATTCAAGTTAAATGTCAAAACGGGCCTATTATTTTTTTCAACTTTGCAGATATGAGAGGACAGTGTTGGGCCGTCAACAAGTACTGGGTACTTAACAAAATAAAAAATGGTCTACAAATCCTACAGTCTATTAAGCCCACAACGCTCTCAAATTCACAAAATATAAAAGAATAAGGTAGGTACACCTCTGCCGAACCCTTCGGGGAATACTGGCGAGATGTTATTAGGCGGATCTTGGCTCCGTTATACTAGTTCGATATGAACCTTGTTCAGTATTACACAACTACACCACCTTTTCACCTTGTACAATTTAATAACGCCTTTAGAGCTATATTAAAGCTGCCCTGGGTGTCTACTCCGAACATAAATTCGAAGTATCAGCCGTTTGTTCGGCCGTTTCCTGACTACGGCTAACTATGGCTGACTTGAAAGAAAAAAACGACAGTCAAAGAGATAAGCCAAAGTCAAAAATGTGACTTGAAGTCGGGTAAGGATTCAAAGTCAAAACAGGAAACTTTGGAAGTTATAAAACGGCTGAACATTCGGCCGATACTTCGGATTATCTATTTATTTCATACCACAAATTACAGAGAATGTTAGTACAAAGTCTACAGACACAATTTTATGATTAATTTGTGGAAGACTGGTGCCTAAACTAAGTTTTTTTCAAAACCTGTATGTCAGGTCACCAGGCCCTAAAACAACGTTTTATATTTTTATTGTTGTACTGGAGGCGAGCTGATTCGCGTATAATATTATTCAAATAAAAATCTCTTATATACAATGTGTTTTTTTGATATCCCTTAACTCTAGGGTATGATTGAGGCCATATCAAAGAATCAACTGGCATATGAGTTATGTTCCAATCTTTCGTTATTTTTTTTTTCATTTTTCATACAAAATAATTCGGCAAAGTCACGATTATTAATGTAAAACACCCTTACGTGAAATATGACAACGTCGACAAGGTAGCTTTCCCTTCACTAGCTGCCGCCGGGAAGCCCCGATACCAACATACCTACATATTTTATTTTACTATTTATTTTACTACACTACTGCGAAGTTTGGCAACCTCGCAAAAGTAAAGATTCGTCATACTGGTGACAATTTTTGACCTAATTTAATTATGATTGATGATATCTCCGAAACGATGCATTTTTGGACTACCTATTCTAGGAGTTTTAGTATTATTTTTACCTACAGAATATAACCCTAGAGTTATGGGATATAAAAAAAAAACAGGTTGTATAATATTATCGCTTCGGATTAGACCCCCCCTGGCGGTGTAGTGCGACTGCATCGATCACGTTCTTTATTAGTGATCGATGTGCGACTGGCATGTTCGTTTAGAACAGAGTTACCGATTTTTACGGGCTCTTGTGGAAACTCAAGGCATCCTTCCTGACTCGATTATGTGCATGTACTAATCAAATAATGTCTGTAATACTTCACTGTGTACACACGGCTACACATCAAGTTATACAAATCCAGTTTACGCTGATCTCGCACTGTACGGAAATCATATACAATACGAGACCAGCGTATACTGGAAATGTATAGCTTGAAATGCTTGCGTGTAGCCGTCTGTACATGCTAAGTATTGATATAATATTTTTATTTTATTTAATGTAAGTAATTAATATAATTTTTAATTCCTATTGTAATTTAATTTAATTTTGATACATGTAATTTAATTTAAATTTATAATGGAATGTCTTGTTTTTGTAATTTTACTTTGGGTTTAATAACTGAATTAAACGATTATTATTATTTTCTTTTATTACTTAAACATACCTAATGATTATATTTTTAAATATTTTTATAACAAAAATAAAAAAAATAAACATTTAAATAATTTAATACAAAAAACAGTAGTATGGACTACTGTTTTTTGTATTAAATTATTTAAATGTTTATTTTTGTCCCGGCATCAGGAACAAGGTCCAAGCTGGCGGCGGTTAGGGCTCTAGAGAGAGGAACCTCCTCACTATGCGTGCCGTGTCGAGGAGTACTGCTTTCTGAATCAAGCCCTTGACCCAGCCACGTAATGAGAGCCTCCTGAGGTGTTGGTCGAGGCTCTTCGCTATTAGGCCATTGACCGTAATGATTATCGGTACAATGATTGCAGAGTCCACATCCCACATGTCGACAACCTCGTGTGCTAAGTCAAGATACTTTATTTTATTTACATTCATATTTTTTATATTCATAGGGACAGCGATATCAACAATCATTGCACGGCGCTCTCGTCGATCGATCACCACAATATCAGGCTTATTGGCTACAATAGTCCTGTCAGTGATGATAGATCGATCCCAGTACAATGTGGCATGCCCATTCTCGAGAACTAGGTCGGGCACATACCTGTAGTATGGTACTTCGATCTCCACAAGGTTGTACTGCAAGGCAAGTTGCTGGTGGATGATCCTAGCCACTAGATTGTGTCTGAGCAAGTACTCGCCGTAAGCAAGACGAGAACAACCAGAAACAATATGTCGGATTGATTCACCGGGACGGTGGCATGCCCGACAGATGTCAACCGTACCGTCCTTGACAATGTATTTCCGATAATTATTCGTTATGATAACTTCATCCATAATCGCACAGACAAAACTTTTGGTTTCCCCAAAGAGGTCGCCGAAACGCAGCCAGGATACTTATTATTATTATTACAATCGCTTTATATTGACGCCTCCATACCTTTTAGGGATCCCACACACACAGCTAATATTTTTAAAACCCAACGAACGTAAAATAACTTGTTTATTACACATCTGACACTGAAACCCGATAATAAAGTTCAACACGTGTAAGGTTACACGTGCGTCTCCATTTATTTGCACTGTTGCTGTCTATAAAACGTGAAACTCCGCTGCCGCGAAAAATCGCGGCACAGCGGACGGAGCTCCGGCGGGATCTCATGGCGGCATGGAGAGTGCGATTGTCGCAACCCAGCGCAGGGCACGCCACAATTGTGGCGATAAGTCCCCTCTTTGAGGAGTGGCTAGAGAGGCGCCACGGTGTCCTCACCTTCCGCCTGACGCAGGTCCTCACCGGACACGGTTGTTTCGGGAGGTTCCTGTTCAGGATAAAGCGGGAGGAAACGCCCGGGTGTCACCACTGTGTGGATCGCCCGGAGGACACGGTGGAGCATACGGTGGAGGTCTGCCCGGCTTGGGCGGAGCACCCCCGTGTCCTCACGGAGGCGATCGGCGGCGGCGATCTCTCGCGTCCGGCCCTGGTTCAGGCCATGGTTCGGAGCGAGAGTGCATGGGAGGCCGTCACCTCCTTCTGCGAAGCAGTAATGCTCGCGAAGGAGGAGGCGGAACGCGTGAGGGTATGGCAGGGTTCGCGCCCTCAAGCCCTTAGCCGCCGCAGGAGACGCCCCGGGCGTCGGGAGTCACAAGCTGATTTCCGGCCACCGTAGGGCCTGCGGACGGTGAGCGATGGGTAGCTCGCCGTCCGATAAGGACCAGGCCCGGGTCGACGGCGCGTTGTGTTTCACGCGCGCCTCAAAGAGATGTCAGCACCAACTGACGGGGTCCGTTAGGGCCAATGCCTGCCGGGGTTGCGAGTTTGTCCGAAAGGGATATCGTGGCCCCGGCACACAGGCAACGGAAGGAACACAGGTGGGTTTTAGTCAGTAAAAGTCTGACACGCCCTCCCGCTCAGCCCAGAGCGGGAGAAGTTATTTGATAATTTCCCACCCAAAAAAAAAAAAAAAAGTGGCTGTAGAAAGTAAAGCGTGTTTTTAGGGTTCCGTACCAAAAAGGAACCCTTATGGTGAGACTAAGTATGTCTGTCTGTCTATCACACCTGGATATCTCAAGAACTACTAATGCTATCAACTTGAAATTTAGAAAGAAGAATAGTTTTAGATGACGTTTGCCCAACTATTTTGCATATGAGAAAAAAGATAAAAAAGCTTTTCTTGCAAAAGGGACTGAAAGGGGGTCTTAACAATTTGAAGTGGGGCTACTAGGGCATGTGGGGTATCATATGAAAGAACGCTGTTTGCTCATTCTCAAACATTTTTTTCTTTTTTTATGGCAACACAGTTTCTGACTTTTGACGAAAAATATAAAAAAAATACCGTTCCCCCCCCTTATCTCCGAAGTTTGCATAGATAAAAATCTGAAATTACTCTATGTGATAGAAGTGTATGTGAAGATTACAGGAAAAATAAAACGATGTCTCTTAATAGCACAGTTTTTTGGAAATCATTAATATCATATATACGTACGGAACCCTCGGTGCAGAATACCAGCGCCGCAGTATTTATTTTTGACATGAATGAATGAATGAAATGCATCAACCCCAGCATGGTTAAATCAGACTCGATCACTCGAATGAACCCAAGGATTCGCACTAGCCCCTGGAGCTTCATGTTTCATGGGACCACAGAGACGATTGCATATCAAAGAGTAGACCGGGGGGGCGCGATAATGGTAGGGTAGACGTGCCCTTCGGATATGGGGGGATTATTAGAGCCTACCGGATATGCATCCTAGAGTAAGCATTGGAATAGTGGACAGACGGGTTATATTTATCCAGGGGGGGGGGAGCATCTTATAATAGCTTTGCCACCAGGTTGGCTCAGGTCCACTCTGTTCTTGACTGGGTCACGGCTATGCTGTATTACACGTTGCTGATTCCAGAGTCTTTGTCTGAGGTCTCACTATCCGTTTCAGAGCTCTTGTTAATCTCGCTAGCAGCTTTCTTTATCTTATGACGCCGCCTTCTCTGGGGAACATGTGCGGACATTAATAATATCTTTGTTTTACAGAAAAGGGCTGTTCGAGCCATTTACAATCTAGGTCCAAGAGATTCACTTCGTGAAATATTCAAAGAAATAGATATTCTGACTGTAGCCTCTCAATATATACTTGAAAATCTATTATATGTACACAAAAATAAATCAAATTTTAAGAAAATTTCCGATATTCATAGTTTAAATACCAGGAATAAACACAATATTGCTGTACATCGCACTCGCCTCCACAGAGTAGGCAACTCGTTCATGGGTCAATGTATACGCTTTTACAACCAACTTCCTACTAACATTCGGAACTTACCGATTAAACGATTTAAAATCTGTATTAAAACTAAACTTTGTAAAAAAGGTTACTATAAGATTTCTGATTATTTAGAGGACAAAAAAGCTTGGGATTGAGCTGCTCGCTCTGCTAGCCTTGTGATAAAACTGTGAGAAAACTTGACATTTTAATTATTATGCATGATTTTATATACATATTGACATTGCAGAATATTGTATACAATTTTACATGAATGTTTTCTTTGAAAAGTATTATATTTACTGCTTTAATTTATTGTGAATGTGAGCACTATGTGGGTCATTTTTTTTTTCTTTAAATGTTTTCCTTTCTTTTCTTTTCTCAGTTAAGTTTAAATGATGGTCTGACTTTTTGAGCGCTTTATGCGGCCTACCCAAATGTCCTTTTTTTGGTACTGTTCGTCGAGTCGTTGAGCTCCTAAGTTTTGGATTTTCAGTCACGGATCTACATGGTCCTCACATGATCTGACCAAGATTATGTCTGGACTTTAAAAGAGACTTTGACCCCTGAGTTTGTTTCGCCATTTCTTCTCAGGGGTAGTCAGATAGGAAATGTCGGCTACATCTAGATTTTTTTTTTTATATGACGTGTAAAAGTGATTTTAATATAATATTTACAAAATAAACGATTTCATTTCATTTCATTTCATTTCGCCGCGATTTATGTTTTACAACCACATTCATTTTATTTATTTGTATAAATAAAGAAGAAAGCGAGTAAATCTGTGGTAACAGCTAGTAATACATAAAACCAAACCTTGTAACAATTACGCTAATTAATTAATCAATTAAACATCCATGCTCAGTCAGCCTACGGGCAGAATTATTCCTCACGCAAAGTTATATTAGTTTAAATTATATATCCAATATGCATTCATTTAAATATTGAATATTATATTCGTCCGTTTAGCATAAGGGATAACTGAGAGGTATACTTACACGTTCATGAAGAAAAGGTGGAATATTTTTATGGGCTACAGACCGACTACATTATACGTAATATTGCAGTGTGATCTTGAGTTCGACTCCTGGGAAAAGTATCATTAACTTTATCTTATAAGAATTTCTCAGTAACAGTCCGAAGTATTAAATTAAATTTATTCATACCCCTATATAGGAATATGTTTTGCGTACAATGCAAACGCGGTGATATATTAAATAGCTCCGGTTGAAGGATTTCTCTGTGACTGTCATCTCATTTGATTTCATAGTTGACTTTTAGATAAAAATTTGAGAATTCAAATTCCTTAAGATTTTTCATTGATTTGATTTTACACGGTTTAAGTTTCAAAATATTATTTGTGTTAGTATATGACGGAAGCCATATTGTTTAACAGCTGCGAGAGGCGGCGACTAGATGGCGCTAGTGGAACGTGCACCATAGACAAATCATTAATTCTATCGGTCATTTGACTTAAAAGACTTGAAGTCAATTGAGTGAAATATTGTAACGTTACCCCCCACTAGCGGATCGCCTTTATAAGGAGCTGCGCTATTGAGTCGGTACGCATTTTGAACGGATGCGTCTTGGTACACGGGCCACTGTCTCTCAACAGTCGGTGCTGCCCGGTTATTGGATGTGGAGCGATGGCTCCGACAAATTAGTACTATCCTTATTGCGGTGGGTGCATGGACCACTGTCCCTGACAGTCAGTACTACCCTGTGTGACCGCCACTACCATTATTAGTTATTTAATTAATTCTATTTAATTTATATATTCTCTCGATTTAAAATAACTGATTGTTCGATTGAAATAGATTTCTGTGTTGCCATATCTGAGTATTACTTCTGATGTCTGGACCCATCCCGACATATATTTGTAATTGTATCATTACATCTATTTTTCGCTGAAGGGTAGGCAGGACAGGTGCACCTACTGTTGTAGGTAAAGTCTGTTCCAAAAGTATCTAAATAAATTGTAAAGAAACCGAGTTCAGGTTAAATTCTCACGCAATCGCTCATTAATCGCGCATAAGCGAATTGGAAACTCATTAATCTGTATTAACAAAGTTTCAACTTTATATCTCACCACTTTTTCCAATAGTAATTAAAAAACTTATTCCATTGAGTTTACAAAATTAACCTCATTAATAGGCAAATTAAAAACTTATTGTTGCGGGTTCAAGTATTCAAATAATCAAATCAAAGTACTCAATTTGTAAGTGGTGCTACAAATTGGCATTCACTGGTACGTTTTCTAATACATTTATTTACGTTTTCATTACATAATCGAATTAAATCAAAATATTTTATTTCACATAAACCTACATGGGCACTTATGAAACGTCAGAAGCTAGGTGCACGGTTCCAGTTAGTCGTTTCCTATGGAGATGAGCCGGCAAGAAACTCCACGGTTACACTTTTAAAAATAATGGGCTTTTACAATGTTTCCAAATTTAGATGAACATACTATTGGCACAGACCATACCTACACCTCTGCCTTTCTTTTTTACATGTCATTGTAATAAGTTTATTTATTTAATTCGGGAAAACAAACAGTTACACAAATATCTTAAATATGCAGGTATTGAGAAAAAAAAATTAAGTACATATTTATGTAGGTGTAGCTCACGACGACGTTATTCACATCTTAAATACTACATAATTGTTAAGGAACTATTTACATACGAGTCAAACTTAAAGGTTAAAATCTAAAGAAAATTCTTAAATCAAAAGAACAGAAAAAAAATATTTTTATATAATAATATTGAAATAAAATGCCAAAAAATTAATTGGTGACTCGGATTTTTAAAAAAGGAACTGTAGGTTCTTGTTTTAAAAATCTGAGTCACCAATTAATTTGATCAAAGAGCCTCTAAACTTGAGCAGACCATTTTAAACAAAATTTTCCGTTTTTCAATTTAAATGTATTTATTTTTAAAAAGTCTTTGAGTCTTATACATGGCAAAGAATGTGCGCAATATGGATGGAGTAATGGAAATATGGAGAAGTATCTTGACACTACGAGAGTGTGAGTGATCCATCGCCGCCCGTCCGATGTCCATCGCGCACAGGATGGATGGATAGCAGCACATGAAGTAATTTTTGGCTCCGTTGGTGTAATTGCTGTATGGCGTCCCAGTGAGAGGATAAACAAATAAATAAAGTATATCTCTGTATTTTACTGTGCGTAAAGTCTCGAGCACAATGATATTATATTAAAAATGGGACGTATTTGTTAGTCTAGTGTGATGCCAACATTCGGTGATTGGTGGCCAGAATAATGTTCGTTTACATTCACGCGCAGTTGACAACACTAGCTGTCTCTTTTTTTCTTGTTGTTTTTTTCAAGCCATCTCTTTTTTTCTATTATTTTTACTTGTATTAAAATTTAAAATGAATGAAAAGTGGGTATGTGTGCTGCCGCTGCTGCGCGGAACACTTTTTTGGTTGTTTTGTGAGTGTCTAACATATCTGTTATTATAATGTCATTGCACGAGCACAAATAAGTATACTTAGCAAAAATTAAAAGCGAGCTCGGTGAATAACGATTGCAACTTTGAGATAAGAACTATTTCAGAATAGGTTCCAAAATACTGTAACAACGTAACAACATAAAATTACAATCAATACATTAGGAGAAAATCACATTTAAAAGTAGCTTAGTGCTCGTGACTGTACTAAAATAAGTAAACCCGCGAACACAGTGTTGAAATTTTGATTTTTGATTTTGTGTTGAAGTTGGCAGAAAAACCTAATAATAATCCTAACCATGATAATGACCGTATCATTTCATGTTCTGTTTATGTCTATGACACTTTGCCTTAAATTGCTCAATCAAGCCTCGTCTAAACGCCTACCAGGCATTGCCTCAACTGATCTCTCGTGACCCATAGCTAAACGTTATAGGTACTGGTTCAGCCTAATTTAGTTTAGACGTAGAACCGATAGACTAGACCGTTCAATGTTATACTGGGACACCCGGGTGGTGCATCCGTGGTCGCGTGGCCAGCAAAATGTATACAGAATAAGAAGCAAGAAGGAAATACCAAGAAACAAAAAATAGGAAATTAGCATAGACATTCTGCAAAATAGAAATGTAAAGTGAATTTCGTTGTAAGAAATTAGTGGGAATTTAGTGCCCCATGGCTGAGGAGCCCGTGGCTAAGCAATAAGAGTCGCGTAGAGTGATCCATCGGGTTAAGCTACGCTTGCCGGGGTTGGTCCATGGATGGGTGACCATCTCTACATACCGAGACTCCTTTGTGTCCGGATGTTATTCATCTTTGACAATCGTTACAGGTCGTCAGAAGTCCGAAAGTCTGACAACCAGTCTTATCAAGAGGTATCGTATCCAGTACCCAGTTACTGGGTTGTGGAGATCAGATAGGCAATCGCTCCTCTTCAAGTAAAATTCTGGTATTCAGTTGCACCCGGTCACACTGGAAGCTGACTCCAACTTAGTTGGGAAAAGGCTACGCAGATTGATTTGTGTGTCTCACGGCTGCACCAAATAGGCCCCGTCAGGCACTAGTTATCTGACATTTTTGCCGATCTACAGCAAAAATGTCAGACAACTATAGTGCCTGACGGCTGACAGCTGAGGAGTTTGTTGCACCAGTTTATCTTCCCAGCAAAAGCTAAAGCACTCGGGTGAAAGGCGGACTTTTTGGGGGACTGTCTTATGTAATTTTGATGTTCGAAAAGTGCTGATTTTTAGCCTAGTTGGAATAAATGACCTTTGATTTTGATTTTGACGCTGGTCTTCAACTAAGCCTATAAGTTGATGGTGGGTATCTGACCAGGCATCCGATTAGTTGCACAATTAGCGGGAATATGTGCCTCACGGCTGCACAAAATAGGCCCAGTTCACCAAAAATGCGAGACAACTAGGTGCCTGACGGCTGACAGCTGTGCTGCTGGGGTGTTTGTTGCGCCACTTCTTCCCAGCTAAAGCACTTGGAAGTAGTGAAAGGCGGGTGTTTTGTGGGACTGTCTTACGTAATTTTGATGTTCGAAAAATGATGATTTTCAAATCTAGGCTTGAATAAATAAATGACTTTTGATTTTGACGCTGGTTTTCAACTGGACCTCTACAGCATTACGGTCGGTATCTGATGGCATACGATTAGTTGCGCAACCAACCTTACATTTGTATCTTCATATATTTTTTTTTTGCCAATAAACACAATTTTCTTTCTGTAGACCGTACTTTCTTTTTTTTAATGTGTAAAATCCTTCCTGTTGTTTCCTGTGGGACTGATTGAAAGTGTGACGTGAAAAGGGACGGAAGTGTGTAACAGGATGTGACAGCTTGAGCATGGAATAACTAAGTACTTTTTTAATAACATGCAATTTGTAAGTACTTTATAATAGCATGGAATTCGTAAGTCAATTACTTTATAGATTGTAAGTAGAGATTGTAGTAGGTCGAATTTCGACCAGTGGGCGACAACTAGTAATGAATAATTATTCGATTTTATTTAAGTATTTAGCTTTTTTAAATTTTGAGGTTAATTTCTGTCGCTGCTTAGTTGCTTATTACCAAGGTGAGATGTCAGATGTTACACATCTTAAGCGACTACTGTAAGGTTCCCGCCTGTTTATTTTTTTTCTTGTTGATAGCGTGACCATGGTTGCATCACTTGTTATCCCAGTATAATATAGCTCTAAGTTATGACCTAAGATCTCAGTAATAACATTGTAGGGATGAAGTCATTCTTCACGAAATAATTCCCTAGTGATGTATAAAAGTCAAGTGATAAAGTACTGTTTCACTGAATTAATGTTATTTTTTCTGCTTTTCGTGTTACCGAAATATTTTTCTCCGAAATAAAAGTGAAAGTATCTACTTTGTTCACGGAATTTAGAGTTCCTAGACTTCTCTTTTAGATCTTTAATTTTTTTGTAGTCAGTCTGTAAAATAATGATCTTAAAAAAATATTCATAGCATTACTACACCATTTTGGGATTATGTCAAAAAGACAAATAATAAATTATGTTAAAGAAACTTGTTGCGTACACTAGACATCTTATTATAAATTAGCTTCTGCCCGTGTCTTCGTCGCGTGTAAAGGCTTCTACATACCGGGGCGACTTGTCGCGCGACGCGACGCGACACAAAGGCACCGCTCGTCCCGCGACACGCGGGGCCTTTGTGCCGTGTCGCGTCGCGCGTCAAGTCGCGCTGGTATGTAGAAGCCTTAAGTCGTAAGATACAAAAAAAAAACCGGCCAAGTGCGAGTCGGACTCGCGCAGAAGTTTTCCGTAACATCTATAAAAATGGCAAAAAATTCACGTTTTTTGTATGGCAGCCCACTTAAATATTTGTTTTATATTAATTTAATTATTTATTTATAAAGTGATTAAATAACTAAATATTCTGTGAATATCTCAAGCGTCTACCTGTTGCCGTTATCAATATAGAGAAAAAACGAGCAATCACGTTTGTTGTATGGGAGCCCCATTAAATATTTATTTTATTCTGAGTTTTAGTATTTGTTGTTATAGCGGCAACAGAAATACGTCATCTGTGAAAATGTCAACTGTCTAACTATCACGGTTCATGAGATACAGCCTGGTGAGTGACGGACAGACAGACAGACGGTGCATAAGCATAAGCATAATCAGCCTATAATGTTCCCACTGCTGGGACACAGGCCTCCTCTCTTCGAGAGGGTCAGGGCTGTAATCCACCACGCGGGCCCAGTGCGGGTTGGTAGATGTCACATGTCTTCGAATTGTTGGTTCTAGGACATGCCGGTTTCCTCACGATGTTTTCCTTCACCGTTTTGAGAGCAGTGGTGATGAAATTATTTATACAAAGTAAAGCGCCTGCCTAGGTTCGAACCCACGACCTATGACTCGTAAGTCGGGGCCGTTACCACTGGGCCACCACTGCTCTGACAGACGGTGGAGCCTTAGTAATAGGGTTCCCGTTTTACCCTTTGGGTACGGAACCCTAAAAATAACAACCAGTTTGTTTTTATAAAACTCCCTCAGGCCCCACCGCATCGCACTTCACGCTCGATGCTATTACTTCATTTTACTTAGCGTTCTTTGTATTTTGTTTTTGCTCTGGTCCTAAGAGTCGTAATGTGATGTTACCCTTGCGTGGTGTTACGTGTAAGCCTATATCTTCCTCAAGAATTGGGCTAAAAATGCTAAAAGAATTTTTCAAATCAGACTAGTTCCAGAGTTCAAACAAACCTCTACAGTTTTATTATATGAGTACCGATTAGATTGAGTTTCTTAGCGTGATGATTGAGAGTTGGAATCATAGTCAGAATATCTGACGATAGTTTTTACGTTCCGTACCCGAAGGGTACCTAACGGCACCCAATTATTAAACCCTCCGCTGCTCATCCGTCCGTCTGTCAACAAGCTGTATCTCAAGAACCGTATTAGGTAGATAGTGGAAATTTTCACAGATTGTGTATTTCTATTGCCGCTATGCAACAAATAAAAATAAAATAAAGTTAAATATCAAAAGGGGACACAAGAAAAATGTTTTATCGGTGTTTTTGCTAAATATTGTGTGAAGGGACGGAACCCATCGTGTGCGAGTCTGACTCGCACTTGGCCGGTTTGTATTTTTTAATGAACTACTCTTTGAGAACGCCCAATATATTTGGTACCCTAATTAGTTCAGTTACTTGTCGTTTTAGATAACAACATAATTATGAATTCTAGTTATCATCTCCCTCTCAACTACAAGAACTTGATCAACCTTATTTAATATCTACCAACTAAACAAAATTACTAAACTAAATGATGCTACCTTCCACCAAAAAAACTGAAATGAAAATGGGCTGGTCATAATTATGTTCCGCGATAGGAACAATAAGTGGTCTAAAATTTGTTCAGGAAAATGCAGTAACATCTTGTAATAGGTATTATTACATTGTCAAAGATTGGACATTTTGGGAGTTGGACATTATGGGAATTGGACATTTTGACAATTGGACATTTTGGGATTTGGACGTTTAGACACCGTTGGACATTATGGGAATTGGACATTTTGACAATTGGACATTTTGGGATTTGGACGTTTAGACACCGTTGGACATTTTGAAAATTGGACATTTTGCCCCTAAACGGTATGTCCGTGTGTTTGTTCCGACTAATCTCCAAAACGGCTGAACTGATTTTGAAGGAACTTTCACTGGCAGATAGCTGATTGTATAAGGAGTAACTTATTTTAGAAAAAACCACGCGGGCTAAGCCGGGAGCAGCAGCTAGTCGGTGAAAAGGCTTTAAACATTATAAAATAAGAAAACCCGACAGATTTTAGTCTCTTCAAGCCAAGTTAGGTACACAACTCCCAACAACATTATATCCATCATTTCACTGAAAGGTGTTCACCATTACTTTTCCATTACAGACAAAAGCTCCTGGCGGTTACATTATATCGCGGAGGTATCCTTTGTAACCACACAATGTGTACGCGTAAGGCTGCGTTTGGACGACACGCGCATAACCCGCGCCGACCACGCGCCCACCTCGCACCCGCTTATATTACTAATTATTTAATCAAAAAACGCCCTTGATCACAGTCAATACGGCACTAGCCGAAGCGTCACATGGCGGGCGCGAGGCGGGAGCGGGGTGGGCGCGGAGCGGGCGCGGGTCGACTTTGATAAATGCAATTTGAGATCTATTGATTCAATGTATCATAACACTTAAATTATATACAACAAATTTAGAAGCGAATGGGGCGGGCGCGGATCGGGCGCGTGTCGTCTGAATTCAGCCTAACGCTATTTCGAGTAGGTCCTGCGACTACCACAACAATGTTTATGTTACATCTGTTGGTGGAAGGTGACCTGCTACGTATGCTCATTATGTTCAATACCCCGAGTGTAAGTTTGCAAGTAAGTAAACGTAACTAGCGCGTTTGCGTTATGATTTTTATTCTCAATCTTATACTCTTAGCATTATGATCCATCGGTCAAATTTTAACGCAAACGAAATAGTTACGTTTACTCTCTTGAATGGGTATTAACATCAGTGATCGCGACGATAGGTCTTAGTGGAGCAAAATGAAAGATGAGTGGACTGTTTAGTGGACAATTTCTAATTGTAATATGCAAAATAAAAGGAAAATGGAAATTACAAACTGTGTCGGTTGACAAGCAAACAAGATTCTGTAAGTAAGTGGACGTTAAAAATGCGTTAGCGCAGCCGTGCTTGAAGGCGCGCAACAGCTGACTCGTGTGGCGCGGGATCCGCGTCCGGGCATGCGGCCGTCTTGCTCGCCACTGCCTGCACCCCTCGTTCACTGCCGCCAGCGCGCGGCGATGTTGAGAAGGCTGGTCTCAACAATCAGCCTATAATGTTCCCACTGTTGGGACACAGACTTTCGGTCTTCGAGAGGGAGTGGGCTGCAATCTAGCGTGTAGTCAGTGCGGGTTGGTAGATGTCACATGTCTTCGAATTTTTGATTCTAAGACATGCTGATTTCCTCACAATGTTGTCCTTCACCGTTTTGAGAGCAGTGGTGATGAAATTATTTACACAAAGTAATGCGCCTGCTTGGGTTCGAACTCACAACTCGTAAGTCAGGGCTGTTGCCACTGGGCCACCCATGGGTATTAAGGTTCATAATAATATATACTTATAAGTTTATTTTTGTGTCCTTGTTATCAAGGTGTATCGTGTTACCCTGTTACTGGGTTGTGGAGGTCAGATAGGCAGCCGTTTTATGTATAATACTGGTATTGTTACGGACAACAAGTACATAAATATTAAATAGCTATTTACCTAACTTAACTTAGCGAATTAACTAGAATCTAATTAGAATCCCACTAGTCAATAATAATAAATAATAATAATAAAAAGTTTATTTCTTAAAAAAAAATACAGATTTAACATATTTTATATCAAGACACATAAAATGAGCTTTGGTAGCTTGAGTAGTTACACAATGCAATAAAAATCAAAAAACTGTGTAATCTGTACAAAATATGGGAAACCCTGCCTCTCAAACTAGGTAACCTGTATCTTGAGAGCCAGTGATTCAGCTAAAATGTGGTGCTTTATGTATAAAGTAGACTGTGTCGATCTACCTGAGTGATTATAGATAATAAAGCTTATGTGTGTGTGTGTGTGTGTGTGTGTGTGTGTGTGTGTGTGTGCGTGTGTGTGGGGGGTGCGTGTGGGTGTGTTGTGTGCGATTGAAGATATGTAGGTAGTTAGGCGACGTACCTAAGACGTTTGTTGATAGTCCTGTGTCAGTAGCCATTCCGTTAATTTTGATTTTATTTAATATTTATTTAGATCAACAACGTTTAAGTTTTTTGTGAAACTCAAACAATAAGAAAGAAATCCAAGCAGAATATCGCTAACTAAAAGTAAAAAAACCGACGTTGGGTAAATAAGCTTATGTACGTCTTTACTACATAGAAAGTAGTAAAGTATATTTTACGGAGAATTGGAAAACCGTTAAATATAATCTTAGCTACTATTGGTGGCCAAAATCGAGGCATAATTATTAGCCAATAATATAAAAAAAACGCGGGGGGGGGCGGTCTTCAGCTGTGGCCCGCAAATATGATGTACCTAATAATTTCTTAAGCGAAAAAGTATAAAAGAAGGTCCGGGCGGGCAAGGGCGACACGCGCATTCTACTCTGACGCTTCTACATACCAGCGCGACTTGTCGCGCGACGCGACACGGCACAAAGGCCCCGCGTGTCGCGAGACGAGCGGTGCCTTTGTGTCGTGTCGCGTCGCGCGACAAGTCGCCCCGGTATGTAGAAGCCTTAACGGCGACTCAAGACATCAGCGAAGCATCCTATTCTCTACGACACAGTGGACCCTGGGCGACTCATAGTTATTTTCCTTCTGCATTATTGAACGAGTGAAGATTTCATCGAAGAGGCGTTATTCAAGAGCTACAAATTACGAGTCGAGCTCGTTGGTCGTTTTTTGTTAGGCGTCAAAGTTTTATTATATTTACTTCGTTATTGTTGTGTACCTACCAAGTTAAGAAAAATATAGTGGCAAGTGCCTTTCAACGACCACGGTGTTTATCTTCACATTATTTACCCCACTGTATTTAGCTGCATCCGGTAAGATTGGAAGCCGACCTCAACATTGTTGGGAAACGGCTGGGTAGATTGATTTCTTTGTAATAACAGTCATCTGCGTAGACCACCAAAAAATAACATAACATCATAGAGATTAACTACGATAATATGGGACGCCCCTCCACAATTCAAAACGTTTGAAAGTATTTGTTAAAGTATTTACAAAGCGCCACCAAGACGCACAACGCATGTGTGCGTAATAAGACGGCCGTCAAACAAAAACAAATCACGGATTTGTTGCTCGACTAGTGGCGTCTTTAATCGCTCATTATTATTAGTATGGCGCTGCACTGACGTACTCTATGAAAACGACACGTGCGTTGTCTTGCGCGATCGGCTAGTTATGATTAGTTGACCAACAAATCTGATAATAAGTGAGATATTACGAGTACTGATTGCACAATAGTACATTTTGATACAAGTGGAGAATGTTTGTGGCATTAAGGCTTCTACATACTGGGGCGACTTGTCGCGCGACGCGACGCGGCGACGTGACACAAAGGCACCGCCCGTCCCGCGACACGCCGGGCCTTTGTGCCGTGACGCGTCGGCACAAAACACCCGAGCCGTAGGCGAGGTTGTTTTTGAGCCGAGAACTGCAATAGCTAATGTCCACGTGTATCAAATGACGTTTTTCAATATACTTTTGAAGAAATAAAATAAAATAACGAGAAATATTTTTGTCATGAATTATTAGAATAAGATAATAACTATGATTTAATTTTCTTTTTTTTCTGCGCTTTGCTTTCGCCAGGTTGGAGGAGAAGAAAAGGTATAAAGCCGATAAACAGCCTCATAAGAAAAATAGAAAATTCATATATTTTTGAGTTTAGAACACAAATAAATATTAATTTGTTCATAAACGTTTTTTTATTGTAATAATCATCATATTCTATTTATAAACATTACTTAAATAATAATGAAATAAAAAAATCTCCTCCGAATAGAGAGGACCGTCTCCGGCGCGAGACGGTGTGAATAGAGGCATTGAACCAATTTGGACTAAGTATAAGTTATCTGTGGCAATTTTTATTCCCGCACACATGTTGGAAAATAAAAATCGCACGCGTGTGAAATACATTGCATTGTGAACCTAATCGTAGTGCGATATGAACCAGTTTTCGAGGAAGTGTATTGAAAAAACTATGAATAAATTCGACGAATACTTACAGCTAAATACAAACTCTTTCGTAAGGATGTCACTACACACAGATTGAAACAGTAATTTGGAGGGGTGTGCCATGTTATGGTAGTTTAACTCTACCTGTACTCCCGAAGGGTAAGGCTGTACTTATAGTACACCAGAGCCTCCGTAAAAACATGGTTTTAGTACACCATAAAAACGACTGATATAAATGTTGGAATTTTACATAGGGTCACACAATAGGCGGTTTTATCGCTAAAAGCGATCTTTTACAGACAACCTTTGGATGCATGGGAGAAGGAGGGACAATACTGCTGATAGTTTGTGCAAGGAACTATATTATGTAATGATTGTTTAGGGGAGTACGATATATGAAGTAGGTGGATGTGCTATGCCTCTACCTGCATGAAAGTATTATCTTCTGAAAAAACAAAGTGTTTGCTTTAAGGGGACGATAACCGACTTTTAATGATTTTATACAGAAGATCACGTCTAAAGGAGTAGTGTAAATGATTTCAAAAAAATATATGATAAATTAGAGCATTTTCTCAATAATTTAATATGTGAATATTTAAGATTATGTTTATATTACATAATGAAATTAATTTGTGAAGTTATGTCTAACGCGGATAAAAAACTGAGAAAAGCGCAACATCTACCAAGCGTATTTTCTGAAACGTTCACCAATTTAAAGATAATTTAATTATTGATCTTTTAGTATACGCATTTTATTAGAATACATTTTGTTTTATGTATAATAAATTAATAATGCGTCAAATTGGGGACAGCGCTCCTTGATGGGTGAGTCCTATTACTGCCTAAACGTACGACGCGTTGCGTGAGCTCAGTACAGAACAGGCAAGCTAACCACTCAAGGTCACTGGCATATATCTGCGTCTTAACAAAAATCTTGTTTAATGTGATCACGCATCTTGACTCCATACGAGCCTAACATGATCTTGACTTCTGAAGCTAGGAGAACTTCGTTAAATTATCATAAGTTCCGTCAACTAAGTAATTAATTAGTTTAATTACGGGTAGTTATTTAATTTAACTCAAATGTTGGCCAGTTTAAGAATGCTATAATGCTAACGAGTTGCTTGTTACCATCAACTTAAATTATTATTTGATAAACAAAAGTGAAGAAGTAAAATCAAACAAAGCATGTATGATGTAACATAGACCGGTGATTATTCTGTACTTGTCACATGGTCGATATAAATAAAATGAATTTGTTCTGGCAAATATGCTTTATTTTACATTTTAAGGCCAATTAAGAAAATGTATCTTAGTTAGCTCGCATTTTATTCAGTGTTATAATAAAATCATACAGAAGTCAAAACTGTACATTGAATCATTATCATCATCACTTCAGCGTAAAGACGTCCACTGCTGGACATAGGCCTCCCCCAAGCACCGCTACTTAGACCTGTTCTGTGCTTCCCGCATCCAGCGGATTCCTGCGACCTTCACAAGGTCGGTCTGAATGAATATTATTGAAAAAAAAACCTGCCAAGTGCGTGTCGGACCACGCAAAACGAAGGGTTCCGTAGTTGGGATGAATTAATCCCAAAAACAAACCTTACATTGTAGTTGAAAAACATGATCTCCCATACATCGATATACGTTACGGTCAATTCTCCAACTGCATATTTAAGTTGGTCGATTATTACTCGTTAACTTGTAAAGCCTACTTAGCTGTGATAGTTTTCCTTTTCATTTCGTTTTATATATTATTACGGCCATTAATTTTTTCACATATCCAAAACCAACCATTTAGCAGGCACGACACACTTGACTCTAACAAAAAATTGCACTTTAAAGCTTAATATTACGCAAACCGATCTCGGAATTGAAAAATAGTTTCCACAAACTCACAATATTTTTAAACGGCCTATCCAAAAATACCCCACACCATGGAAAAGACGAGAAAAAAATCATCCCCATTTTACGTGCAAAGGAGGTACCATAAAAAAACGTCATATTTCTTTTAAAATATGACCTGTTTTTCCACAGTAGTTAATTTTGTTTTACTTTTTATGTAGCAATTAATTTCGTCATGACCGCGCTTGCTACAGTGTCTGCCATCGAGGACTCGTATCCGGGACGCGCTAGCAGATGATCGTTAGGTACTGGTGGCTTAGCTATAGGTTCACGTAGGGTACCGCAGGTAGTGACGGCGTATAGGAACGCTCAACAGATTGGGCATTCGCGCCTTGATTTCCCGCGTTCGTCGCGGCGCCGGCTCTAGAACTACCCTCCGACGCGGGTGTTATGCTAACCTTGCCTTGCAAGATTTGATTTCCCAATAAGACTACGCGTTGTAGTAATCTACGTGTACTAACATTTTTGGCTTATCAACGACGCAAAGAATTCTCATTGTCACTGTCGTCCATATTTATACGTTTACTTTATTTTTATGGTGTATTATAGAATAATCACACTAGGCAACAGATAGGGTACACAGTCAAGTGAAATGCAATTGTAAAATAAAGTCACGCGATAATTACACGGTACCTGATAGGGATACACTAACAGTTATTATTTTAAAACACTTACGTGGGCTGCATAAGTTCTATCCCGCTTCTGAGCTGTAAGAGCTCAGAAAAAGAAGGTAAAAGATTAATAAAATATTTAATTAAAAATACACTTAGTACAACAAATGTTAGGAAGATGTTAAGCCGTCGCCGTCGGTGTCCGCCAGTAAAGAGAACGAACGCTTCGGTGCAAGATGCCAGCTAGGCGCGCCGCCCGTGCGTTGCTATCTTCGTAGTTGTCAACTTCACGACGGTACTCGAGCGCCATCTATTGCCTTACAGTATATGTATGATGTATGGGAGAGCATGTTTTTCTACTACAATGTTAAGTTTGTTTTTGGGATGAATTCATCCTAACTACGGAACCCTTCATTGTGCGTGGTCCGACACGTACTTGGCCGGTTCTTTTTTCATAATCATTTAGAGATATTGAAGGGAAGTGCCTGAGTATCCAGATATGTCGCTGAAATGGCCGTATTTTTTAATTGCGTTGACTTTTATTAGAGACTTGATTTTATTAGAGCTCCAAGTTTAAATTAATACCAAATACACGTAGACTTGCGTATTTGATATTAATTTCAACTTGATACCTCCACGCGTTCCTGAGAAAAAGTGTTTTGACAGACAGACAGACAGACGGACGGACGGACAACGAAGTGATCCCCTATAAGGATTCCGTTTTTTCCTTTTGAGGTACGGCACTTAAACTGTAAGTTGGAGTCTCATTTCCCACCAAATGTATGAGATCAGATATTTGCGATTTCTATTTTTTTAAATATATAATTTCTCTAATATTACTCACATCCGCCATAGCAAATAGCGTGGTATTATAAGTCTATAAGACTGACAGGTAATATTCATGAAAAACTTGAATATCCGGTAGAATATGCGTGATGCTGGAAAATACATTCAGACAAACAGATAAACAGACAAAGAAACAAACAGACAACAAATTTAAAAATATATATTTTCAGCCTTAAGGCTTCTACATACTGGCGCGACACGTGACGTGATACATAGGCCCCGCCTGTCGCGCGACGAGCGGTGCCTTTGTGACGCGATGCGAGTCGCGCTGGTCTGTAGAAGCCTTTAGAATCGATTCCAGAAATCGTTACAATTACTTTTTTAGGGTTACGTAGTAAACAAGGAACCCTTATAGTTTCGCCATGTCTGTCTGTCTGTCTGTCCGTCCGTCTGTCCCCGGCTTAGCTCAGAGACGCTTAGTACTAGAAAGCTATAATTTGGCATGGGTATACATATTATTTACGCCGAGAAAGTCGTCAAATAAAACCATGAAAAACATTTTTTTTATTGCACGTAAAATGGGGATGATTTTTTTCTCGTCTTTTCCATGGTGTGGGGTATCGTTGGATAGGCCGTTTAAAAATATTGTGAGTTTGTGGAAACTATTTTTCAATTCCGAGATCGGTTTGCGTAATATTAAGCTTTAAAGTGCTATTTTTTGTTAGAGTCAAGTGTGCCGTGCCTGCTAAATGGTTGGTTTTGGATATGTGAAAAAATTCATGGCCGTAATATATAAAACGAAATGAAAAGGAAAACTATCACAGCTAAGTAGGCTTTACCAGTTAACGAGTAATAATCGACCAACTTAAATTTGCAGTTGGAGAATTGACCGTAACGTATATCGATGTATGGGAGATCATGTTTTTCAACTACAATGTTAGGTTTGTTTTTGGGATTAATTCATCCCAACTACGGAACCCTTCGTTTTGCGTGGTTCGACACGCACTTGGCAGGTTTTTTTTTCAATAATATTCATTCAGACCGACCTTGTGAAGGTCGCAGGAATCCGCTAGATGCGGGAAGCACAGAACAGGTCTAAGTAGCGGTGCTTGGGGGAGGCCTATGTCCAGCAGTGGACGTCTTTACGGTGAAGTGATGATGATAATGATTCAATGTACAGTTTTGACTTCTGTATGATTTTATTATAACACTGAATAAAATGCGAGCTAACTAAGATACATTTTCTTAATTGGCCTTAAAATGTAAAATAAAGCATATTTGCCAGAACAAATTCATTTTATTTATATCGACAATGTGATAAGTACAGAATAATCACCGGTCTATGTTACATCATACATGCTTTGTTTGATTTTACTTCTTCACTTTTGTTTATCAAATAATAATTTAAGTTGATGGTAACAAGCAACTCGTTAGCATTATAGCATTCTTAAACTGGCCAACATTTGAGTTAAATTAAATAACTACCCGTAATTAAACTAATTAATTACTTAGTTGACGGAACTTATGATAATTTAACGAAGTTCTCCTAGCTTCAGAAGTCAAGATAATGTTAGGCTCGTATGGAGTCAAGATGCGTGATCACATTAAACAAGATTTTTGTTAAGACGCAGATATATGCCAGTGACCTTGAGTGGTTAGCTTGCCTGTTCTGTACTGAGCTCACGCAACGCGTCGTACGTTTAGGCAGTAATAGGACTCACCCATCAAGGAGCGCTGTCCCCAATTTGACGCATTATTAATTTATTATACATAAAACAAAAGGTATTCTAATAAAATGCGTATACTAAAAGATCAATAATTAAATTATCTTTAAATTGGTGAACGTTTCAGAAAATACGCTTGGTAGATTTTGCGCCTTTCTCAGTTTTTTATCCGCGTTAGACATAACTTCACAAATTAATTTCATTATGTAATATAAACATAATCTTAAATATTCACATATTAAATTATTGAGAAAATGCTCTAATTTATCATATATTTTTTTGAAATCATTTACACTACTCCTTTAGACGTGATCTTCTGTATAAAATCATTAAAAGTCGGTTATCGTCCCCTTAAAGCAAACACTTTGTTTTTTCAGAAGATAATACTTTCATGCAGGTAGAGGCATAGCACATCCACCTACTTCATATATCGTACTCCCCTAAACAATGTCTTTGTTTACCTCACTGCGCAATTAGGCGAGCTAAACTCAACATTGTGATTAATCACCTTGATTAAGCTACCTACTGTAAAGCTTGATAATACTTTCACATACATAATTATTTACATAATCTTCTGAAATACGGCAGGAATTAATTTCAAGATTTTCCAACATGATTATGTTCGGAGTTGTCTGCAGGATGTACTAAGGATTCATGAAATATTAATATTATCATCTTTTGACGCTCGAAGTTTATAAGAGAATTAGTTCGTAACTTCATATAGGATAACCTGGGATAAGATGGATAAAGTCAAGTTTATGACGGAGAAGTTTATAGTTGTTTAGTTTATAATTATGTAGGATTTTTTTAAGCTCCTCATTGATTCTGCGTTCCTGGTATCTAATCCTTAGAGTTAGATGATACATAAACTCATACCTTTTTCCATGGGGTAGGCAGAAATGACAGAATTCCACTTGCACCATTCGTACATAAAATACACTTGACGGTTTTTTAGTGAATATTTTTATATATTGAAGGTTGTTAATTATGTAATTAGTGATAATTATAGGCTCGCCCTCTTTCACACTGAATACTTACATTGTGAATAACCAAAATGATCTATGTAGTACAATAGATTATCGCAAAAATGAACAGCTAAAACGAATATCAGACTGATTTATTTAATGAATTCTGAAACAAAATTAATGCCCATCTTATAGCCACAAGTTTTCAAAAATAATAATATCAACACAGAACTTAAAGACATAGATAATTAATTCATAGTAAGCAAATCTGACTGAGTTTAAATATATAATTAATTATGTCGCCGTAATATTGAGATTTTAAATTTATAATAATCTATCTAGCGAGATTATAAACTATAGAAAAATTGTGAACTGTTCCAATATAATGCATTCATTTTCGGTAGTTTATAATCTATCTATGTCAAATCGTCAAATTGTGAGCAAACCTGCAATTCGACAGGGTTCATAATCTATCCGATTTTATCACTCGTAAAATTGTAAGGGCCAAGACCTACCAATCAGGGATGGTTCACAATTTAGCCGAACTGGTTGCAGTAACGAAACCAGAGGGCTAATTGCGTAACACACTATCAGTCAGTAGGAATCGGTTTCAATTTGACAGTTCAACAACATTCATTGCGTTATATATGTTGTTGAGCAGACATTTTTTTCTACCATAAGAAGCAATGGATTAGCAATATACTTCAAAATCATTCCGATTCCGATTCAAACTGTGTTACGCAATTAGGGTACAGGGCACCGCGACCAAATGGGTTAGGTTACGTTAGAACTGTGACCAACCGTGCATAAGCCGAGCGAGCGAAGCGAGCGGTGCCGCGGTTGCGGCTGGCGAGCGCTTCTTCCAAGTTGGTCGCACTTACTTGGCTATTTAAAAATAGCGCAAGGTGCGTTCGTCGCATGCAAGTTTGATACCAGTTCACAATTTATCGGTTTTCCATGGATACATTATATTATGTTGGTTTGATGTTTGTTGCAGTTCACAATTTTTCGATTATTTATAATCTCGCTAGATAGATTGTATACTAACGAAGTTCATAATTATAGGGTGACTTACACAAACTTTGAATGCAAGAGTTCGTCTTGATATTTAATAATTTCTTCGTATTTTAAGATGAGCTCGTGAACAATTTGTCGGCAAAGAGGTATCAACGGTAAACTTACCTATTTAATATTAACGAAATTCTTCAACCAAATAATAATTTTCATTCCTCGACGAAAATAAGACTCACTGTGTATAATAATAATAATCTAATATGATGCTTTAATGAGGTGAAATTGGATTTTAAAAAGTTGATACAAAAACACAACGCGACGGTAACTACGTCCATGGACGCAGCTGCACTGAGAACTATTCAATTTTTATATTTTTAAACAATAATTATTAGTTTTAGTATATGCGAAACCCGAAACACGTGTCTCATATTTTTATGTAAAGAATCTATGTACAAAATTTCAAAACTGTATCATGAAAAATCACAAAGCTATAAGGTTGTTATGTTACCGGGTTGTCGGTACAAACACTTGCTAACGGAGCCCCCGCGCCTCCAGGGTCGTCTTGCGCTCATTGATAATAATTTGGCAGTAGGTACCCTAACCGTACGGCGATTGTATGTAACTAAATCGTGTTAACATTTTCCATCACTCTTAAAAAACACACACCACTACACACACCCACCCATCCACCCCTCCATCTCACTTTAAATATAACATGGTGTAAAAATTATTGAAATCGATTCAGTACCTTATTCTTAACAAACTATATTCAGGTTTCGCATATATTATACTAAAAATAATGTTGTATAGATACTTTATTGTACACCTCAAAAATACATAAGAAAAAAAAATCAAACACTACAAAATATACAATGGGCGGCCTTATCGCTTTCTGCGATCTCTTTCAGGCAACCAAATATTTACGAAACAATAAACTATATAACTATATTCAAGAAGAACAATGCTCTGCAACATAACGTCACGCCCGTATTCTCCGAAGGATTAAAAATATGTGCCTAGTATACCCACATTTCGCTAGTTATGTTTAAATCCCATGCAACAATGCCCTGCACTTTCCTCAAATTTAAATTCAGTTTCCGAAGCCATCGTCGTGTCGTCTAGACACTACATTGCCGAGATCTCACAATAGATCGCCCGAGGCAGGCAGAAAGCTTTCCGAAACATCGTATTTCACTAGCCATTTTAAAGGGAACAAATCTTTTACTTTTCAATAGAACATTCTATTATAAAACCTATGAACATTATATCCAATATTATTACATATAAAATTGGAATATACTGGGTGGGAGGGACATTTATGCGCAAACTTTAATTTAGCACAACATGATTCTAGAAAACCTAACGTAGACATTTTTGAATGAATACATGAATGAATCAATGAAATGCACTGACCAGACTCGATAATGTCTCGAACGTAGACATTTTTCAAAGAACAAACAAGAATGAAATTATGTTTTTTTTAAAGACAAACACAAAAAAGAACAAGTTGGGGGAAAATATGCATCACATCCACGCAAAACGGCGTTCGCAGCATAATGCTGCAATCCTCGTCGTGCTTTTTCGTCAGCTATCAAAAAAAAAAATATCTGCTGTTTCATAGAAAAAGTTTTAGCGTAGGAGGTTTATAATCATGTATTGAATCCATGGTAACAGCTTGTGCGTCGATGTTCCTGCCACCCTGTATTATAGTATTAAAAAAACCGGTCAAGAGCGAGTCGAACTCGCGCACCGAGGGTTCCGTACGAATATATGATGTTGATGATTTCTGAAAAACTGTACTATTTAGAGACATCGTTAAATTTTTGCTGTAATCTTTACATAAGCTTTTATCATATATAATAATTTCAGATTTTTATCTCTGCAAACTTCGGAGATAAAGGGGGCGAACGGTATTTTTTTTAATATTTTTCGTCAAAAGTCGGAATCTATGCTGGCAAAAAAAAAAATGTTTGAGAATGTGCATACAGCGTTCTTTTATATGATACCCCACATGCCCTAGTAGCCCCACTTCAAATTTTTAAGACAGGGGTCTTAAAAATTTCAAGTGGGGCTTATTAGGGCTTAGTTCAGTCTTACTTCAGTCCCTTTTGCAAAAAATATATTTTATTTTTTATTTTTTCTTGCTTGCAAAATAGTTGGGAAAATGTCATCCCGTAACAACCGTCAAAGATTTACAAATGACAGCCGGGACCAACGGCTAATCGTGCTTTCCGAGGCACAGAGTGGAGCGTAGGTTAACCTGATCGATTGATCCGTACGGCTGTTTTTACTTAGCCACAAGCCCCCCAAGAAGTTCAAGTTACTTGAGCATTTGAAGATAAAATTGATTCGGTTTACAGTCGGACAGGGGATGATTGATATGGGTACCTATGTTAGACTTTTACATTACCTACTTGAAATTTGTAGACGCAAAATCTAAAGGTCAAAATCGAGACTGTGATTGACAATAGAATCAGTAGATTTATAGACTTAGGAGGTTTTCAATCGATCAATCATTTAACGGCTTTTACCTGATATCTCTACAGCCTAAAAAAGGGTTTGCCTAAACTTAAATAGAATTTATTTAATGTCTATGGCAACATTGGCCACTATACTCCCCAGATCCAGAAGCCCTATTCAATTTAATCTGGTTCTTCTAATTTCAAATAATTGATTTTTCTGTTCTAATTTCAATTAACCAATCACAATAACTCGCACGAGATTGACAGCAGAGTTACAACAGGCTTTCAGGAACTGACAGTTCGACTAGCAGAGTTAGTAACGAGAACCGTGGGTACAACTTTAGTGGGTATTCCATTCGAGCTTCTAGTGCGGGAATCTGATATCTTAATTGACATGAGATAATCCTTACCTCGGAGTTTGGGTCATGCCTGCTTTCCCTGCACGCTTTTAAGCTTTGGCCGAAAAGGAAGTTTAGTAGGCACTTCTATTTAAAAGCAACGAAATAAAGTCTGATGAATAATTTGGACTAATCACAGTCTATTAAATACTTCTTTTCAACAAAAAATACCAAAATATTCGCCGAAAGGAGACGAGGAAATGGAATTATTTTTCCATAGACGAAAAATTCATTTTGAACTTTTGCAAATTGTTATAATTGCTTGCTCGGATTCGGGGAAGGACGGGTATGAAATGAAAATCAACGTACAAAGAAAAGACCATTCGTATTTTAATAAGGGTTCCTTCTAGTCGGTTTTAATGGTAAAAGCCAGAAAAGTAAGGGTTAAGGGTTGTTGTAAGTGATAAGGGTTGTTTTTGATAAAAATATGGCGATTTTTATCTTTGTCCTTTCCGATAAACTTTAACCAAGAGTTCAATCTATCATTATACCTGGTGTTTATGGATTACTCGAGGGCTTTCGACAGCCTTACGCATGAAGCCATATTCTCGGCACTCAAAGAACACGAAATAGAACCGACTTATATACTCGTACACCTGTTACAAAACTTATATCACAATAGTACAGCAGGTATCCGCACTCAGTGAATCCGAAATAGCAGGACGACTACGCGGCAGGCCCAGAAAGAGATGGCAGGATGAGCTGGACTTCTACTTAAAGGATTGGCCCACAATTGCAGAAGACCGGAAAAGTGGAATGAGGGAAGAGAGGCCTTAACCATAAAAAACCATAATTTTAGCACATTATAGATAGGGGTTTGATAAAATACATTTCGATTTAAACGTCCTAAGTTTTTCTGCCAGTAGTCAAAAATTATTTTACTAAACCGCATAGATACTATAGAGGAATGAGGAACAGGGTGTAAAGTTCACTCATCCTCCATAGAAATGGGAGGGTTCTCCGACAGGACGGGTGTTGTGTCTGGTGGGCAACTGCCCGATGATTGATGTCGGGACATTGTATCGTATATGCTAGTCGCGCAGCAAACTTTGCTTGTGCATTGCAGGATTTTGCGTGACGTCAATATGATGCGTAGTTCGCATGTGACGATGTAAATGCCGCCTCAATACATTAATTGTTAGCCCACCGTTAGAACAATACCAACAAAAAATTACCACACAATTCTGAACTAACAATAATGTTACACCGATTTGAAGCCGTCAATAATAAACATGTTCCACAGTTTAACAACTGTAGTAAACCAAGAATTTCAAAGCACACAATACAGTCATTAGTGTCTAACACGAACTTACTATTAAAATTTTAATCAAAGCATAACAGTTCAAGTACTTGCATTAATAGTTAAGACCTGTTAAGACATTGATTTTTCCAACAGCTGGTACACTTGTGGAACAACATAATCAGCCTATAATTTTCCCACTGCTGGGACAATGGCCTTCTCACTGTGAGAGGACGTGGGCCCTGTGCGAATCGAATTTTTGGTCCTAGGACATGCTGGTTTCCTCACGTTTTTTTTTTCCTTTTTCATTTTGAGAGTAAATAATGATGAAATAATTTACACAAAGTATAGCGCCTGCTTGGGTTAGAACCTACGACCACAACCTACAACTCGTAAGTCGCGGACGCGGACGTTAACGTTGTGGAACAAACAAGGTTAAGCAATTTTTCCGCATAGTAGGCACTTGTCATCTTTTGAAACTGACATTTGCATTGGAAACTTTGGCAGTTGTGACGTAGTAAGTCTTAAACACAGGAGAATGAAAAAGTTTGCCAAAAGGTGCCAAACCCCTTCATTGCTCATGTCATCATCATCAGCCTACAGCAGCCCGGTACTGGACGTAAGCCTCTCCATGGGCACGCCACAATTGTGGCTATAAGTCCCCTCTTTGAGGAGTGGCTAGAGAGGCGCCACGGCGTCCTCACCTTCCGCCTGACGCAGGTCCTCACCGGACATGGGTTGTTTCGGGAGGTTCCTGTTCAGGATAAAGCGGGAGGAAACGCCCGGGTGTCACCACTGTGTGGATCGCCCGGAGGACACGGTGGAGCATACGGTGGAGGTGTACCCGGCTTGGGCGGAACACCGCCGTGTCCTCACGGAGGCGATCGGCGGCAGCGATCTATCGCGTCCGGCCCTGGTTCAGGCCATGATTCGGAGTGAGAGTGCATGGGAGGCCGTCACCTCCTTCTGCGAAGCAGTAATGCTCGCGAAGGAGGAGGCGGAACGCGTGAGGGTGAGGCAGGGTTCGCGCCCTCACGCCCTTAGCCACCGCAGGAGATGCCCCGGGCGTCGCGCATCGGGAGTCACAAGCTGATTTCCGGCCACCGTAAGCGCGGGCCTGCGGACGGTGAGCGATGGGTAGCTCGCCGTCCGATAAGGACCAGGCCCGAGTCGACGGCGCGTTCTGTTTCACGCGCGCCTCAAAGAGATGTCAGCACCAACTGACGAGGTCCGTTAGGGCCAATGCCTGCCAGGGTTGCGAGTTTGTCCGAAAGGGATATCGTGGCCCCGGCACACAGGCAACGGAAGGAACACGGGTGGGTTTTAGTCAGTAAAAGTCTGACACGCCCTCCCATTCAACTTAATTCTCGGCAACTCTTGCGAAGATCGTCGCTCCACCTAGCCTGAGAACGTCCTACCTTACGTTTGCCGATTCGCGGTCTCCACTCAAGAACA
The DNA here is from genome assembly GCA_948098905.1 of Tiliacea aurago. NCBI lineage: Eukaryota > Metazoa > Arthropoda > Insecta > Lepidoptera > Noctuidae > Tiliacea > Tiliacea aurago. The sequence continues at coordinate 18,320,297 of OX402586.1, read as the reverse complement.
CGTCTACCCCAACGGTCATCGGTTCTACGGCTAATAAGGCCGGCCCATTGCCACTTCAACTTGCTTATTCTGTGAACTATGTCGACAACTTTACTCGACTGTGGGTTAGTATGACATATATGGGGTTTCGTAATACCCTGAAGCGCGCATAATCCGTTGTTAATCCTTCTATTTTGTTAAGTGGTGAAACCATTCAATGCACAACACAACATAGAATTTTAAATCAAAGCTGGGTTGTTAATCTCGTTAAACTACTTGCTGCAATTATTTTTAAAACATTATGCTATCTATACAACATTATTTTTAGTTATATGCGAAACCTGAATATAGTTTGTTCAGAATAAGGAACTGAATCGATTTCAATAATTGTTACACCATGTTATATTTTGTCCCAAAAATATTTAATTGTGATGGAAAATTTTATCACCATTTAATTACTTGCAACACAATCGAAGTACGATTCTAATTGAGACTGTCTTGTAAGCGTGTAATGAACGATAGGTACCTACTGCCAAATTATTATCAATGAGCGCTTGACGACCCTGGAGCCGCGGGGGCGCCCGCGCCGTTAGCATGTTTTTGTACGGAGAAACCGGTAACAACAACCTTCTAACTTTGCGATTTTTCATTATACAGTTTTGAAAGTTTATACATAGATTCATTACATAAAAATACTAGATACGTGTATCGGGTTTTGCATATACTAAAACTAATATTGTATATATTCAGTAAAATCAATTCTAATGGTTTAATGAGTGTAAAAATAAACCTAATAAAAAGTAAAGAAATATGTTTTTTTTTATTATGTATTTACATTTTTTTTTTTTGTAATAGGACTTGTTAATAATCCAAGAATCTAATGAGCCCAGCTATTAAGGGTTCGATGGTACCTTAATATTGTACTATCATCCTCATGCCATCACCGAAATTACCTACATATTATAATATATATGTACATTCACTAAGTTTCAAATTGATAGTTACGACCCCTAGAAGTGGGTGAAGTTAAGGCTTCTACATACCGGGGCGACTTGTCGCGCGACGCGACGCGACACAAAGGCACCGCTCGTCCCGCGACACGCGGGGCCTTTGTGCCGTGTCGCGTCGCGTGACAAGTCGCGCTGGTATGTAGAAGCCTTTAAGGTGAAATTCGACCCTCAAGGTCAACCTTGTTCAGACGCAAAAAAGCTATTTAACGAACAGATAACACTTATAAGAAAAAATATACTAAGAGATATCATAACGACGAGTATAATAAAAGATGACCCTGTCATCTTTTACACAATTTATTTTTCTTTTATGGTGACAAGCGGAGATAGCACCTATCTACCTTGCATTCTTGGACAAAAATATCATCGGCTATCATAAAACTGGCAACTGTTTTCAAATAATTTACGGGTGAGTTTAGCGTTTTACGATCATATTCCATAGTCCTTTCCTGATGAGATCCCGGAAAAATCCCGGAAAAATCTATGAAAGATACGGGTTATAATCTCCGCTATCATTTGCGGGTTTATCCTTCAGGCATTGGATGACTGTCGTTTCTAGATACTGAGTTTCGAGTTAATCGGAGCGGGCGTTAGAATTCTTCTATACAAACAACATACAAACAAAACAAAAAAACACACACCCCCAACATACACCCCTAAACATTGACACCCCCAATTCCCGTTTAGGGGTAGATTGAAAAAAACAAAAATTATAAACGTTATTAGTTGCTTATTCATGCTAAGTTTCAAGTTTATTAACTCGAGGAATAAGATTTTTCATACAAACAAAATCATGTTATATAGCCTATAGCCTTCGCTTATATGTTAATTCAGGGTGTCAGCTACCTCCATACAAAATTTTATCGAAATTGGTTCAGCCGTTTGATCGTGAACAAGTAACAAACACACTCACAAACTTTCGCCTTTATAATATTAGTGTGATGTGATAAGTACGGATAGTAGGATTATTTAACAAATAAAAACAATATTGTATCTACATAAGATTTTTAGAGGCGTTTAAACCCTGGTGTTTGTCTTACCATGCCATGGTCTGAGATTTAATCAACAAAATGCTGCTTGTGGAAGTAAATAGGGATATCAACCGTGCCGTGGTAAATTATTGAATATCCGTCTAGAAGGACCTTAAATGTAAGGTTCGTACACCTCCATTGCAATATATTTTCCAGCCAGGACTTAGGTATTCAACAGGACGGCTCACTGTCGTTGACACAATGGGAACGTGCCTTAAACCATTGAGATAGGAATAATATATGGAGATGGCATATATTCTACTCTATGAAGAATTGTTATACAAATATCCAAGTCCATAGGTTTGTATGACAATAAAGGGGAATGCGCTACGGTAGCCCGCAAAACTCAAATTTTCTTAAGTTTTTTTAAAAATGCAGGTCTAACACTCAGTTGCAGAAAGCTCACCATTAACACTTCATTACATAAAGCAGCATTATCGCTAATGAATTCATTACTTTAATGAAGTTGCACAAACAAATTTTTGATAGCATTAGACATTTTTAATGCCACTTTAGTTAAAGAAGACTTTAATAATATTGCCAGGAACAAATTACCATATTGAACGAAAAGAGTGAACATTTGCGTTCTGTTATTATCCGTACGTACAAGTACACCACAATTTTAGCATAAAATAAAGTAAATTTAGTTGATTTATGTGTATTCAGTGTACTCTGTGGTTTAATCTAGTTTAAATAATCTGGTTTAAGGGGATGCGCTAAGGTAGCCCGCGAAATTCAAATTTACCAACGTTTTTTGGTTTGGTCAACTTCTGATTCATATTCTAATGATTATAATTCTGTAAAGCCTTAAGGGTTATGGCCGCGAATCATAATTAGATCAACATACAACGTGTTACTGACCTGCAAATTACAAAAATCGTAATAAAATTTGAATTTCGCGGGCTACCTTAGCGCATCCCCCTTATTCTAATGATTTTAACATTTGTGCAGTCTAGAGCTTCTGCCACACGTGAAAATCCATCAATTTCATAAAAACCTTCTGCAACTCTACGTAGTTCTGTCCGGTCTGGCATTTTAATATAGAGGTGGCTTAATTTTGCTAGTTGACGGGATACTTTTTGTATAAACAAACTGACAAACAACCCGACCCAACCTGTTTCCGACAAACTGTTTAAATCACCCAATACTTGCTGGAAAGATCCAGTGGCGAAAAATAAAAGCTGTGTGAGCTGTGTCAGGCCATTAATGGATTTTTTTCTTTGCGTCACTGGTTCTAAATCTTAATCATGTAGGTTACAAATTTGAAGAACTGCCTCCTTGGAAATTCTATACCTTACACGAAACTCTTCTCCATCATGTTTTAAAAATAAATTCACTCGGTCTGGGATTCGACGGCGAGGTAAATCTACTAAATAAGAATCAGATAATGACGAAAGACTGGTTAAAGACATCTTTCAATTACAGAAATGCATTAAAGTACCGTAGAAAACACTAATGTTGCTCTTTAATGGATGCTTTTCGGCCCATTAAAATAAAAAAATCTGAAATGTCAAACTTAAAGTTCACCACCTGCTAATGGGCGCTAATGAAGTTACGTGCAACGTAAAAGTGTTTAAAATGGCCGGTTTCATTAGGTTTGACATTTCATTAGTTAAATTATAATGGAGCATTAAAATAAAATAAAAAATGGTTTTGTGCAATGATTTAATGCTACATTAGTGTTTAATGTAGTCTTTAAAATTTAAAGATCGTTTCTGCAACTGAGTGTATGTCAGATTAAATGTTGATTAAAATATGATTCGCGGCCGTAACAACTATGACTTTACAGAATTATAATCATTTGAATGAGCAATACAAATAACTGTCTTCGTGGAATCCTATTGAATGACTAATTCATGAAGTAGGTAGTCATTCAATAGGATTCTATGAACTTATAGAATAGTATTGCTAATTTTAATGATTATAATTCTGTAAAGCTATATTTTTTACTGCGACTGTATGGTGCCGGATGTAAACAATAGCACTCCCCTATTTCTTCCCGTGGGTGTCGTAAAAGGCGACTAAGGGACTTACTAGAGAATGGGCAGCAGCGTTCTCTATGCATTTTAACACCATATTGCGATCGCCAACCCGCCTGCCAAGCGTGGCGATTATGGCAAATCCTCCCTTTGGGGTAGGCCTATGTCCAGCAGTGGACGTCTTTCGCCTGAAATGATGATGATGATATTTTTTACAGCCGCAAATCATATTTAAATCAACATACAACCTGTTACCTACTAACCTGCAAATTGTAAAAACATAGGAAAATATGAATTTCACGGGCTACCTTAGCGCATCCCCCTTAAGGGGGCGTACAACGGACCCCTAGCGCCACTCTTTAAAAAAAATATTATCTCGTGACTGAGAAGGAATTATAAATAATGGCTAGTAGGGACTCTCGGTAAGTGTGTCTAGAATCTAATATAAAAAAATAAAAGAAACCATGACCCAAGAGGTCATGGTTTCTTTTATTTATAGATCGTATTTGGTTGCTTCGTGTCTCAATATGAAACTTTATAAAAGGTATTAGAAAATTGTAGACACAGTGAGATTTTTTTTTTAAAGGAGTTGCGCTAGTGGACCGTTGTAGGCTCTCTTATACAATATGACAATCGCTAAGCCATAACCCATTAACAAACACATTGGCAACATATCAAAGAAACAATTGAAGTCTCATCACAAAATATTAAGTTTTTACGCCAAAAACAGCCAAAAATCATTGAAAATCAAAATCAGTAGTCATTTATTCAAACTATTAGGCTGAGAATCACCATTTTTGGAACGTCGAAATTAGTTACATGAGACAGTCCCCCAAAAACGCCCGCTCACCACATTCATCTTTGTAATAACAAAAACCTATTTACAATCACTTTGAACTTCATCAAATCCTATCTAATACGAAAGACCTTTTTCACAAAAAGTTCTGCAATTGAAACAAAAACAATTGAACAAGCGAAGCAATATAAAGCCTAGTTCAAAAGAAACAGCGCAAATCCAGACACGTAATCAGCTAAATCTCTGAGCTTATCGAGGCGCGTTTACGTTTAGTAGAGTGAATACCAAGTATAATACGTTCGTACGTACTTTATAATGGGATTTTCAGTACTCCAACACTGGTGGCGTTAAAGTCCTGAAAATCTGAATAAAATGAAATGTCGATATAAGTCTTATACAGCGTGCCCCTTTAGTGGCGACATTAATTTATTTCACCTATACGGTTTTGCGTTTTATTTTTAAGAATATATTTTAATTTATTAAACATTATTATTACTGAGCATTTTGGAGCATCCTGTACTAGCGCAGAGGTAATTTACTGGGGATCGGATCATAACATCGCATCTATAAAATGAAAACGAATAACGTGCAAAGAGTAGGCAAACTGAAGAAATGAGAGAGCTTTATTATTTAGTTTGTTCGAAAGAGTTTTAATTTTTGAATGTATGAATTATTGCATCTTATTATATTTTTTCTCACTGGTCACTGGCCCTACCCGTGTATTAAATTAATGTCGTTATTGTAGGCAACGACGTTGTATACAATATTAAATTTTGCCTCTGCTTGTGGATATTGTATTGTATCAGTGCAATTAGAAAACTTGTCAAAATCTGTAAGAACTATGCTGCCAGCCATGGGTTGCTATATAATGTGAAGAAATCCGAACTCATGGTCTTTAAGGCTGTTGGCAGGAAACCTCCAGTAAATGTACCACCAGTAAAACTGAATGATGTGCCGATTCGTCGGGTTCATCAGTTTAAATACTTGGGTCATTTCATTGAACGGTTTGTTGAACGGGAATGCAGGGCAGTGGCGGTACGGGTGAACATGTTGGCCCGTAGGTTCGCTCAATGTACAGAAGCGGTCAAACACACGCTTTATAAAGCATACTGTACATCTCTGTACTCGAGCGTCCTATGGATCAGCTGTACCCAACGTGCCGTCAATGCGCTGCGCATCCAATATAATAACGCCTATAGGGCGCTGATGCGGCTGCCACGTTACTGCGGTGCGTCAGAGATGTTCCCAAAAGCCCGAGTCGACAATTTCTCAGCTGTCGTACGGAAGAAAAGTGCATCTCTGCTCGCCAAATTGCGTGGCAGTGGCAACAGCCTCCTGAGGGCGATAGCTGACAGGCCTGATGAGAGCCCTATAATGGGACCTCTCATCAAAAAAACACTGTCTGTTGTAGTATATAAGTACTAACATAAATCATAAGCTAAATTGTTACTAAAATCCTAGATTATAAGTACGTACTAACATAGGTTGAAAGGTATATTGTTGCTAACATTTTTGATTAGGTGTTTGTTTTTGTCAGTGTGTACCTTGGTTGTCTGTTAAATAAATAAATATATTATTAAAGGGAAAGGAATGAAAAGAGACAAATAACCAGCTGCATCTTCATTTGCACTACTTGCGATCTTATGTGTCATGGTCAGCGGAAAGCATTTATGAGCAGATCCTTGATGCTTAATTAACCTAAATCACAAGGCATTAGGTCCCCCTTGAGCATCGCTGGTTTATGGACATATAAGAAATAAATAAGTAAACCCAACCCAAAATATGATCTAATCCAAAGTAACAAGAGTGTAAGTGTAATATTGTATAATGTCAAACTATACTCCGTTTGAAATAAGATTAGACATTTAAATAAACCTTTTTTACAGTTCGTTCAATCGATTTTGACTTCTATTGCGTTGGTGGCATGACCAATGACAGCTGTAATAAACAGTTGGTATTGTAACCACGTTTTTGCTTTTAATGCCATCCTTATACCTACGGAATAGAAGTCAAAATCGGTTAAACGGACTGTAAACAAGTTTATTTAAATGTCTAATCTTATTGCAAATGGAGTATAGGCTTTTAGGTTAAGCCGGCTTAGTAATAATATGATTTTCTGTAATAGATTTTCCATCACTCACCTCCCTATTCTACTAGTGTGAACACGGCATAGGTCAGTAACAGTTTATTACGATACATTTATAGGTAAGCGCGTTTGTTAGAACCCATCGTTTATAAATTTTAATATAAACATACGTCTAGAATCGTAAACGCTAGCTGGGCTAATAAAATGATTGTAAAACTAAAACCTCGTGTTGTTTATGATTCGTCTGCGGCAGGTGAGAATTATGATTTGACAACCAATATTGGCTTTTGACTTTGTTGAAATTATTGATATTGTAAGTATGGAACTATGGACCATAGCCATAATAGCCAACCGCAAGTCAATTTCACTACGAAAATCTCACTTACTGCTACAACATAACGTCGTCCTGCTGCTAAAAGAACGGTTCCTAAGATAAATAAAAGACGTGTGTGTCAGCTCCAACGCATGACTGGAGTACTCGATCCTCCCCGAAAACCTTGAGAACGACACCCATGAAGAATAATTAGCAAATTTTCGGTAGCGCCATCTTTGATTTTTATTATGTCGACAGCAATTTTTATAACAGCGACCTCGAAAACGATGAAAATGACACCCATGTCGAAAAACAATAAAAAGAAAAATAATGAAATAAATTGAAAAAATTAAAGAAACTAAAGTGAAAGGTGCTTGAGGGAGCCCTATGTCCAGCAGTGGACGTCTTTCGGCTGAAATGATGATGAATTATGAAAGGTGCGCAAGGTATGTTGCACAGAAAAACGTAATGCTTTTGAGTTTTCGCTTGTATTAATTTCACTCCTCAGAAAATTACCATACCGGGAACTTTTTATGAAAATCAATTCTTAAGGAGTAAACTCAAAAAAAAAATGGTAATTAGTATCTTTCTTTTTTTAAAACCAGTATGCCCAGTATGAGCTATCTACTGCTTAATCTAGTGAATATTATGATGATTTTTACAACTTTATTCTACCTACAAAAAAAAAATGGCTAGCGAGATTTTTATAACACTATTTCATTCTCATAAAACAGATAGTGAAGATCGATGCGGCAGCTGGTGCATTGCGGCTATAAATAAGTCCCTATGAAAAGTGTTACACCATGACCCTACCCTACGGCAAAGGGAAGGGTCTAATTAATGGCTGCCAAGAAATATCGCCACTCCTATAAAAACGTCGAAAACAATGGTTTTGTGGGTTTTGTGTTCATAAAATTCTAATAAAATGCAAGTTTGTAGCGCAGATATGAATTTAGCGTAGCAAAAATAATGTTAAGTATCGTACGAAATAGGACATTTATCACAAACTCATGTACAGTCAGCAACATACATTGCTGACCTCAATAGTTAAAAACACACACTTCAATAAAACCTACTTAATAAGATCACTTACTGACAGACAACGCATAGCCTAAACCACTGGTTCAAGAACCATGAAATGCGCCATGCATGCGCCAGCCCCGCGATACAGGAGAAATTCCTATTGTGGGGCAACGTTTAAAAAAAAAAAATATATATATATTTATGTATATATATATATATGCATAAATATATATATATATATTTATATATATAAATATATATATTTTTTTTTTATTAGGAATTTCTCCTGTATCGTGGGTGCGTTTACAAACATTTAAACTGACATACACAAACAGCCAGACCCGGAACAACTACTTGTAGGTCATACAAATATTTGTTCCGTGCGGGAATCGAACCTGCACAAAACACACGAAAACATGAATGCCATAAAATGTTCTGTCGAATAAAGACAATTTCATAGATATTAAAAAAAAACTGTGTTATGTTTCAATATAAAGTTCTCCGCTTCTAAAAAAAAACACCCGATAAAATAAAATTGAGTACCTAAAATTCATCCCTTAATGGGTTTAAAAATATCGATTAAAAGTGTGTATAAAAGGTTTTAATTTTGCCGAAAGGCAACCCCATTGGGGACAAGACTAAATAAATTAGTAAGTAGTAATCATGCATGTAGTACCAACCTAATCAATATAATTAAAATACCTGGGCCATCTGGTTACTGATGAAGTGATGACCTAAAGGTGATATGGATCTAGAGAGGGAGCGCAGAGTATTGTCAGTTAGGGCGAATATGTTTGGCCAGCAGATTTTCTCGATATATAGATGCAATTAAAATAACCCTTTTTAAGGCATACTGCACAGCACTGTACTCGGGAGCCCTGTAGTTTACATATACCTAAAAGGCTTACAATGTTCTGCGTATCCAATACAATAAAGGCTTCTACATACCAGTGCGACTTGTCGCGCGACGCGACACGGCACAAAGGCCCCGCGTGTCGCGGGACGAGCGGTGCCTTTGTGTCGCGTCGCGTCGCGCGACAAGTCGCCCCGGTATTTAGAAGCCTTTACACGTTCAGGGTGTCGTTGCCATTGCCGCGCTTCTGTAGTGCCTCGGCTATGTTTGCAGTCGCACGCACTGACGGGTTTGATGCTCTGCGGCATTAGAAATCTGCCTCGCTATTCGGTAGGCTGCGTGGCAGTCCCAACACTATCCTGCAGTCAATAGCCACCCGGGCAGACAGCCCGCTTGTGTAGGCACTTGCAAACCGCACTCGATGCCTTTTGGTTATTAAGTACTAACATAGGCTAAGCTTGTTGTTACTAACACTTTAGACCACCTTGTAGTCTGGAAAAATAAAGATAGTATAATCTTGACCCAAAACTTCATCAGTTACACTTAAGGGAAACTTCAGAACTCTAATAAAACTATCAAACAAAAATTGGCACTTTGCCAAAAGGAACCTTAGGGAAAAGTTCTCCCCTCAGCTATTTATTATCATGAACATACTCGTTATGAGAACATAACGTTTAGTTCTTTTCTCATCTGTGTCATTCTTACTCTGTAACTAAAATAAATGGATATTTATAGACCTGTTGCTTGGATTATGCTGGCCAAGATTCTTATGTATTGGAATTAGGGGTGTTTCTATGGTAATTTGCTACGATCCTTTTGAGGAGACAAAAATGTTTCACGTTTGACGTACCATCGTTGAAGCACAGGAGGTGTACCAGTGCGTATCATTGAAGACACCGGTAGACTCTCTACGTATGCTACGGAATACCAACGAGTAGTTTTGATAGGAAAAATCCGACATAACCCTCTGCCGTCTACAGATGGAGGGTTACCAAAAGGTTTTCCACACAATAAAAAGGAATAAGGTTAAGATATCAAATTTTCATTAGATTTATTCTAGCAGTGGTTTCAATAATAGCACCTATTACAACAGCATTAAGGTCAGTATCACAAATACAACAATAGTTTATAATGTCCGTCTTAAATAAAATAAACAGTAGATAAGTAAATTACCTTTCACATCACGGACACGTCTTACTTCCAACAAAAGAAATATCTAAGCCACCGACCCAAATACTGTGAACGAAAACCGGTTCTGAATGTAAATTGAAATTGGGAGAAAATAACACCTCCCAAAAAGTTTAGGAAATGAAGAAGCGTATAATACAAGCGTTAAATTTTCACTGTCCCTTCGGAGTGAAAACTACGGAGAAAATGGAAGTAAGTTTATAGTCAGGATTAAACTAAGGCTCAACTAAGAGTGCATAGGACACTACTCTCAACATTCGCTTTTTAACCCACTTCAATAAAGGAGGAGGTTAAGCATTCGGGGAGTTTTTTCACAGTCGCGGTCGGAAGTCGATGGCAAATACACCTTTTTTTAAACTATTAATTTTTTTGCTGGTTGTTTTTTTAATATTTTTTTTTGTTGCAGTACAGTCGCCCGGCGAATCATCTCATCAACTTACTCACAAACCCCTATAATACAAAACAAGGTTTATCTTCAGACCCAGGTTTAAAACATGGAGCCATTATTGAATTTCGAACCTTATTCCGACTATAGTAAAGTTCCTAAACACAAAACTGACAACTTAGAACCGAACAAAGTTTTCAATTTTGTTTAAAGAACGGTATTCCGATCAATGTTACGTTCTTATTACAAAAACTGACTGCACGGTTTATGCCATGTCAAAATATAAATCTTGTTATGTAATAAGGCGGAGAGTGCCTATGACACTACTCTCAAAATTCGCTTTTAAACCCACTTCAAAAAAGAAGGAGGTTAAGCATTCGGGGAGTTTTTTCACAGTCGTGGTTGGAAGTCGGTAGCAAGAAACACCTTTTTTTAAACTATGAATTTTTTTAAGCTGGTTGTTTTTTTTAGGTGCAATATAGTCGCCCAGCGAACCGTCTCATCAACTTAATCACAAAAAGTTTTGTAGTCACAAATTAATCACTAAGTACGCGATGTTAATACGTGTGTGTAAGGATCACTACTATGTTTAATTAATTATATTTCAGATCGCCGTGAAATAAAATTGGGAATCAAACGAGCTTACCTGTTATGCGAAGTCTTGATTCTAATTTTATGAACGGCGATCTGAAATATAATCACCCACCCGCCACTAGCTAACAACCCCAACGCTGCAATAATCAGTCTACCTAATTCACTTATCCTTTCAGGAAACCTTATTGAATGTAAGTATGCGGAACTACTCCGTACAGAAAACAGAGCTTGTTCCTTACTTAAGGATCTCTAAAATAAGTGAAGTTTATGTGTTGCCACTTGCCAACGCTGAGATGAAATAATCCAACTTAAAAAGTATACCTATTTATATATTTTATTTCTAAAAATGCGATGTTAATACGTGTGTGTAAGGAACACTACTTTAAAACAAACACTGCGTCTGCGGGGCGAGCTCGGCCTACTGTGACATGACTTGAGTCACACATTTTATCACAGTTTGAGCGATAAAACTGTTTTGTCATAAAATGCTAGTACAAATTGACATGACATAATTTATCATGTCTTGTCACAAACGTCTTGACACGCCCGTGCTCGGCCCGCTGAACGCGATAAACTCAAAACCTAAGAGTACCGAACGGATTTTCGGTTTTCACCAATGGACGGAGTGATTCTTGAGGAAGGTTTAATGGGGATGCGCTAAGGTAGCCCGGGAAATTCAAAATTTCTAAAGTTTTTTGCCATTTGCAAGTCTGTGTCAGATTGTATGTTGATTAAAATGTGATTCGCGGCCGTAACAAATATGGTTTTACAGAATTATAATCATTAGAATTAGCAATACAACTCTCTTCGTAGAATCCTATTAAATTAATCCTATTAAATTTATTAATTGATTGTTAATTTTATTTATTAATTATTTTTTATATAGGTAATTTATTATATAGGTAGTAGTAGTAAAAATACGCGATTACGCCATCGTTTACTTGAATAATGAAGTTCATACGCGACTTGATTGATCGCGCGATTCTGTCATACTCTTACAAACGAACGCGATGATTGCGTACTCGCGCGACAACCGCTTTCGGTTAGGATGCGGTCTTAGAGTTAGTAAAGAACAACACCACTCTCTGTCTCTCGTGACAGATAGAGATGTTACAGACGATGACTAGGGAAAAAAGTCAGGTCTATGGGTTGTAACATCGTCCCTAAACAAACTACTTTTGTTTTGCTATTCGAATTGACAAGGGTAGAAACAGTGACATTTCTTCCACGAGTTTCTTTGTATTGGTAACAGTTTGTTTGAAACTGTCCACGTTTAAAACATGGAAGACTAATTAATGAAAGCCGAGAGTCCATTTAGGAGTGCCTTAAGTGCAGTTAAGTGCTTAGTTTTCAAGTTTTCTCAGAGTTTGTTGTATTGTCCGGGGAACTTGTGTAAGTTAACCGCAAGAAATGGTCTGTTGTTGTAGTATTATTGCTGAAAGTATGAAGAATTTATGAGTGGTTACAAAATACCCACCCATCTCTAGATCAAATCAAATTAAATTTAAAAAAATAACATTTAGTAATTTCATAAAATTGAATTTCCATTCAATTCAAAATCAAAATATTTTGTTTCACAAAAATAAACCTACATGGGCACTTATAAAACGTCAAAAGCTATGTTGCACGGTTCCAATTGGTCGTTTCGTATGGAGATGAGCCGGCAAGAAACTCCACGGTTACTCTTTTAAAAATCATTTCATAAAGTACTTTTATTTCATATACTGTTCATATTATTTTTGTGTTAGGTATAGGTACACAAAAACCGAATACTACCTATGTATAGTTAGGTAATATAGTTTTGCAGCGCGTCCGCCATGTTCATGGAGGCATGCACAGATGGTTTTGCATCAATTCGGGTTATTCCCAAAGTACTCCAAAAAAAGTTCTCAAACTACTTCATGAAACATTATAATATTTTTAATTATGTTTCATTCTACTCCATGATAATATTGAAAGGTTCTCAAAGTACTGCATTCCATTTTAATCAAAAAGCTAATTTAAGTCGTTATGACAAAATGCTAAACTTTAATCTTTCTTTTAAGAATTATTGTCACTGACTAAAATGTATGTATTTTATAGGTAGTTATGTAGATGGAACGGTTTGAGATTTGATAACGAATAATCGGTGGAGTACTTTGAGAATAATTCCAGATACTTAGGGAGCAGAATGGGAACAAAATAATAAGTATTTTTAAATAATAATAATTCCTTGGAGTAACTCGGGAATGAATGTATGAGATTCTTATATTTACCGGACTACGGCGAAGCAAAAAGGAGGGTTATGATTTTGACCGGTAAGTATGTATGTATTTTTAGAACAAAAGAATGGAGTACTTTGGGAATAATCCCGATTCTACGCAAGAAGGCGGCATTACTGTTGAACAGATTGCGTGTGTGTGCAACAGTATCCCGAGTGTAAAAGCGGCCAGGTATGTCTGTCTGTTCTTCAAACATTGTGTGCGTTTATGTGTGAACTAACATAGTTTTAAGCACTATTTTATTAACTAACAAAATGGATTATGTTGTCTGAAAAGTAAATAAATAACAATAATAGTAAAGGTTTACAGACATGCGATATCGCGGGCGCGACAGGCAGCGACATAGAAATTGTGCTATTAGTATCGCGTCGCACCCGCGATAAAGCACCAGTCTGTACGAGCCTTAGCACGGGAGTTGGTTTAAAAGATTTTTTTATTACTACACAAAGCTATATAGCTGACTATTTTATCTAAATGTTTTTCTTAATCATTGTACTTTAAGCAAAGTTTTAAAACATCTAAAGTAGGTAAGTACATCCCCAATACAATTTTCCTCTTTTACAGAAATCACTTATTATAGGGCCGTTAAAATCATTTGGACTACGCCAAGTGCGTATAAAAAGCCTAAAAGAAAGTAATTAATTTCCAATCTGTCGAAGCCTGAAAACTTTGGAATTGGATTTATTATTTTGCTTTAAATGATTTAAGTACCAATTAACTTCTTATGTAATTACTTCTCTTTCTGAAATTGTATTAATGACTAGCTTCTGCCCGCGACTTCGTTCGCGTGAAAAGGTTTAGTATAATTCGCATCGCGACACCGGTAGTGTTCTACCGGTGTCGCGATGCGCGACAACTTGCGCCAGTATGTAGAACCACAATAATTATACTAAAATAATAGACACAATTTTGTTTAAAAAAAACCCTGAATAGGTAATACGTTTTTAATTTTGGTCTCGATCTCCTTGTGATCATAAAATAATTTGTTTTGTTAAGAATGATTAATATTTTGTTGTTTAAATAATCATCTAAACGTAATGTAATGTGTAATGTCGTAAAAATACTTTTTTTAAACATAAAAAAATATATAAAAGATAGAAATAAAGTGTCCAGGACTTTTTTGTAGAATTATTTAGGGCGGACGTTGCCAATCATTGTTTTCAATTATACACAACTGTTTATGCAGCGCAAATATTTATTTCTTATTTGCTAGACAAAAATTGTGATAGCTCGGCTAATATGTATGATATAAATATATTTTATAGCCTATATATAGTATTCAGGAATAATGTAGCTTTCTACCAGTGATAATAATAATTGCTCCCTAAAAAGCGGGCGGGCGGGGATATCATCTATCATGCATTGTATATAATTCATTTAATCATTAATTAAACAGATTTTTATAATTTTTATTTTTAATGGCTTGATATTTTTATAACGTTTTTAAAGATTGACTTTTACTATTTGGTCAATTCTAACATTTTATATTTTTAATGGCCATTTTAATGATTGTTTTTTTTTTGTTTTATTTAATGAGTTGATAAATGTTTAAATTTAATGAGTCACAACCTTATTTTGGGTTTTTGTCTGTTTGGATAGTTTGTAATAAATGGTATGTGATTTGGACGTGTGAGTGTATAAATAACACCCATTGCGATGTTATTTACCTGAAATAAATGAATGTATTATTTTTATTATTATTTATGTATCCGACTAAAATACTTGATAAACAACACCTCACACCTCCCCCCCGCCCTCGCTCCTCGCTTGACTTGGGTCATAAATAAAAAAACAAAAACATGCGGGGCAGTCTTTCGGGACTGCCGACAGAATTGAAAACAGTATAAATATAGCTCATGGAAAGCGTTCGGTGACAATGACGCGAGTTCCATGGTTTTTGTTCACTCAAAAAGTGCTCAACGCGCCTAAAGAAGTTTTCACTTCAATGTTAAATGTTAACGTGACCAATGAATAATGTAGGTTTGTTTAAATAAATGTAATAAGAATAATGTATCTGTTCACAGATGAATAATATAAATATTCTTTTTTGTCAAATCATAAGAATTTACGATGATTTGCTTGGACGTGCTTTGAATAGTAACTGCGATATTTCTTCGTAGTTTTGCGGTGGCTTAACGCTTAACCTCTGTTATAAATATATAAAGTCTTTAATCTTTAAGAAGATCAAGAGAGTCTTATGTGAAGATTAAGATGGATACACTTTGCGAGTTGACCTGAGCTATGGATCTGGGTAATCTAGGGTTTGACTGCGGCATTTATTTATATACTGAATAATAATCAACGTATTTCAGCCTTGTTGGTCTAGTGGTCGCAAGCACTACTGCCGAGCTAGAGGTCCGGGGGTTCGATTCCCAGGTCGGGCAAAATGTTTTTGGGTTTTTCCACAAGGAATTTCTCCGGAGTCTGGTTTGGTGCCCGGTTGATGGCAATAGGCTCGCTCCCTATTAAATGGGACTTGAACATAACTGACGAAACGTGGGTATACCTACTATAGGTAGACCTCTGCCTAACCCATCCGGGATTACAGGCGTGATGTTGTTATGATTTCTGAACTCCTTTTCAACACAAAATCTCTCTGCAAACTGAACATATTTGTAACATACATTGGTCCGTCCACTAAGGAGTTTCTTAGTACCTAATAGCTCGGAGTTCGGAAGTTGGTGGCACGATAAGCCGTTGGTCCTGCGCTTGATCTCTCTCCGGTCGTGTTGGATCGCCGTCCAATCGGACTATGAGTGTGAGCGAAGACGGAGTACACCTAATTATGTCTGTGCACACTTAACATATAACATTACGCGCGTACTATAACGTCACCCAACATTTCGCCCAGTTATGTTTAAGTCCCATGTAATCGGGGGCGCGAGCTTATTGCCACCAACCCGGCACAAATTCCAGACTCCAGGTTGCTACGGAGATCTCTCGCGTCCGACCCTGGTTCAGGCCATGGTCCGGAGCGAGAGTGCATGGGAGGCCGTCACCTCCTTCTGCGAATCAGTAATGCTCGCAAAAGAGGAGGCGGAACGCGTGAGGTGAGGCAAGATTCGCGCCCTCATGCCCCTAGTCGCCGCGGGAGACGCCCCGGGCATCGAGAGTCGCAGGCTAATTCCCGGCCACCGTAGGCGAGGGCATGCGGACGGTGAGCGATGCGTACCTCGCCGTCCGATAAGGATCAGGCCCGAGTCGACGGCGCGTTGTGTTCGACGCGTGCCTCAAAGAGATGTCAGCACCAACTGACGGAGTCCGGTAGGGCCATGGCTGCCAGGGTTGCGAGTTTGTCCGAAAGGGATATCGTGACCCTGGCACACAGGCATCTGAAGGAACACGGGTGGGTTTTAGTCAGTAAAAGTCTGACACGCCCTCCCGCTCCGCCGATGGTCAAAGTCAAAAACGTGACTTGAAGTCGGGTAAGGATTCAAAGTCAAATAAGGAAACTTTGAAAGTCAAGAAACGGCCGAACATTCGGCCAATACTTCGAATTACACCACGGAGTAAACCCCCAGGTCATTTTATACGATGTAAATGGTGATGTTAAAAATGATGTCCATATTGTGACAAAATCCAAAAGTGAACTACATTTTCGTAATTTGATCGTATATAGTTCAAATAGGCGAAATGTGGGTGTACTATGGGTACACCTCTGCCTATCCCTTCGGGGATTACAAGCGTGATGTGAATGATACGTGGTATGTTGTAGTTCAAATATTTTGTTTTGTTAATGAAAACAAGTTTCCTGAAAATGACACAAAAATGTGACCGCTGAAAGCGGAAACACTTAATTTTTAATAAATTATTTCTGTTTCCACGAACGAAAACCTTGACATTCCAGCATACTTCTGTTTTTTATTAATAAACCACTGATTCTAATAAAGCAGCTAGGTATTTTTAATTTTAAATCATAAGTTAATACTACAATATAAAAATATGGTAGATTTACGATTTTTTCAAGATACGTCAAATAAGTCGTAATTCAACAACACTTAAAAGTCAATAATTGACAAGAAAAAAAAGAAAAAGACACGTTTCACAAGATATTCAATTACCTAATACTTTTCATTGAAATTCGAGAGTTACGAGGAATAATTAAATCTTTTCAGAAACATTTTTCTTAACAGCGAATCTTGGCTTACTCTTCGTTCCGTTTTTGCCATTGGCCAATTTATTATTCATGAAACCGCTTCAACATTTAGTCAAGCGCGAGCCGAGCACTTCACAAACCGTTCCTCACTTTATAACGACACAAGCAAAAGCCAGTGACTTCGTTCGCGAAGCAACTATGTAAGTTGACACTTTGCTGCATAACTTCCGAGTAAGCACCGAAGTTGCATTTTTATTCGAGGGATGAGAGGATTATTTTTCACAGTTTTTGCGGAAGAAAATGAATTCCACAGTAATGACGAAGATACTTTCTGTTGAAAATACGTAAGTTCTAGGAAACTTGTACGTAAGTACTAGTAAACTTGTACAAGTTACCTATTATTTATTTATTTAAGCATACTGTCTTAATTTACAGTCTTCCTAGAAAATGGATAGCAGTGTTCTCTATGCACTTTATCACCATACTGCAATTGCCAACCCGCCTGCCAAGCGTGGAGATTATGGCAACCCCCCCCTCCTTTTGGGGGAGGCCTATGACCAGCTGTGGACATCTTTCGGCTGAAATGATGATGATGAATGATGACTGTTGTAAACAGGTTCATGTTTTTTTTTTTAAACCATTATATTAGAAATTGGTTTTATTGGTACTCACATTCATTACACCTTTTTTTTTTACTGACTAAAACTACCCGTGTTCGTCCATGCCTGTGTGGCCGGGCCACGATAACATCATCTTATTTATAAAATTTGGTTGTACGTTGTTTTATAGAAAATAGTTCCATAGAATTTCGTTTCACATAAAAATTTTCACATATTATGATTTCATAGAATAATCAATACGCAGAATACTTACTTTGAAGAAATTTAAATCAATGATTTTTGTTACAAATAAAATTGTATGTTTTAATATTCATTTCATAGAATAACAAATGAAATATTCTCTATCCTCATATTGCTTAGTTAATAGCAAACTTATTACCAAGAAAAACATTTTATGGACTGACAGTTTCTAAACGTTTCAGTTCGTATCTTTGACAAAATACATACCCTCAAAATTACAACACTGCGTTTACAAAAACAATGCGGGTTGCAGGAAAACAATCTTGTTATTCTCATTAATAATGACTTCATTGTACGTATTAACTGTTTCGACGAAATAACATTTGTTCGAAAAATTATGTTTCCGAACATTCATTATACCTACCACTGTTTTAATTACCATATTTTCATTTTACCAAACGCCTAAACAATAGAGGGAATCTGGCGCTCGGCGGCCACTACCGCGGCACGCTCGCTACGCTCGCTCGCCTTCACGCGTTAATGGTCACTGTTCTAACCTAACCTAACCCAAATTATTCAATAATAGTAGTTGGTATCTGACGCAGATATGAACATTCAATAAACCACAGTTTTAATTACCATATTTTTATTTCACCAAACGCCTAAACAATAGAGGGGATATATTAGATATATTTTACTTATATATTCCTTAAACGCTTAATTAATCTTACTAAATATATATAAGATATTTATTTATAAAATTATGGATAACACAATGTCTATTTTTACAATGTCATTGAAATAAAATACTATGAAAAAATACACCGAACAAATAATATTCGTTAAAAAATAATTCTACTGTTTGATAAGTTTGTTAAAAAAAAATGTTACTATAAAATTTATTGAATTGTGTTTCTGTGAAATATGTTTCATTCAACGAAATAGTCGTTGAAACAATATTATTCGAAATAAAAATACACGGACCAAATATTATATGAAACATTTTCTACGAAACAAAATTCTATGAAATTTCTGTCTGCGAAACGAGGGAACACCATAAAATTCTCGTGTCACAATGTTAGTTACCATACTCCTCCGAAACGGCTTGACCGATTTATATGAAATTTTATAGGTATGCATATTCAGTAGGTCTGAGAATCGGCTACTATCTATTTTTTATACCCCTAAGTGATCGAGACCTACGCGGGTGAAACCGCCGGGCGCGGCTAGTATATAGTATAATATTCATTTCACCTACGATTGTGATTTGAATTTGGCTCTGAATTCTATACGGTCGCATATTTTTTGGTGTCTGGTTAATTTCCAAACAATTCGTTCAAGCAAAACCACTATAAAATTGACTATCAATCTGCCAAGCCTCAGTCTTACCAAAGGGTATCGTGTTACCCCGTAACTGGGTTGTGGAGTTCAGATACGCAATGGCTCCATGTAAAGTACTGGTTTTGCCTTCCAGTCAAATTGGATGCAGCTGAATACCACTTTACATGGATCCATTGCGTATCCGTAACGACTGTCAAAGATCTACGAATCACAACAGGGACCAACGACTTAACGTGCTTTCCGAGGCACGAAGGAGTCTTGTTATGTAGTGGATGGTCATCGAGGTACGGAGAGGTCTCGATATGTGATAGGTCACTCAACCAAGAACCAACCGTGGCAAGCATAGCTTAACCTTTGATCGAACAGTGTGACGGAAAGAAAAGAAAGACAAAAAAAATTATTGGGACTCGCACAGATCACAAATTAAAATAAATCACACAAACATAAAAAACAAAACCAAAAAACAAAGTAAAAATGAAAATAAAAACAAAGTCCTGTACGAGGCCAAAAGGCCCCTATCTCAGCATGATGCTGTGGCACTTAAGGCGACGATAACCGACTTTTAATGATTTTATACTGAAGATCACGTCTAAACGAGTAGTGTTAATGATTTCAAAAAAAAATATGTTAAATTAGAGCATTTTCTCTATAACTTAATACGTGAATATTTTAGATTATGTTTATATTACTTGGTGAAATTAATTTGTAAAGTTATGTCGAACGCGGATGAAAAAACTGAGAATGGCGCAAAATCTACCAAGCGTATTTTTGTGAAACCTTTACCAATTCAAAGATAGTTTAATTATTGATATTTTATTATAAGCGTTTTATTAAAATACCTTTTGTTTTGTGTATAATAAATTAATAATGTGTCAAAATGGGAACAGGGGCTCCTATTACTGGCTGAACGTACGACGCGTTGCGTGAGCTCAGTACAGAACACGCAAGCTAACCACTCAAGGTCACTGGCATATATCTGAGTCTTAAAGAGTCGCAGTGCTGATATTCGAAAGGTGACTAATGCCGTACATATTCCACAACTATAGAAAGTTATTAGAAAAGTATAATTTGTTTCATTAATTCCCATTCGTTGACCTTTCAAATAATTCAAAGAACTTTATATCAATAATTTGTAGTAGGTACTTATATTTCCACGTTTTCTAGGCAATGGCGACACGTGTATTGACATAAGGCAGGTTTGCACGTCTTCATAAATAAATAAACCTTGTAGATAAGTGGAAATGCGGAAAGGGTTCAAATTCAATAAGATAGCAAAACTCCGCAGACGTGATGAACATACAACGTGTAGACGACAATATAACAATAAATTAAACTGCGGATAGATAATGACGTTCGCAGTCTGCACACAAAAATTAAATCAAATATATCCAATACTTTAGTCGCTATATCTAGTCAAAGATTGGATTTGTTTGAAAAAATCACTTTTTTAATTGCAAAGCTAGAATTTATTTGACGGTTCCAAAATACTCATAAGCATTAGTATTGCCAGTGTTTTCATTTATTGTCGTATTGTTGTCTCCACATTGTAGATGAGGATAAAACAAAAAATCTAACCTCTTAATTTCAAGTAAGAGCTACAACAGCTGACTACGGGGTCAACGGCCGCTGGTAGTGTAGTTTCTTGAAGTAAATGCGCAGCTTTTTATTTAGTTGCCGAAAGAAATAAGAGATTCTTCATCAGTGAACATTTATTAAAATAGGTTAAAGTTGTATTTGGCTAACCAACAATAGATAAATCATTACCTACTCACTATAATTATGTACCTACTCCACAGATCGAACGACAAATATGTTTATAACTTAAGTTATTTTGGTAAGTTTCTTGTATACAACATGTCCCAGAATTAAACCTCAACCTCTTAAGGGATAATTTTACTGATCATTATGTACATTTTTTTACTATGGGACCAAACCTGAAATCGCGAAAAAAATATCTGCTGTTCCCCACATTTATGTTCAAATAACTCGTCAAAATACAACCAGTTGATTTTTTTTTTCGAATTTCAGGTTTGTTCCCATAGTAAAAATTGTTCTTAATGAACAATGACCCCTAAAGAGGTTGTGCGATAATTCTGGGACATGTTGTATAAGTAAACTATGTATGTTTTTTTAAGAAATAAATTTCTTTAAAAACGTATATTTTTTTTTCTTTTTCCTTTCTTTCTTGTTTTTTTTCTTTCTTTTGCTTGCTGAGCGGTGGCTGTTTTGCGTGGATGTGACGCATATTTTCCCCCTACTTGTTCTTTTTGTATTTGTGTTCTTTTTTTGCGTCATGTTTACCGCAAATAAACGTATTTTCTTTCTTTCTTTTCTTTTTTTCTTTTAAACCGAAATAATGTGTTTAGAAAATCTTTTTTTGGTTGTTTTATAGTCATTATTTATTACCCATCACATCTGCAGAGTTTCGCTAGTTAATTTAATTGAACCCTGCACAGTAAAATATACACTGACCTTTTCCTCAAAATGGCGGGTGTGTATTCAAAAGGAGCAAAAGGAGTATTTTGTACCCATTTTGTAAAGAACCGAGCACGTGACGTTTTGAAGGTTTTACCCAACACCATGAGGAAAAGGGGTGATGTTTACAAAAGTGAATTACACAAGATTCTTGCACCCCAATTGCGTAACACAATTTCTTTCACAACCCGAATGATTTTGATTGAAATTCCTAATCCATTACAGATTAAGTGGACCTATCCAGTCAGTGCACGCATTTGTCAGTAATCGTGCAGCTAAACTCTCAACGTTTCGACAAACGATACCAAAGAAACATTTGGATAGGCCGAATAAATTACTCAAACTGCCAGACCAAAATTAAAACATAACATAATATTTAATTATTTGTCCTATTTAATTTATTTTTATTTTGCTTTGTACTTTTATTGATTTGATTTGACATTTATTTGAGACTTAATTTTACGACAATTATGAAATTTTATTAATTTAATATATCTATTACGCACATATAAAATTGACATAATTTGTCTTCTCGTCGCGTATTCCACAGAGCCTAAAGACGAAGGTCTTCAATCAGTGCGTCCTACCTGTTATGACTTACGGAGCCGAAACGTGGACACTCACGGTACGGCTGGTCCATAAATTCAAGGTCGCTCAGCGAGCTATGGAACGGGCTATGCTTGGAGTCGCTCTGAGGGATCGAATCCGGAACGAAGTGATCCGGCAGAGAACCAAAGTTTTCGACATAGCCCACAGAATAAGCAAGCTGAAGTGGCAATGGGCCGGCCATATTAGCCGTAGAACCGATGACCGTTGGGGTAGACGTGTTCTTGAGTGGAGACCACGAATTGGAAAACGTAAGGTAGGACGCCCTCAGGCTAGGTGGAGCGACGATCTTCGCAGGGTGGCTGGTGGCAGTTGGATGAGAGTTGCCGAGAATCGAGCTGAATGGCGTGCAATTGGAGAGGCCTATGTCCAGCAGTGGACTGCTATGGGCTGATGATGATGATGATGATGATATATAGTAGCAGCATAGTCTTTAGATTCACAATAATTAAAAATATATATAAAATACTATATAAAGTATATATTCATGTCATTGCAATTGGTAGTATGTAACGCAATTACCCCTTTGTTCCCTTTTGCCTTTTACGAACTCAAGAAAATAAGAAACTACATGAGCGAACACGAATAAGGAACTCTCATTTCTCTTATTTATGCAGTAATTTAATGTAGAAATATGCACAGACAGTGCTTTTTAGTATGTAGATTCTTCTGCGTTTTAATATTTTTGCATCCATGTTTGTGCTAACTTTGTATGCAATAATCAGCTAGTTTGCTGTGGTGTGAATGAAGTAAGCAAACTCAATATAAAATTTTCATATTGCTTATGGTTTAATTTACTTTATTGATGTGTATACATCTTTTCTCTCGCTTTGTGTGGGAGTGATTTCGTGAAAAGGAACGGAAGTGTGTAACAGGAAGTGACAGCTTGAGCATGGAATAAGTAGGTACTTTTAATAGCATGGAATTAGTGTTCTTATGGAATTAGTAAGTACTATATGGATTGTATGTAGAGGGGGTCGAATTTCGACCAGTGGGCGACCATTTGTAATGAATAATAATTATTCGAATAAATATTTCACTAATTAGCTTTTTTTAAATTTTGAGGTTAATTTCTGTCGCTATTCAGTTGCTTATTACCAAGGTGAGATGTCAAATGTTACACATCGTATGCGACTACTGTAAGGCTGGCTCGTTTTTAATTAAATTGCCCTACTTCTTCAAATATGCTCTAGTAGGAAATAATAAATTTGACATCCATCTGTAGTGGCATCAACATCGCCACATGCGAACTATGAGTCACACTGACATCACGCCAAATCCTGCATCGCGCAAGCAGAGTTTACCGCGAAACTAGCATCTATACAACCATCGGGCAGTAGACCACCAAACACAACACCGGTCTGGTCGAAGGATTCTCCCTTTTCAATAGAGTATGAGTGAACCTGTTCCTCATGCCTCTAAACATCTATAAAAACTTCGTCATCACCAATAAACTTTTGTATATCACGGCAATGGGTAGGTACGTACCTAGTCACAAAAATAAGACGTATGTCCGGTGCTTAAAATCACGACGAACAACTTAATCGCTTTCCATCCTAATATTATAAATGCGAAAGTGAGTTTGTTTGTTTGTTTGTTTCTTACGCTTTCACGTTAAAACAGTTGAACTGATTTGTATGAAATTCGGCACATGGATAGACGGTGAGTAGTAGATAATTTCCGACCTCCAGACAGGCGAAGCCGCTGGTAAAAGCTCATAGTTATTTATTATAATACCTAGTAACAGAAATTACATATATCTTCATATCTTTCTATAGAGGACCCCATACAAAACCACATAACCTACCAACCTCTCATCGCTTCATAAAACATGTAAACACACTCAGATAGGAACAAACATAGATCCTTCCCATCTTCCACCCTCCATTTCCCGAGTTCGACCCAAAAACTTCGGTCTTTCTTAAATAAAGGCTTTTCAATATACCGTGTTTGAGCCCAGCGGGCAAATTGAGTTGTTAGCCAGGCCGACGCGACAACTGGAATGCTTATTGCTCAATCAGGACGACCTCTATTGTAATCAGCCAAAATGGCTCGAACTCTCCCGAAGTCCCCCCCGAAGTTCTCCGAAATTGAACGACTGTGAAAATTGTCGGGTCGGTCTATGCTCTTAGGTGCAAATGTGCTTGATATTTGGTTAACCTCTGAGTTCGTAGTTGTTTGGATTTGAGCTCTGTTTATGTTAATTAAGGCTGGGGACTGTTAAACTAATAATATGTACAAGATTATAATCACATAGCGACGAAAACCAATTAGCAACGCCTGTAGCAGTTGACTGTTAAATATCGACGAGCTTATGAGTGATGAAGTGATGAGTATACAATGAGGAAATTGGATACTATATCGCTTTATTTACATTTACTTTTTTTTACTTTTTTTACATTCAGACTATGTTTGTTGTAAAACGGATAACATGCAGATATTAGTTAGAAACGAGTTCAATAAAAAAGTTTTTTATAGTTTAAGTACTTTATAAGCAGTTTATCCTATATAATATATCACCGTAAGATTGTGACCGTTAGTTTATAACCCATAAATGTCAAATCGTCAAATTGTGAACGAACCTGCAATTATCGAAAAGGTTAATAATCTGTCCGATTTTCTTACCCGTAAAATTGTGAACTATCCCCGATTGGTAGGTCTTGGCGGTAGCCGAATTTGTTTGGTTAGAACTGTGAACAAACGCGCGCAAGCTGAGCGAGCGCTTCTTCCAAGTTGGTCGCAGTTACATGGCTATTTAGTATCAGCGCAAGGTGCGTTCGTCGCATGCAAGTTTGATACCAGTTCATAATTTGTCGGTTTGCCATGGATAGATAACAAACTATCGAACAATAATGCGTTAAATTGTATGGTTTGTTACAGTTCACAATTTTTCGATAGTTTATAATCTCGCTAGATATAAAGATGTTCTAGATAACTAGGTAACGATGTTTATAATCATACGGTAGCATATACATTATACAGGGTGTAATCCATCTTAAAAAGTAAGTAATTGGAGTCTCATTTCTTCATGTATGGGAAGTGTTTTGCGGTTTCTGGCTTTTCTTTTCTAGTGATTATATAGTTTTTTAATCCTTATAAGAAGCGGCATCAATTGTCATCAAAAATAAGTACCTATTTGTGAGAATGGCCCATTTTCTTGCAGACTGTATGTATTTTTTTTTTTCGATATCTGTGATTGGGGATCACAATTTCTCAAAAAATAAGGACACCGCATTCTTGTAGCTACAATGGATAAGGTACCTGCCCTTACAGTCCCATCTCAAAAATCCCTCTATACAACATGTCCCAGAATTAACGCACAACCTCTTAAGGGGTCATTGTACTCATCATTGTGAACAACTTTTACTATGGGACCAAACCAGAAATTGCGAAAAAAAATCAGCTGTTCCCTACATTTTGACGAAATATTCGTAATTTCTGGTTTGGTCCCATAGTAAAAGTTGTTCATAATGATGAGTACAATGACCCCTTAAGAAGTTGTGTGTTAATTCCGGGACATTTTGTATAATATTATTACTCGCTGCTGCCCGCGGCGTCACCCGTGTCGCATTAAAAAAAAAAAAAGTCATTGACTTGTTTCATTGAATTACTTTTTCATGAAATCATGACATTGGGGAACAAATCTAACTTAGAGAGATGTATTAATGATTCTAATGATTACAATTCTATAAATACATATCCGTTCGTATGTTCCGTTTGGTGCCGGACGTAAAGAATAGCACCATCCCATTTCTTCCCGTGGGTGTCGTAAAAGGCGACTAAGAGACTTACTAGAGAATGGGCAGCAGCGTTCTCTATGCGTTTTTAAAACCATACTGCGATCGCCAACTAGGCATCGTTTGTAAGCGTTCCTGCTTAAAGAAGAGGTCTTGTGAGGAGCGAAAAATCATTTCACTAGTGAAAAAGATGCAAGATGAAAAACATGAAGGTTCTCATATTATGTAAGAGTGAGATAGATGTATCTATATTGCCAGACACCAAGTCAACAAGCACGTTCGCGGCATTGATGAGAATTATTTTTAGAACGAAGAACTTGGGTCTTCATAAGGAGTTCTGAATTACGAAATTCTACAACTTAGGCCTATTCAGATATACGCAATATCGCTGTTGCGCTTGGTAGCGATAGGTAGTGGTTTGCCTTCAGAGGGATTAGATTTAGTCACATTCGATTAGCGATAACGCTAGTAGAAAAGCCACGAAATATATGGGGTTGACATAAGTTATCGAAATGTCACGTGATCATAGGTCAACGAACAGCAATTATCTAGACAATTTTATCATCATTCGATTCCAAGAAACGAATCAACAGCGTCGAACGAGAACTTCCTTATAGATGCGTAGCTAAGTGGCATTTTTTGAAAAACGTTATCGCTAGTTTTCAATTCGTATGAAGGAATTCGACTCGAATACTAGCGACAACGATAGCGATTGTAGAAATAGCATCGCTCCGAAGCGAATGCCGTTTATGTAGGGCCTCTGGTTCGCCTTCTGGTTAGTCACTTTGGGCCAGTATCGCTACCGAGCGCGACAGCGATATCGCATATATCTGAATAGGCCTTAATACCTGCTAAACAGTCGTGTGAAATGTTCTGTTGTTTTTCTGTTTTGTTAATATGATTTTCACGACACGCAAACACTATATTTTGATTGTGGATACAAAATTAAAAGACATTAAAAAAAAAAAATGAAAAAGTGTTTATTCAGATTATTAATATAAATGCATAATATTTACTTCTGCCAAACTGCACATCAGTTTGTTGGCAGACGTAGCTCCTTATTTTTAACACAAGCAATTTTTTTTTTCGTGAATTGTTCAATTTGCCTAAAGTTGTCAAAAATAATAGGCCCGTTTTGACATTTAATTTGAATCGATTTGACCATCGCGACGTAACTAGTGAAGTAACCATGCGACTCGGTACTCGATACTCACGATAAATCGATTTAAGTTGAATGACAAAACGGGCCTATTATTTTTTGACAACTATAGCCCCTTTAAGATTAAGAGGAATAAGAATCATTTATTTGCAGAAAATATAGGTTTTACCAGTTGTAAGAGTTGGTGGTTTAAGTACAGTCCATATTTTTCCTGTTTAGGGCATGAACATTAATTTTACATTAATACCTCCCCAACTATGTTGGAGTCAGCTTCTAGTCTAACCGGATATCAGTATTTAGCATGAAGTGACTGCCAATCTGACCCCTTGGTAAGACTAATTGTCAAACTTTCGGGCTTCTGACTGGGTCGTAACGACTGTCAAAGATCTATGACAGCCGGGACCAACGGCTTAATATGCTTTTCGAGGCACGGAGGGGTCTGGATATATGTAAATGGACCAATCACCCATTCATGAACTGACCGCGGCAAGTGAAGATTATTTTTTTTTTTTGTCATGAGCCCCTTCATGCAGTGATCGCTCTCACTAAAATTGGGTCAAGTAGGTACCTAACTGCTGTTGGAAAAAATAAACTCATGATATCTTACAATTGAAGCATCTTTTGCTAAGATGAAGAATATCGAGTACTCTTAACTTCTCAAATATAGGACCAGGGTGTCTACTAAGAATAGCACCACCCTATTTCTTGGCATAGGTGTCGTAAAAAGTGACTAAGGGTTTACTAGAGAATGGGCAGCAGCGTTCTCTATGCATTTTAACACCATACTGCGATCGCCAACCCGGCTGCCTATATACGATACTATGAATATAAAACCGAAGTATTGGCCCAATGTTCGACTATTTCCTGACTACGACTGACTATAGTTAAATACGGCGAAAAAAAAAGAAGACAATCAAAGAGATAAGTCAATGTCAAAATTGTGACTTGAAGTCGGGTCAAAAATGTCAAAAAAAGAAACTTTGGAAGTCAAGAAACGCCGAAAATTCAGCCGATACTTCAGAGTAGACCCCCAGCTCATTACATGCAATGTTTATGTTAGGATCGCTTAGATTAGAAGGAGCATCCAACAGGTAAGTATATACCAAATATCTATGTTCTTAAATACATACTTGTGGAAATTGGTTTCAGAATGTATAATGAGCGCGCGACTCGTTCCTTTATCTAAGCAACGTGAAACCAGCCAATATGGGACCTATGAAAGAATGCAATATCGCGACCAGGAAAGAAAGAAAAAAAAACCGGTGAAGAGCGAGTCGGACTCGCGCACTCGTTCCGTACGTATATATGATGTTGATGATTTCTAAAAACTGTGCTATTTAGAGACATCGTTTTATTTTTCCTGTAATCTTTAAATAAACTTCTATCACATAGAATAATTTCAGATTTCTATTTATGCAAACTTCGGAGATAAAGGGGGGGGGGCGGTATTCTTTTTAACATTTTTCATCAAAAGTAGGAAACTATGCTGCTTAAAAAAAATGTTTGAGAATGTGCAAACAGCGCTCTTTCATATGATACCCCACATGCCCTAGTAGCCCCACTTTAAATTTTTAAGACCCCCTTTCAGTCCCTTTTGCAAAAAACGTTTATTTTTTTAAATTTCTTTCTTGTTTGCAAAATGGTTGGGCAAATGTCATCTAAAACTATTTTAAATTTCAAGTTGGTAGCATTAGTGTTCTTGAAATATCCAGGTGTGACAGACAGACAAACAGACAGACTTAGTCTCACCATAAGGGTTCCTTTTTACCATTTTGGTACGGAACCCTAAAAAGTAATTGCACAGGGGTAATTGCGTAACACACAATAGCAATGGGTTTCATTTTAACAGTTTAACAACATTCATTGCATTATTTACGTTGCGTTTCGTTGCGTTTTACGTTGAGCAGACAAATTTTTCGAACAAGAAGCAGTGGATTAGCAATAAACTTCAAAATCATTTAGATTGTGATTGATAGCGTGTTACGCAATTAGGCCCGGCGCTCATTGCTAGCACGGCATGGCAAGGTATTTTTAGGCGACGAATAAAAATATTACTTAATGGTATGGAAATAAAGTAGAAATTTCAATGTTAATAGAATGTAAGCATTCCACGGTATTGTTTTTGTACTTACGACAAAAATTTATATTTTTACTTTATTTCCTTATTATTAAGTTATATTTTTATTCGTCGCCTAAAAATAACATGCCATGCCGTGTCGCCAATAGGCGCTTGGCCTTACGGTGCAGGTCTTCTGTTCATTACACAGTAATGAACAGAAGACCTGCACCGTAAGGCCTTTGTAGAAGCCAACATTCAACTTCTATGAAGTCATAGAAGTTGAATGTTGGCTTCTACAAAGGCGAGTTCACACCGGGTAGATTGTTTTGAATTACATATTCGTAAGAGAACGTTCAAGTGGTTGTGAAAAATACAATGCAAGCCAATCATTTATTGACGGACTCATTATAGCGTGACCGAAGAATCTTTGGGTTTCGTATAAGTTTTGTAATGCTTGGTTAAACGAACCCCTAACCAAGAATGTACTTGGTGTGGACGATGCCCTTTAGGAAAAATGCTGTCGTTGTTTTCTTTTATTACATTTAATGTCTAAGAACAATTATCTTTTTCTTTGCGAATTAAGGTAGCCCATTTATTCAAAAAAGTAAATTTTGCACATTTATTTATTTTATTTATTTTCACAACACTTCTATCAAAACAGGATATCCCAAAGCGGGTGGTACTAGGGTATACTTATTTTACCTATTGTAACACAAATGGTATGTATAATAAATAATTTTTATACGATTTTTTCTAGAATAACCCGCCAAAATCAGTTTGAAATATTCCATAGACTTAAGTTAAAGGTATCTCTGAGTTAAAAATATATAGGTACCTCTCATATTACCAAAGCCAATGCAGAGAATGTAACACATGTTCAAACAAAATTTTAATAAATAAAAATATATTTTTAATATATTTTATGGGCCCCAGAACACAAGTATGAGCCGTAATAATGTTTCCCTCGTCATCCTTATATCACAAATTCCCAGTTTCTCTCTCAATTCGCAAAGTTTTTAATTTAATTTCACAGAAGAATGCTTTTTGTTCACTCCAGTGCTGACGGGAATTGAATTACAAAAAATCCTGTACAAACGCACGAGGAAATGCTTGATTTAGAGCTGTGTAGAGCATTTCTAATTAATTTTCGTTTCAAAGTAAGTAATAAAAATGTGGTAAATAAGGTAGGTACTAAGGTTCTTATTCATTTTCACTTCAAAGTAAGTAATAAAAATGTGGTAAATAATGTACTCTCTTATAATGGTTTATCGCCGCCAATCTGTGAATATTGTATACAAAATAATAGATACCTACTAACTACCGATTTTTCTTATCTCAAAATATTTGGGCCGCTGCTTCTTCGACATTTCATTCAAGTATACAATTATGAAAATAAATGTTTTTTTTGTGTATTAAATATGTTCATACAAATACTTTTCATAATTTCAGCCGAAAGCCATCCACTGCTGGACATAGGCTTCCCCCAAAGGGGTTTGGCATAATCGCCACGCTTGGCAGGCGGGTTGGCGATCGCAGTATGGTGTTAAAATACATATTAACTGCTGCTGCCTATTCTCTATTAACTCCCTTAGTCGCCTTTTAAGACACCCACGGGAAGAAATAGGATGGTGCTATTCTTTACATCCGGCACCATCACACGGTACGCAAACAAACACATAATAATATTTAAAAAACTAGATGAAGTCAGTGTTTCATGTCTGACTACTCAGAGAAGCAAGACCGAAACAAACTTAGAAGTCACAGTCTCTTTTAAAGTTCAGACATAATCTTGGTCACCATGGAGGACTTTGTAGATTAGTGTCTGAAATGGTCATTTGACAAAAGAACCACATAGATTTAGTGGAACTGCAGGTCCACTCAATCTGTGTTATTGACTGAATCAGTTAACAAAACATTCAGTCAATTTCAAACGATTTAAAACCAAAATACATCAAATCGAAACGATGAGGTATTCCACTCAGAGCACTGATTTCAACAGCACTTGACCGAACCGCACCTAAGCACTTCCACTAACCGCACTGAAACAAAATTTTGATAAGTGCGGTTCGGTGGAACAGTTTATTTGTATTATTTTCGGTCCCCGAACGGCACCGATTAGGGTCGTTTTGATTTGATGTTTTTTGTTTTTAAATCATAATCATCATCAGCCTAGTCTTTTTCCAATTATGTTGGGGTCGGCTTTCAAGCTAATCGGATGCCTATCTGACCTGCACAACCCAAATACTGGGTAATACGATATCCCTTGGTAAAACTGGTTGTCAGATTCGGGATTCCGAAAAGATGATCCAAAAGTTCTGTCAAAGATCCACGAATAGCAGCCGGGAACAACGGCTTAACGTCCTTTCCGAGGGGTCTTGGTATGTAAAGATGGTCACCCATTCACGGACCAACAACGTAGCTTAACCTGATGGATCGATCAGTGCGGCTATTATTACAATTTATTATTATAAAGATAAGAATGGAAAATAAAGTAATGACGTGCAAAGTTTTACACTAACCAATAACTAAATAAATCAATTATCTATTACAACATTAAAGTTTAACTAATGAAATCCCACAGCTTATTGAACGCGAAATACCTACTACGTTTATTGCACCACATCATGATAAGTAAACAAAATATTTTTTTTTGCCTTGGTATAATTGTTACCTAACTCTAAATTATTGAAATCATCACAAATTATTTAACAGTAGTTAAATATGCACGTGAGAGTCACTTGAGTGGAATGGTGTGACCTTAAAAGGTGTGTCTTCTAAAATTCAGTTTTATTTTATTAATATTTTATTCAACAACTTAATCGTAGCGACAGCTATCGGAAATAACTTAAAACAAATACAATTAAGTTCATTAAACCCATAGCTGGTAGGCACGTACTTACTTATTTAAAGTTAGAAAAGTTATAAGGTATATCGTTATATTATTTCTGGCTTTGTATGTTAATATTTCCTGAAAAACCGAATCATTGTTTTAATTTTTGTTTAGAGTACTTTATTTTTATTTTTTTATTATTGAATTAGTTTTACTGTTGTTGTGTTTTCTGAGCCACTATGTAGGACGTTCGAATTTTTATTGTGTTTTTATGTACCCTAGTTTGGAAGGCGCTGGTGTCTGTGATACAATATTTTTTTCATTAATACAGGCACCGACGATACACTTTTTTTTTGTAATGTTAATTTTTTACTTGAAAATTTGTTTTTGTAAAGCCTAAATTATAATGTGTTTTTCTGAAAAAAAATTATCGATCAAACAATTTAAGAGTCTATCTTTACCTGTCAATATGACAATACCACCTTTGTAAAATCCCCTGCCAGTATCCACCAGCTGAATTGAGGGCCCAAAAGCATTCAACAGACGAACATTTCCATTTAAAACTTCATGCTTTGTTCCACTTAATAGGTTTTTCAATTAATTCATCTTCTAATAAACCAAAGTTTATTGCTACATCGTTACCACAAAAGTTTGGCTCAGCTGTTTGTATTTACCAATTGGCTGTACTGTGGACTATTCGTTACTGACAGACAAACAGATGTGTTAACAATAGAGCTTTGATATTGTTTGCTTGATTCGATTCCTTATATGCCCCAAAGGCCTAAATATACAACATGTCCCAGAATTAACGCACAACCTCTTAAGGGGTCATTGTACTCATCATTACGAACAATTGTCACTATGGGACCAAACCTGAAATCGCGAAAAAAAATCAGCCTACATTTTGACGAGTTATTCGAACATAAAATTAAATGTCGTGATTTCAGGTTTGGTCCGTTATTAAAAGTTGTTCAGAATGATGAGTACAATGACCCCTTAAGAGGTTGTGCGGTAATTCTGGGACAAGTTGTAGATACTATAAAAAAATGAGATTATATCAGGAAGTCTTCTTTAATTCGACGGCACGGTTGGCGCAGTGGTTAAGCGATTGACTGCTGCGCTGCGTGTCGCGGGTTCGATCCCCGCACGGAACAAATATTTGTATGACCTACAAGTAGTTGTTCCGGGTCTGGCTGTTTGTGTACGAGTATGTGAGTTTAAGTGTTTGTAAACGCACCCAAGATACAGGAGAAATTCCTAGTGTGGGGCAAAGTTAAAAAAAAAAAAAAAATATGAATTGAACAGTTATTTATTTAATATTTTTTAATTGTTATACTTAATTGAGTTTAATTTGATTGTTTTTATTATTTTTAACCAATTAGTCATAAGAAAATATAATTAGAAAAGTGACACCGGTGACGAAACAGTTGTATGGAAAAAGGTGGTCATGTTATGAGAATGTGATGCAGAGGAATGAGGGAAATGTCGCCAGGAAAGTTTTGAGTATGCATGGGTATACGAGTAGGGTAAAACCAAAGAAACGATGGATGGAATGTGTGAAAGATGTTAAGGCTAGCAAGGGAGTGACTACCGAGATGACAAATAATAGAGAAGTATGGAAAAAAAACCGATCCAATGCGTCTCATGAAGGGTTCCGTAGTTGGGATGAATTTATCCGAAAAATAATTTAACATTGTAGTTACAAAAAATGTTCTCCCTTACATCGATATACACGCTACAGTCTATTTTCTAACTGCAAATGTGTGTGAAATCGCTAAAAAATGAACGTGATAAAACTACAAATTATAATTTTTCGGACGTTTCCCTTACTTGTGTGTTTTTTTTTGGGTGGGTCATTATCAAATAACTTCTCCCGCTCTGGGCAGAGCGGGAGGGCGTGTCAAGGCTTCTACACACTGGCGCGACTTGTCGCGCGACGCGGCTTTGCGATATCTATCCGTAGAACTATTTCTATGAAGTCGCGCGCGACACTACACACAGGAGCGACTTGTCGCGCCGCGAATCAGATATATCGCGTCACGTGATGCGTCTTGTGTAGGCTCTTCAGACTGACGCGATATCGCGTGGCTAGTTAGCGCGACGCAACACAAGAGAGATAATTATTACTACATTTAAAATTTTATAGGACCTTGCAAATGTCAATCATCCTAATTTATACCTTATTGCAAAGAGATAAGAGTTACATTGCAATGACTTAGGTACTTGGTTTTGCCGGCTAGTCGGCATGCTCAAAGGAATAAATTATCTTTATTCAAGTAGCGCTACTAGTCGCGCGACGCGACTTGTCGCGCTACGCGACACTTGAAATGGGTATATAAGGCGCTTCAATGTGAGGTGAGCTCAGTAGTAGACGATCTTCGTCAGAGGACGAAGGCAGGTCTGTGCGTGTTTGCTGAGCGAGGTTAGGTTCGATTTCCCGGTCGGTCGACATAACCCAACCTTTTGGTGGGAAATCCTCATGGATGTCCTCCGCCCTGGGGTGGGTGGAGGGGTCTGTCAGACTCTTACTGACTAAAAACCACCCCAGTATTACGAGTATACGCCATACAAAATGGCATTTCGTTCGTATGGTGTCGCCGTGATATTGTAAAGCGAGTCGTCATGCCATCTAATTCTAGGGATTGACACTATTGCCAGCTCACTTCAAGTCCACTTCATCTAAGTTTTCGTGGTGAGATTTTTACAGAATAGGTCGAGATCTGTGCGTGTTTGCTGACCGTGGTCCTAGCTAGGTTCAATATTACATACATTTTATTCATTCAAATATTTTTTTAATTTCTATTAGATTCCAATAGGTCTCATTGGCTATTGAGTTTTTTACTCGACTGCGTGATGCAAAGGAGCGTGTTTATAAATCATGACTTTAGCCAGTTTTACCAATTACTTAAACTTAAACATTTCAGTGTGTGATTAGAACCATTCTAAACCCTGTCGAAAACATTTAGTTTTTTTCCAAAGTAAAATAAAATTATAAGCAAAATAGTAGACAAGTCATTGCAATGTGACTCTTATCTCATTGTGATAAGGTAATGTTTGACGAAATTAAGTAATCAACCAATCTGCCTATCCTTTTCCTAACCATGATGGGGTCGGTTTCTAGTGTAACCGGATACAGTATTTTACGTGGAGCGACTGCCTTTCTGGCCTCCACAACCCAGTAACTGGGTAATACCATACCCCTTGGCCCTTTGGTAAGACTGGTTGTCAGACTTTCGGACTTCTGACGACCCGTAACGGCTGTCAAAGATCCATGAATGACAGACAGCTTATCGTGCTTTTGGAGGCACGGAAGGATCTTGGTATGCAAAAATGGTCACCCAGCCGCGGAACAACCTCAACAATCTAGTAAAAAGCGAAATAAACTAATAAAATAATAATTTCTCCATTTCAAATCATAAAAGACCTTGCAAATGTCAATGGTAAAAAAAAATACCCTTTGAAACTGCCGCAAGCCAGCCGCTACTGCGCCTAGCTGTACCTATATTATTCGTGGATTTTGACTCAAAATTCGAATTTTTTGTAATTTACCAACTTCACAAAAAGGAGGAGGTTTTCATTGTTTTCAAGTCGGTTGTATTTTTGTTTATGTTTATAAGTAGTAGGTAGGTACCTCAGTACTCCGTCGTTTATAAGCCGATTTGGAAAATTATTTTTTTATTTGTATAGATTATACTTCCAAATTGGTCCTAGTTTTATCAAAATCCAGTTCTAAGGATGGGATCCATGAGGAACTGAGGGAACTTCTCAAATATTATAGGCATACCTACTACATATAGCGATTTTTATATTTTCATCAACCGGTCAATCATTTGCATACAGAAAGTATCATTTAGTGAAGTGGAACTGATGAAGAAGACCACAGACGGCCACCGGAACTCCTCAATGATACTGACCTATGAGTATTTACCTATTTCACGGGTGGCGATAAGATATCTCTATTCATTTTTTTAAGCGACAATGACGAAGCAAATTTTAATAAATGGTTGTGATCAAAATGGTACCATCAAACTGATCTGAGGATGAAGCTGATAGGCACCGGAACTCCGTAATAAAACAATGATCCTAGCCGTGTTTGGGCTTATTGGAATTGTCAAGAGATGCACTCTGGATATAAATAATTTTTACCCGACAGCAAAAAAAGGAGGACGTTCCCAATTCGTCTCTATATAGGTAGGTATATTAAGTAATACTTAATTATGTTCGGGTATAACTTATTTGTTTATGAACCGATTTTTATAATTATTTAATTTGGTAGATGAAGCTTGTGCCGACTTGCGCGGTCCCATATAAATTTTATTATTCTTGCTTGGGTACCTAGTTTTGAGTTAGCTTAGCAATAATAGGTAATTTACGTATTTAATCCAATCGGTGTAGGTATATTGATGATGTTATAAAACTTCCTGTCACTGTTATTTACATAGCAGGTAGTGGTAGGGTAGGTACCACAAAGTGAAAAATAGGTAAGCACAAATCTTTTTACAAAAAAAAAATCGTTTATTGCCGCCGACTTCCGAAATTTAAGTTATTTTTCACCATAGTGTTTATTTTTTAATTTAAATTTCACGTCAAAAGTTTATTTTCACAACCACATTTCCAGTACTTACCTATAAGCTGACCTCTTATTGTAAGGAAAGCCTAATACAGGGTCAAATTAAATTAGTTCGCGAAACTCCGCAGATGTTATGGGTATTGTATACCAAAAAATTAAGTTACTTATTTAATTTTTCTGACTACCCGTAACCAGGGACCATTTTGGTTACCCATTGAAAGGGTTTTCGATAGGGTTTTTCTAAGCGGTTAAACAAAAACCCATACGATATGGATAACCCTTATGAACGGCTTTTTATTAAATTTTGGTAACCCATTGAAAGGGTTTTCGATAAAAACCCATACGGTGTGGGTAACCCTTTTGAACGGCTTTTCAAAATTACCCACACGTTACCGTTACTAAAATGGTCCCTGGGTAGAATAGAGATAGAACTGGTCATGCTACGCGTGCTGGGCGTATATCGAAATAACATAATATTATGATTTTTACATGTTACTGGGTTTCAAGTACGTATAGAACCCATTGAATGGGTTATCATGTAACCCTTTCACTGGGTTTCAACTATAAAAGAAAGAAATAAGAAAGAAAATAAAACCCATTCAATGGGTTATCGTGTAACCCCTTCAAAGTGTTTCTAGTATAAAACCCTTTCAATGGGTTACATCATGAGAAAGGTAACCCATTGAATGGGTTACCCCTTTGAAAGGCTTAACTCTTAACCGGGGTTGTACGGTCCCTGGGTAGAATAGAGATAGAATTGGTCATGCTACGCGTGCTGGGCGGATATCGAATTAACATAATATTATGATTTTTTAATGTTACTGGGTTTCAAGTAGTTAAAGAAAGAACCCATTGAATGGGTTATCATGTAACCCTTTCACTGGGTTTCAAGTAAAAACCCATTCGATGGGTTATCATGTAACCCTTTCAATGGGTTGTTACATCATGAGAAAGGTAACCCATTGAATGGGTTACCCCTTCGAAAGGCTTAACCCTTAACCGGGGTTGTACGGTCCCTGCCCGTAACGACTAAGTTTAAACAACATGTCCCAGAATTAACGCACAACCCCTTAAGGGGTCGTTGTACTCATCATTATGGACAACTTTTACTATGGGACCAAACCTGAAATCGCGAACAAAATATATATTTTGTATTTTTATTTTTTTATAAAAATATCTATTTTTTTTTTAAAGTTCTATTTTAGGAACAAACAATGAATGCATATAAACTTAAGTAATAAAATAAAATTTGCGGCCTCTCTTAGATCCGGATGATCCCATCACTCTCCTCCAGGAAAGCAATAGGGCCACGAGTACAGTGCACAAATTACACAAACCGACCTTCCGTCCTCGCCGCCGAGGTACCACGCGAACTTCCCGACTAAATATTAATAAAAGTCCTCCCCCCCGTCCCTTGAATGTCGATGCGCCAGCCGCCCGGTTAGAGGCTGAGAGCGCCCGCCGCAGCAATAAATATAGTAACCCCCGTTTAATAATCATGATCTAAATATTGATCCAGCCCGTCCCCAAATTACTAATTTTGTGATCCCCCAACGACGCCCTAAGCCGAGGTCCGTATCCCACAGGGGG
The DNA here is from genome assembly GCA_948098905.1 of Tiliacea aurago. NCBI lineage: Eukaryota > Metazoa > Arthropoda > Insecta > Lepidoptera > Noctuidae > Tiliacea > Tiliacea aurago. Next base: position 18,281,536 of record OX402586.1, on the reverse strand, counting down.
TGCCCTTAGTGCGCTGTCATTTAGTTTTAATAAATATATTTTACGCCCTGGCTGGAGGCTTTAAGCTTAAAAACCTTAGGGTAGCCACAGGAATATCCGGTTAAGTAGCCACGGCCTCTCTAGGTCTGCTACGAGATGCCATTCAAAAAAAAAAAAAAGCGGCGGCGCCGCTCGGCGCGAATAGGTACCTACAGCGCCTTTTTTAGGGTTCCGTATCTGAAGGGTGCCAAACGAATCCTATTATTAAGCCTGCGCAGCCCGTCCGTACGTCTGTCTGTCAGCGAGTTGTATCTCATGAACCGTAATAGGTAGACAGTTAAAATTTTCACGATTGTGTATTGCTATTATCACTAAGTATAATAAAAATAAAATAAATTTAAAAATTAAAGGGGGTTCCCATTATCCCATACCAGAAACCTGTTTTTAAGGTTCCGTACCCAAAGGGTAAAACGGGAACCTTATTACTAAGGCTCCGCTGTCTGTCTGTCCGTCTGTCACCAAGCTGTATATCATGAACCGTGATAGTTAGACAGTTGAAATTTTCACAGATTATGTATTTCTGTTGCCGCTATAACAACAAATACTAAAAAACAGAATAAAATGAATAATTAAGGGGATCCCATATAGTTATAACAAACGTGATTTTTTTGCCGTTTTTATAGTTAATGGTACGGAACCCTTCGTGCACGAGTCCAACTCGCACTTGGCCGTTTTTTGTTTTACTAAAGAACCTTTAAATAAAAATGTAGTATTCAATACTGTACCGTGTACGGTGGTACGGAAACCTTCGTGTGCGAGTCCGACTCGCACCTGACTGATTTATTTTACAATATTATGCTTCTGGTATTTTTTTGTCCAACATTTTTATTCTAATCTGCAGGAAGTTTAGGTTAGTTCTAATACTGATGCATTGTTTCCAATTAAACAAATATCAACTTTACAAGTGTGTAAATTAAGATGATTTCAAAATGATAAATAAGTACCTACTCACAATAAGGCCATAAAAACGTGTTGCAGTCGAAAGTACACTTTACCTAAAGAAATTAAAGTTATTGTTCCGAAATCACATATATTGGAAATTCCTACTTGGGTTGGGTTGTGTTAATGTCGCCGGGAGGACACAGCGTGGCATACGCTGGCAGAGTGTGCCGCTTGGGAGCAGCCACGCCGTGCCCTCATCTCAGGAGTAGGGACCTGGGAGGAGTCCTGGGACGCGATGGTATCCTTCTGCGAAACAGTCGTGTCGCAGGAGGCAGAGAGCTGACCAGAGGGCCACCTCTGGTCAGCTCTCTGCAGAGGCCGGCCGCCACCAGCCGGTGATCGCAGAAGTCGGTCTTGGTCTTGCTCCCATGATCCCCGGAGTAAGTGTGGGAATCACTGGGGTGGTTTTTAATCAGTAAGAGTCTGACGGACGCCCCAGGGCGGAGGACATCCATAAAAAATTTCCGCCCGGGAACAAAAAAAAATGTTGGCTTATAATTATAACCTAACCTCGCTCAGCAAACACGCACAGACCTACCTGCCTTCGTCCTCTGACGAAGATCGTCTACTACTGAGCTCACCTCACATTGAAGCGCCTTATATACCCATTTCATGTGTCGCGTAGCGCGACAAGTCGCGTCGCGCGACTAGTAGCGCTACTTGAATAAAGATAATTTATTCCTTTGAGCATGCCGACTAGCCGGCAAAACCAAGTACCTAAGTCATTGCAATGTAACTCTTATCTCTTTGCAATAAGGTATAAATTAGGATGATTGACATTTGCAAGTCTTATAAAACTTGAAATGTACTCTTTTGTCGCGCGGCGCGTCGCGCGACGTGTCGCGCCTGTATGAAAGGGGTTGCGTGTCGCAATATCGCAGAATCGCCACGCGACGCGTCGCGCGACAAGTCGCGCCAGTGTGTAGAAGCCTTCAGACTTTTACTGACTAAAACCCACCCGTGTTCCTACCGTTGCCTGTGTGCCAGGGCCACGATATCCGTTTCGGACAAACTCGCAACCTTTCTTCCTTTACTTGTGCAGGGAGACATTGTTTCTTGCCAAATATCATGATTCTAGGTCAACGGGAAGTACCCTATAGGTTTTGATTTATTTGCGAGTACCAAAATATATCGCATAAATCGCTGTATTTTTTTATTGCGTTGACATAGAAGCTTGATTTTTCTAGAGCACCAAGTCTGTATATCTACGTGTTTGATATTAATTTCAATTTGATACCTCCACGCATTCCTGAGCAATAGGGTCTTGACAGACTGACAGATATACAGACAGACCGACAATGAAATGATCCTTTAATATATACATATATATATAATCAGTTTATTTCAGACCATAAAAGACATCCATAATTGTGTTAGTAAATGCTTAAGACCTATGTTAATAAAACACAACAAAGAAAATTATAAGAACAATCAAAGAAAACAAAATCATATTTTGTTGGACACATGCCGCCTTATTACAAAACAAGATTTATATTTTGACATGGCTTAAACCATGCAGCCATGTTTTGTAATAAGAACGTAACAGTGATTGAAATACCGTTCTTTATACAAAATTGAAAACTTAGTTCGGTACTAAGTTTTCAGTTTTGTGTTTAGAAACTTTACCATAGTCGGAATAAAGTTCGAAATTCAATAATGGCTCCATGTTTTAAACCTGGGTCTGAAGATAAACCTTGTTTTGTAATAAGGGGGTAAGAGTGCAATCCAGTGCCCAAGAAAAGGACTGTCTAGTCGGCTCGCTATTACCTTTAGAATGCTATTGGAGTTTGCTCGGATACGGTGCAATATGGAGGCCGCTCTCTTAAGGGTTCAGTTTTTTCCTTATGAGGTACGGAACCCTAAAAATACGTCATGTGCCACCGACCCCAAATAAATTGGGATAAGAGCAGGAGAATTATGATATCTAAGGTTTGTTTATGTGCGTATCTGACCTCCACAAACCAGTTACTGGGTAATACGATACCCCTTGGTAAGACTGTTTGTCAGACTTTCGGACCTCTGACGACCCGTAACGACTGTCAAAAATCTACACAATGTCAGTCGGTTGTATGTATCACCTCATGTACCTACCCATATTCAAGCAAATAAATGATTTGATTTGACCAAAACGGCTTAACGTGCTTTCCGTGCTTTTTCTGATTTCTTATATGACCTGCGGGCTAATTGCGTAACACACTATCAGTAGCAATCGGATACAATTTGACAGTTCAACAACATTCATTGCGATAATTACGTTGTTGAGAAGACACAATATTCTAACTTAAGAAGCAATGGACTAGCAATTAGGGTGCCGTTTATCATTCAACATAGTATTACAAATTCGCTTTAAAATTCGTACCTCGATTTAAACTATCCTGAACCCACTTTTTGACTATGCCATAGTTGGTTTAAAAGTGGCCTTTGTCTAACAAATTCAACGTTTAAATAAAACATGGCAACCAAACAACTATAATTTAACAGTTACAGGAAATTTCCATTTGAAGCTATTCGATGAGTCAACGTTAGTAAGACTTTCAGTTTAAACGTTCTATCGCTTTTAGTTATTTGAACCCCAGCACGAGGCGTAGGTCCTACACCTAATCCGTCATCGGCCGAACTATACTCGTACAGTAGGCCGCATGTTAGTGGTAATTAACACTTTGACCTTATGCTGGGCTAGCACAGGACGGAGTTTCGATAGAATAAGGGGCCAACTTATACTGGTATTGTTACTACTGGCATGCGGCCTACAGGCGTGTACGCACGAACGAACAAAAGATAGTGAACACGAACATCGAAGTTCGAACACAGAACATTTGATTCGTACGTGTGGACGCAAAGCGAACACGAACAACTTATGAACACTTCGACTTGTGTTCGCGCTCAACCACCCCGCTCTCTTTAGTAGCCATGGATTCGCCATTGGAAGTGGTCCACTGTTGGATATGTGGCTGAGAACTGATGCCCTGGTCCGCCACGCACTCACCCCTCGAGTTCGGTACGAAAAATGTTACATCAAATTTCTGTGAACACCGTCCACACAGAAAAACGAACTTGGATTAGCCACGAACATTTTTGACGAACATAGTGTTTGATGTACGTTAGTGGAACACCCATGGGCAGAAAGTGATCGATGTTCGTGTTCACCATGTTCTTGTTCGTTCGTGCGTACACGCCTTGCCGTACGTCGTCGGGCGAACATCGCCGACCGAACCAAAAAATATATGTAAACAAAGTGGGTGCGTACATCTAGTTATTGGACGTCATCAAACGATGTCTATTGAAGCAGTGTACATACTTACTTTCAATAATAACAGTTCGGCCGCTGACGGATTAGGCGTACGCGAGCTGTAGGCGTACGCGAACTGTAGGCCTACGTGCTCGACCGAATTTATAGGCTACGCATTGTATTTCGTGCCACACGCAAATATTTAATAAAACTTCCTTATTGATTAATTTTGTAGAAAGTAAAAGGCATAAATTATCTATATGCTTCTTTTTAATTATTAAACACGATTAATTTAGTTATCATGACTAACAGAATGCCATTTTGAATATCATCATTCATCATCATTTCAGTCGAAAGACGTCCACTGCTGGACATAGGCCTCCCTCCCTTATTAGGGGGGGGGGGGGGGCAGGCGGGTTGGCGATCGCAGTATGGTATTAAAAAGCATAGAGAACGCTGCTGCCCATTCTCTAGTAAATCCCTTAGTCGCCTTTTACGACACCCACGGGAAGAAATGGGGTGGTGCTATTCTTTACGTCCGGCACCACACGGACGAAAAATTGTGTTTCAGCCAAATTAGACCGATTTTAAATTTTCCATAGAACAGATTTCCAGGTATCTGTTTTTAAATAAGACATTTCGAAAATGTTCCTAACTACCTTTTTAGACCTTGTATCCTGCATGCGTATAAAGTTTCATTAAAATCGGTTCGGTCATTTCGAAAATCAAGGGCTTGAAAGTTTGTATGAAATGCCGTACATCGTAAACGCTCTTAACTTAAACCTAGTTAATTTTAATTCTAATGAACACGAAACAATTTTTAGATTTGAAATTATACTCAGGCTGACGCAGACTGCTGCAAAAAGGCTTCATAAACCGTCGTGACAAACCCAAAATCGTTACGTTTCAATCTGCCCAGCCTTTTCCCAACTATCTTGAGGTCGGTTTCCAGTCTAACCGGAGGCAGCTACATACCAGTATTTTACATCGAGCCACTGCCTATCTGACCACCGCAACCCAGTAACTGGGTAATACAATACCCCTTGGTAAGACTGGTTGTCAGACTTTCGGGCTTCTGACGACCCGTACCGACTGTTAATGATCCACGAATGACAGCCGGGACCAACGGCTTGACTTGCTTTCCGAGACACAGAGAAGTCTCGGTATGTAAAGATGATCACCCATCCACGGACTAACCCCGGAAAGCGTTGCTTAACCTGATGGATCGACCCGTGTGGCTGTATTAGCCAGGAGCTCCTCCACAATCACCACGTTTGTCTAACCTATTAAGTGTCCGCATTGTGGTTTAACTTTCAAACGATCATAGTAAACTTGACACAGTTCGATAAACCAATGAAAAGAGGGGGCGTGGCTTAATCTTTGCCCATAGTAGTTTACTTTCAAACCATTCACACCATGAAAGAAGATACACACTGTTAACAAGAAATTAATCAATTTCAAACAGCCAAACAATTAACGGTTTCACAATACCAGAGAATACGTGATAAAACTCGACTTTATGAAGAGTAACTGCGAACTACCATTATGGTTGTTTTCAATGGAATATTCAAACGGCCCTCACTACAAATAGCGGGCGGAGTGGCCTCAGTAATTTATGTACGCCACTGTCGTCTACGCTTATGTCCTTAAACGGTCAAGCAAAAATAATCTTTAATGATTTGAGTTATAATTTAAAATCGATTGGTGAGTTAGTGTATTTTAATGGAATTTCCACGTTGTTAAATGACAAGAACAGTGTTGTTTGAATGTTTTAGAAGACATTATTATAGCACGATGAGCTTAGTAGTTCATAGTTTACTTAAATTGATTACATAAAGTTCTTATCTCTGCTTTATTTTAAATGGGAAGAGATTTGGTAACGCACAGTATATCTACGATGGATGCCATGTCATCATAATCATTTCAGCCGAAAGACGTCCACTGCTAGGCATAGGCCTCCCTCCCCCCCTTTGCCATAATCGCCACGCTTGGCAGGCGGGTTGGTGATCTCAGTATGGTGTTAAAATGCATAGAGAACGCTGCTGCCCATTCTCAAAAAAAAAATATATATATTTCACATAAGCCTACATGGTCACATAAGAAACGTCAGAAGCTAGGTGCACGGTTCCAATTGGTCGTTTCCTATGGAGAAGAGCCGGCAAGAAACTCCACGGGTACTCTTTTAAAAATAAATGACTTTTAAAATGTTTCCAAATTACAGTGTTAATAGGTATGATATTATAATATATTCTCTAGTATGTAACTTAGTCGCCTTTTACAACATCCACAGGAAGAAATAGGGTGGTGCTATTCTTTACGTCCGGCACCACACAGACAAGGATGCCATCAAAAGTGAAGGGACAAATGAATAGAGCGGAGGCACTTTTTGTCTCGTTGTGGTGAAGCAACGTTGGGTTGGGTTTAAGACGCAGATATATGCCAGTGACCTTGAGTGGTTAGCTTGCGTGTTTTGTAATGAGCTCACGCAACGCGTCGTACGTTCAGCTAGTAATAGGAATCGCCCATCAAAGAGCGCTGTCCCCAATTTGACGCATTATTAATTTATTATACACAAAACAAAAGATATTTTAATAAAACGCGTATATTAAAAGATCAATAATTAAATTATCTTCAAATTGATGAAGATTTCAGAAAAATACGCTAAGTAGATTTTGCGCTATTCTCAGTTTTTTATTCGCGTTAGACATAACTTTACAAATTAATTTCGCTATGTAATATAAACATAATCTAAAATATTCACATACTAAGTTATTGGGAAAATGCTCTTATTTAACATATATTTTTTTCAAATCATTAACTCTTCTCGTTTAGACGTGATCTTCAGTATAAAATCATTAAAAGTCGGTCATCGTCGCCTTAATGTTTGTTCACAGACTTTCAAATAGATATACCTACTCGTACTCGTATAAAGAGTGCACTGAAGCCTCAGTAAAGAACATGAAACCAAAGATATTTGCTTTTTTGTTGGGACCGAGAGCGCCTTTTTTACCGCGGCGTGTCTTCACAGACTCTCTTATTTTCATAACCGGATTTTTTCAATCTGTTTTGTGAGAATTATATAACATTATTTTTAGTATATGCGAAACCTGAATATAATTTGTTCAGACTAAGGAACTGAATCGATTTCAATCATTTTTACACCATGTTATATTTTGTCCCAAAAATATTTAAGTGTGATGGAAAATGTTATCACCATTTAATTACTTACAATACAATCGCCGTACGGTTAGGTACCTACTGCCAAATTATTATCAATGAGTGCAAGACGACCCTGGAGGCGCGGGGGCGCCGTTAGCTTGTTTTTGTAGGGACAACCCGGTAACATAACAACCTTATAACTTTGTGATTTTTGATGAAACAGTTTTGAAATTTTGTACTTACATAGTTTCTTTACATAAAAATACTAGACACGTATTTCGGGTTTCGCATATGTATACTAAAAATTGTATATTATATATTTATACATTTATTCGTATCAAATAAATTAGACTAAATATAAACTTAAATCAAACTTATGTCCGGGATACACGAGGCTAGTTTTTCAAAGCTAGAATAGCAAGCTAGAATTTATGTATACTATTCTGGCTTGCTGTTCTGGCTTCGCACCAGCCAGTGCTGTTTACACGAAGCTAGCTACGAAGTAATTTTTATCCTATAGCATTGTGGTGACTTAGTCCGTAGAGTAAAATGATCTGATTAGGTACTATCTTTGCCGGCCACATGAGGCTAGTTCACAAGCCAGGTTAGTAAAATCGGTGGTGGGGGGTGCTACTCGCTTAAAAATTGAACCCCATTCGATTAGAATGACCTAACTTGAGACGTTAGAATAGTAGCCTAGAAATAAAGCTAGTTCTGTATACACGAAGCCAGAGTTACTAGCTTATTAACACTAGCTTACTATCCTAGTTACTATACTGCCTCGTTGATCTAGTGGTCGCAAGCCCTACTGCTGGGCATGAGGTCATGGGTTCAATTCCCAGGTTGGGCAAAAGTGTTATTGGATTTTTCTTTTTTTGATAAGTTATGTTACTATCCTGGTTTCAAAACCTAGCCTCGTGTATACCGGGCATTAAAGTACTTAATTTATAGTTAGTTTAATTTTGATTTGTTAAGTAGTAGTAATATCATGTACTTACTTACTTATTATTACTGGGAAAATTTGGGTGTTACTATAGGTACACCTCTCTGCCCAACCTTTCGGGGAAATAAGGCGTGATGGTATAGGTTATGTTACTTATTAATACAAATACTTAACGATTCCGATCAACTTTTGAAAGTCAGAAATAATTATTATGCTTTACCTTTCTGAACGAAAATAGTATTTGTTCAGGTCAAAACTTTGGCTAGCAGGGTTAAAATATAAAAAAAAGAAAGGGTATAATCAAAAGGAGCGCATTTTCACGTGTGGTTATATATCTAGGTACTGGTTTTGTTTTTCCTTTGAGCCCTTGTCAGCTACTCACATTGTTAGCACTTTAAGTACACACCTAGTTAACTAAATTAATCATACTTAAGTATAAATGAGTTGAATGTGCCCTGACCTACACTTAAAATATTGAGTGACCTATTTTTAACCTTGAAGACAATAATGATATGTGTGTTTTACTTCGAGAAGAGTAAACTTCAGTCATGGTCTATTAGTAAATGATGTTTCCTTTATCAGAGCCTTTTTTGTACAAAGAAGAAATTGATTAATATCTTGCAGTTTCTCCAGGGTACTAATATTGGCCTAATTACACAAGTAATAGGTAGACTTGTTAGCCAAGTATATTATACCTCTTTTTTATACCAATCCGTAATTATCTTATCCCAAAAACACATTCCCACTAAAATAACTAAACTACATTACACTTAACACAATTCTACTCCAAAGAAACCGTTGACCAACAAATAAACACAAACTGCCTTATTACCAAACAAGATTTATATTTTGACATGGCTTAAACCATGGAGCCAGTTTTTGTAATAAGAACGTAACAGTGATTGAAATACCGTTCTTTATACAAAACTGAAAACTTAGTTCGGTACTAAGTTGTCAGTTTTGTGTTTAGGAACTTTACTATAGCCGGAATAAAGTTCGAAATTCAATAAATAGCTCCATGTTTTAAACCTGGGTCTGATGATAAACCTTGTTTTGTAATAACCTACATTACACTTTACACAATTCTACTCCAAAGAAACCGTTGACCAACAAATAAACACAAACTGCCTTATTACAAAACAATATTTATATTTTGACATGGCTTAAACCATGGAGCCAGTTTTTGTAATAAGAACGTAACAGTGATTGAAATACCGTTCTTTATACAAAACTGAAAACTTAGTTCGGTACTAAGTTGTCAGTTTTGTGTTTAGGAACTTTACTATAGCCGGAATAAAGTTCGAAATTCAATAATAGCTCCATGTTTTAAACCTGGGTCTGATGATAAACCTTGTTTTGTAATAACCTATATTACACTTTACACAATTCTACTCCAAAGAAACCGTTGACCAACAAATAAACACAAACTGCCTTATTACAAAACAAGATTTATAATTTTTGACATGGCTTAAAACCATGGAGCTAGTTTTTGTAATGAGAACGTAACTCTGATTGAAATACCATGATTTATACAAAACTGAATACTTAGTTCGGTACTAAGTTTCGTATTAGGAGAGTCAGTTTTGTATTAGGAACTTTACTGTAGACGGAATAAAGTTCGAAATTCAATAATGGCTCCATGGGTTTAAACTTGGGACTGATGATAAATCTTGTTTTTAATAAGGCCTTTTAAGACCTACAGGGTCCAATTTAATTAGCTAGCAAAACTCCGCAGGCGTGATGGTATCAATATCTAAGTAAACAAGATAAAAAAAACATTTATTTTTTGGTGTCAACGCCTGTAGTCACTTCAAATATCAGTTTCAAAATCAGTATTTTTTGTATGTAAACTTCACAGACAGGGTGGGTATGGATTGCTAAACACGATAAAACAAAAAAAAAACGATTTTCTCAACTACTTAAAGTACTAGTACCACTCCTTTACTACCGGTCATTGACCCAAGAAATTTTATTTTTTTATTTTTATTTCATCAAGTTTGCAGAGTTTTGCTAGCAAATTTTTGACCCTTATCTAGTCATTCTAAAAATAAAAACAATTCTTTTAACCAATTCCGCGGTTCTTGCTTCACAAACATCCCCGATATAATGTCGAGAAACAGGACAGGCTCTACTTGAAATAGGTGGCTATTTCAGAGCCTAGTACCACACGTATCACACCCTACCCAAGCCTCGAGTTTAATTTACCAATAAATAAACACAATCTAGTCATCTTTAAAATAAATACAATTCTATAAACCAATTCCCCTGTTCTTGCTTCACATACGACAGTAAAATGTCCCTGATATAATGTCACGAAACAGGACAGGCCCTACATGAAATAGGTGGCTATTTCAGAGCCTAGTTATTTAGTTCAAATGTATCACCGGAAATCACGTCCTACCCAAGCCTGGAGTTTAATTTACCAATAAATAAACACATCTAGTCATCTTTATAATAAATACAATTCTATAAACCAATTCCCCTGTTCTTGCTTCACAAACATCCCCGATATAATGTCGCGAAACAGGACAGGCTCTACTTGAAATAGGTAGCTATTTCAGAGCCTAGTACCACACGTATCACACCCTACCCAAGCCTCGAGTTTAATTTACCAATAAATAAACACATCTAGTCATCTTTAAAATAAATACAATTCTTTATACCAATTCTGCTGTTCTTGCTTCACAAACGACAGTAAAATGTCTCCGATATAATGTCACGAAACAGGACAGGCCCTACATGAAATAGGTGGCTATTTCAGAGCCTAGTTATTTAGTTCAAATGTATCACGTGAAATCACGTCCTACCCAAACCTGGAGTTTAATTTACCAATAAATAAACACATCTAGTCATCTTTAAAATAAATACAATTCTATAAACCAATTCCCCTGTTCTTGCTTCACAAACATCCCCGATATAATGTCCCAAAACAGGACAGGCTCAACTTGAAATAGGTAGCTATTTCAGAGCCTAGTACCACACGTATCACACCCTACCCAAGCCTCGAGTTTAATTTACCAATAAATAAACACATTTAATCATCTTTAAAATAAATACAATTCTTTAAACCAATTCTGCTGTTCTTGCTTCACAAACGACAGTAAAATGTCCCCGATATAATGTCGCGAAACAGGGCAGGCTCTACTGAAATATGTGGCTATTTCGGAGCCTTGTTATTTAGTTCACATGTATCACGTCCTACCTCAGCCTGGAGCTTCAATAAACACATTTAGTCATCTTTAAAATAAATACAATTCTTTATACCTTTATACATTCTGCTGTTCTTGCTTCACAAACGACAGTAAAATGTCCCCGATATAATGTCGTGAAAGATGACTGGCTCTACTTGAAATAGGCAGCTATTTCAGAGCCTAGCCAGAGTCAGGCTTGATAAAACGAGACAATACAATATAGGTTTTGTGTTCCTAATGCTGTAGAAATGGATGAAATAATAAACGAATTGTGTTTTTATTAATAGCTGCTTTGAAAGCTTTTAGTAATCGATTCAATTTAGGTTTTGTGTTTATTTAATATGGACACTAAACCTAAATTGAGTCAAACTGGTGTAAAGTAGTCAAGTCATTAGACAAATCATTAGTTAGCATTTCCGAATTTTATTTTGGATGTTTTGGACAAAAACCTTGCATGTTAGAATATATTAAATTATTTAAAACAATCTATTGAACATCTATTCAATGTTTGCAAACTAACTTACAAACCGATTGTTAGGTTTTTTAAAGTAGCTTTCTAATAAATTATTTTCTCTAACGTCATTAAATATCTACTTAAACCTAGTTTTATTTGAAGATAATAATATTATATTTAGTGCTAAAAATAGTTCCCTACTGAATTAACCATTAAAAAAATGACCACGAACAAAAATAAAAAATACACACCTTGAAATAGATCCAATTTCTCAAAAGGCCGGTGACACAATTTAATCATAAGTTAAAACCACGAAAATTAGGTCACTATCCATATGTGACTATTTTCGAACAAATCAATAAACCCGACCTAATGCACTAAACACGGTGTGTGTGGCTTTTATATAAGGTGGCCTAAAAATAATAAAACATTTTGAGGCAGTGTTGGAGAAGGCGTGCATCAAAGATGCATAAGCAGTGATCACGCGAGCCGCTAAACGAAGGATACACACGGGACCTACAATTGGACAGAAAAAAGTATGAGCATTTTTCCTAGAATCATAACAGTCGATAACACAATGTAATTATCAAGGCATTATGTATGTAGGATGTATTGATCACGCTTTCATTTGGAACATTTCTTTAGAAGTCGAGTTTCTATGGAATGTTGGTTATAAGTCATGGAATTTATTTGTAGAGTAGAAATAAAGGTCAGATTTATGAGTTGATTTAGAAGTTGTGGTGGCCGTAAAAAGGCAATTAAATTACCTACAAAATATTATTTTATGTGGCGGCTTGGACCGGCGATTGACATGGAGGAAACATATAGAAACGAAATGAAAAGAGCTCGACATAAGGTACAAAGGCATGTACTGGCTGCTGGGTAGGAACTCCAAGTTGTCCGTAGACAACAAGATCTTGATCTATAAGACCATATTAAAACCCATATGGACATACGACATTCAACTGTGGGGCTCCGCGTGTAACTCCAATATAAACATGAAAAAAAAAAAAAAAAAAACAACATCTTAAAACAGATATCAAATGCACCATGGTTTATAAGGAACGCTGAAGTTCACGAACACTTGAACATGAAAACAGTCAATTAAGAAATAAGTTCATGTTCGCAAAAGTACAAGTCCAGACTGGAGAGACACCCCAACCAATTGGCCGCTCAACTCACAATACCAGATTGTGTCAGCAGACTCAAAAGACGCAACATTCTACAATTAGATAACTTGTAGAGGGCTGCTTGACTAATAAGAGAGTTGCTCCTGATGAGTAATAACTCTTCCCTGCCAGAACATCCTACAACTCATCTGCTCATAGTTTTAAAAACTGATTGCAGGATAAGAAAACGAAAAAAAAAAAAAATGTGGCGGCTTATGGTTTTAATAGTGACAAATAAACTATATTAGCTATACTAATAGGTTAGGCATAAATTAAGCAAGAAAATTATGCACATACATCGTAGTCTAACGCTTACATCGTCTTTCATTATAAAATGTTAGGTACTTACCGTAGGATCGTAATTTAGCTTCAAGATCAACAACGTAGCAGTCCACTCGCGAAATAATGGTTTACTTCTTACTTAACCGCTTGATAAGGAAGACCGTACCTGAAAACAAAGACACAAAACTATCAGAACACGTCATGTCAAAAATGTTGTACACATTTATTTTTTATGATACATTGCTTGCCACCTTACAAAACCCTGAGTCACCTTCCCGAGGTCTTTGTCGCCATAATGTCATATGAAATAGGCCCAAGAGACCTCATAGGTAATGCTAACCGTTGATTACCATAGCCTCACGTGCCACCGGCCCTGATGGTTGCCCTATGCAAATACACGACGCATGTCTGATGTACTGATAACGGGAAGGTTATGATGTTTAATTACATTGAAATGGTCATGGTATTTGCCATAAATGTGTGACAACGATGTTATGATACCTAAAGGGTATAAAACCTTGGAGGTTGGAGTTTTTTTTTTTAACCCTGTGCCACTCGTCATTCGTAAAAATGACGACGCGTGCCTTGCACATTTAGTGTTTTGGTAAGATCCCGACATCCTGGCCACCCCACCCGTTTCTAATACCTTCCTGATTCGCCTAATTAGTGACTAGCTAGACATGCGCAAAATGTGTCAGTGAAAAGAAATGAATGAAGTATATCTTTTCGCTTAACGAAGTAGTCCACTCATTTAGTTCAGTACTTCATTTAGTTCAGCAAAACAGAACGAGTCCATATCGATAAGTTACCACGAATGATACATTTCACTAGTTCAGTTTTATACCTATCTTCTATCTCAATTTTCCTTCATACGGCAACCATGAAATATGAATCTAAGCAAAACTGTAGTTTGTTTTCTGTTGTATGTGTACCTTTTTGTCTAGGTTGGCGTATTTGAAAATCGAAATCACAGTTGCTGCGAGCGAAAAGAAAGACTGAACTAAATGAAGTAGAGACACATTCGAATGACTACTGATTGAATGATAAGCTTATTTTGCGAAATGAACTAGTTTATTTCAAAAAACGTCGTATGACTACTAAGTTCTGCAAGGGCTGCAAAACAGCGATTTGCAGGGAGCATATTGTATCTATGTGCAAGAATAAATGTTCAATGTAGGTTATTACTAAAATAGATATGATAATGGATAAAGGGAAAACTAACAGTGCACTGGTCGTTTTGTATCATAAATGAAGTTGATTAAATAAACATTGATGTTTTAGTCCGTCGTTTTACGAATGGTTTAACGTTTAACTAATTTATTTGTATTTTTATAGTTTCAATTTATAATTATATTATTATTTCAATTTTATTGATGTTTTTTTATATTAATTTTTTGAATTATACTATATTTCAATTTAACTACTTGTCATTTTAAATTCAATGTAAACTGTGTAAATTTTAATTTTCTTATGATCATATATTTCCATTAAATTTTTATTATTGATTATACAAGTGCTGTGCACACCTATAAGTGACAAATTCACCGCAAAGCTGTTGATATAGAATTTAATGTAATGATTTAGTGAATAAGTCGTTAGTGTGTCAATAAATAAATAATAAATAGTTAGTGATAACGTTACGAACTATTTTCTGTATTTTTATCAACATTTTACGCTCAGTAGTTTCGGAGATAATGGGGGGAATAGTCATTTTACATCTATTTTCTTAAATAATTTCAAAAGTATATATATTAAAATTATAAAATAAATATTTTTTAAATTCTTAAAATAAGCCATTTCATTTGATATGTCACACGGTACAGTCAGCAAAACTTTTTTTTTTAATTTTCTTATTCCCCCCCAAAAGTGACCTCCATATTCAAAATTAATTTATTTACGTAACATGTCCGTGTTTGGGTCACAAAATTTCACATGTGTACCAAATTTCAACTTAATCGGTCCAGTAGATTCGGAGCAAATCAGCTGTGACAGACGGACAGACAGACAGACACACACGAGTGATCCTATAAGGGTTCCTTTTTTCCTTTTGAGGTACGGAACCCTAAAAACAACACACATACGCTACATTGACTTGGCTTGGACCCGTTAATTTAGCTTAAACTAGCCAAAGAGCTAAGAAACTAAATTTGTATAAAACTAATAATAAAATTAGACTACTAGATTCAATTACATTACAAAAATACTTATAATTCTAGGTATTAGTAAACAATTTAACTTATTTCCTATGTTAGTACTTATATTCTAATAGCCGACAGTGTGGTTCTAATCAGATGGGGCCCATCAGCAATAGATTTCAGGAGGCTGTTGCTATTGTCCCGTAATCTGGTGAGAAGAGATACATTCTGTATCCGCACTACAGCTGAGAAGCTATCTACTCTATCTCGAGCAAACATTGCAGATGCACTGCAATAACGTGGCAGTCGCAACAGCGCCCTAAAAGCGTTGTTGTAACACGAAACGCATTGGCTGCAAGTTTAGTACAGCTGACTCGTACACTGATGTTCAGTATGCTATAAAAAGCGTGTTTTTGACCGCATATGTACATTGCGCCAACCTACGGCCAGCACATTCCTCCGCACCGCCAATGCGTTTTGCGTTCCCGCTCAACATCGGCATCGTCTTTAAAGTCGTCAGCAACGACATGTCCAAGGTATTTGAACTGGTGTACCAGACTAATTGAGACGTAGTAAATTTTAATTGGTGGTACATTATGTACTAAGTTTAGGCCACAATTTTGTTGGAAATTGACTCAGAAAGGCCAGAAATCGAGCTCGTATTTTTGTAATCCAATATGGTTCGTTTGAGGCTTTATTTAAGTTACTGTCACAACATAAACGATGCCGATGTAATCCTAACATTTGAGACTAAAAGTTTCCAAAAGTAAAGAAGAATGAAGATCGATCTCTTCACATGACAGCGGTTTATTTGTGGGCTTTTAATTCGGGTCTAAGAAAGATTTATTGAAAAAAGAATAGGCTCTTTTTTAGGGTTCCGTTACCATAGGGTAAAACGGGAACCCTATTACTAATACCTGTCTGTCTGTCTATCTGTCTGTCTGTCCGTCTGTCACCAGGCTGTCTCTCATGAACCGTGATAGTTAGACAGTTGAAAATTTCACAGATGATGTATTTCTGTTGCCGCTATAACAACAAATACTAAAAAACGGAATAAAATAAATATTTTAGGGGGCTCACATACAACAAAGGTGATTTTTTGCTTGTTTTTGCTCGATATTGATACCGGCAACAGATAGACGCTTGAAATATTCACAGAATATTTAGTTATTTATCCACTTTAAAAATAAATAATAAATTAAAATAAAACATCTATTGAAGGGTAAGGGTTCCCATACAACAAACGTGATTTTTTTTGGCGTTTTTATAGATAATGGTACGGAACCCTTCGTGCGCGAGTCCAACTCGCACTTGGCCGGTTTTTTTTACTCGTCTTTGCTCGATATTGATAACGGCAACAGGTAGACGCTTGAAATATTCACAGAATCTTTAGTTATATTCACTTTTAAAATAAATAATTAAATTAAAATAAAACAAATATTTAAGGGGCTCCCATACAACAAACGTGTTTTTTTTTGCCTTTTTATAGATAATGGTATGAAACCCTTCGTGCGCGAGTCCGACTCGCACTTGGCCGGTTTTTATTTATCCACATTATTATCGAAAGAATCTCTAAAAAAGTTGAAAGGGAACTAGTAGTTAATCATGGAGGATTCTCACCTCGACATTGTTCGAATTTCGAAGAGGTGTTTAGACAACAACACTACAGCATTGTTCAGTAAACATACTTAGCTAGTGCATTATACCGGATACCTACATATTCATCATGTACTGTTGCATCTAAGCTATCTCTAAGCTCCCAGTTTACATGACAAGACCGTTGCGTTAGGTACGTACAGTTAAGTTATGTATATCAACTGAGAACGTGCAAGGCATTTTATGCAAATAAAGTAACTTGAGTAACACGCATGTCACTTTATACGTCACCTTTTTATTGTAAGACGAAGAAGTATAGTGGGGTCTTTCAAGGGCTGAATTAAAAATAAACTTGTGAGAAAATAATTATTAAGAAACATAAGCTTTGGTTTCTTTTGAAAACGGTTCCACATTGTAACGGCCGTCATGAAAATCTGTAATTTTCACCAGTTTTTGACACATTTTTGGCGCGAAACGTCTGTCTGTCAAGTCTGGCGTTTCACACCTTAAATCGCCCTGAATCATCAATCATTGACAGATGTGTCGTCAACGGTCAAGTGACCTGAATCAGGTCGCTGGACAATGTAGAGGCTAAAAACGCTCCATATTTGGACAGCCGTTATTGTAACCGTTCACCGCTTTCTTATGAAACAAAAGCTCTAAGCCTAGATTAACAAACATTACTTTGGACTTGAATATGCATAATTTCTGTCTCAATCTGTCAAAATCAAATCAACATGTGCAGAAGGAATTATCTATTGCCAAACTTCCTTGTCTTCAATGTAGTCTTTAATCTTATAATTTGATTTTTTGATAAGGACATGTTTGATGTGGATTTTGAATTTTCCATCGCTAAGTTCTGTAACCAACTTTGGCAACTTGTTATTAAAGCGGATACTGTTGATAAGAAATGATTTGATCAAAGTCATAGAACTCCTTCATGTTAAAACATAATCGAGTTCAAAGTGTTTGTACATTTTCGATATTACATAATAATCTCCGTATTTTATGCTGAGAATGTTCCTAAAGCTTACCGAGAAAAGATGGTCGCTCCAGAAATCGGAGCGCTGAGTTTCGTTGGAATATTAATCTGAAAAGTGTGTTTATTTCTTTACTTATCCTGGCATTTATAAAATGTAAAAGTGTGGTTTCTGGTTCCTTTATCGAATGGTTCTGGTTCTTTTTTCAAATATTTTTTTATGTTTTTGTACAGTCAAACGCACATCAGAGGTAAAATCACTCTTACTGATACGACTTAAAGGCGCTGTCAATGTCAGCGAGCGAGAGCAGTGGTGGCCCAGTGGTAACGGCCGTGACTTACGAGTTGTAGGTTGTAAGTTCAATCCCAGGCATGTGCTTTACTTTGTGTAAATTATTTCATCACCAATGCTCTTAAAATGGTGAACGAAAACATCGTGAGGAAACGTTACCCGCATGTCCTAGAACCAAATATTCGAAGACATTTGTGATATAGTCTACCAACCCGCACTGGGCCCGCTTTGTGGATTACGGCCCACTCAGTCTCACCAAGAGGAGTCTTGTGTCCTAGCAGTGGCAACATTTTATGCTGATTTTGACGTATGCATGTAATGTCTAAAATATTACAAGTGATGTCCGTTTGATTGTAGGTACACGTTTGCGAATAGTGGGGCCAGCGCAGAGCTGGTCTTTGTGGCGTGGTCCTCGGAAGCCTATATCCAGCAATGTACGTTTTTGGTTTGATATGATAATGATACATTATAGTAAATCATGCCAATATGGTAAGTGTTAGTATATGTAAATGAATTCCTAGGTTTGATAGTGCCTAGTTTTCCAAGTTCCCTTACAATTATTAAAATATTCAGTTGGTAGTTTTAGCTTATAGTTTTAAATCTTCTAAATTTGTATAGAGATTAACAAATAATCTAGAAGGTCTTATATATTTTTAAATAACAACAAGAGGAGCTCGTGGCTAAGTAATAACAGTCACGTGGGTCGATCTATCAGGTTAAGCTACGCTTGGCGGGGTTGGTCCGTGGATAGGTGACCATCTTTACATACCGAAACTCCTACGTGCCTCGGAAAGTACGTAAAGCCGTTGGACCCGGCTTTCATTCGTGGATCTTTGACAGTCGGTACGGTTTGTCAGAAGCCCGAAAGTCTGACAACCAGTCTAACCAAGGGGTATCGTATTACCCAGTTACTGGGTTGCAGAGGTCAGATAGGCAGTCGCTCTATGTGAAATACTAGTATTTAGCTGGACCGGTTAGACTGGAAGCCGACCCAACATAGTTGGGAAAAGGCTGGCAGATTGAACACCCAACACAGGCAAACTATCTTAAAAAATAATATTAATTATATAAATGTAAATTACTTTACATACTATTGTATAGAATCATGTTTTTCTAACTGAACAGACAGCTCAGACAGCTGTGCTGTTGGGGAGTTTGTTGCGTTACTTCTTCTTCCCAGCTAAAGCACTAGGATGTGATGAACGGTGGGCGTTTTTGGGGGCTGTCTTTATGTAATTTTTGACGTTCGAAAACTCTATCTCAGCCTAATTTGAAGAAATGACTTTTGATTTTTTAATTATAATTTGTCTGTATGTAACAGCTGCTATTCGTGCTTCCTAGTGACGTTATTTATCAAGCAATTTATCTATCATTATAATGTTTCAGGAAAAGATTTCTTATACCTAAATAGAACTCATAAAATAAATTAACATATCTTTTCCGTACGTTCTAAATAAAAATAACATTAAAGTGAAGTATTAATGTAGATGATGACTGGATTATATTAGATAATTTGTATATTTTTGTAGTGATTTATTCGACAAATTCTTTATTGACATGATTACAATAAAACTTGGCAAACATATTTAGAATAAACAATTGAATGCTTCGTGTTTGTTTTTCTATTTCTTTGTTGATATAATAAACTTTTCTACTAGGTACAGGATTTAGTTTTATTGTATTTTCTGAACACTCAAACTCGAAGTTCTAACACGTACTTATCAGAGTTTTTGTTAGATCTTTGTTTTACCTAATGGGCCTAATTACTGTTTACCTAAACTTCCAATACGTACAAACTTTAATAGTGTAGTAGTAGTGACTTTTAAAAGTCTCTCGGTTTTCGTAACGATGTAGCCTAGAAAACTTTTGCTAATTCTGACCTTTTTGGGAATAAGGCTAAAACTGCTAAAGTTGTTTAAACTTCGTCGTTTATTTTTATTCAAGAAGATATTCAATAAGAAAAGATATAATATGTTAAAATGAACCCTTATGATGAGATTAAGTCTGTCTGTCTGTCTGTCACTCCTGGATATCTCAAGAACTACTAATGCTATCAACTTGAAATTTAGAATAGTTTTAGATGACGTTTGCCCAACTATTTTGCAAGCAAGAAAGAAATTTAAAAAATATATCTCTTTTGCAAAAGAGACTGAAAGGGGGTTTTAAAAATTTAAAGTGGAGCTACTAGGGCATGTGCGGTATCATATGAAAGAACGCTGTTTGCACATTCTCAAACAATTTTTTTTTTTAGGCGGCATAGTTTCCCACTTTTGATGAAAAATGTAAAAAAAATACTGTTCCCCCCCCCTTATCTCCGAAGTTTGCTGAGATAAAAATCTGAAATTATTCTATGTAATAGAAGTTTATGTAAAGATTACAGGAATAATAAAACGATGTCTCTAAATAGCACAGTTTTTCAGAAATCTTCAACATCTTATATACGTACGGAACCCTTGGTGCGAGATTGAATCTACTACGTCAGGGTAGCTCACAGTGAAAACTGTTGATATTTTTTTAAATATCGGATTTTCAAAGTCAAAGTCAAATTATTTATTTCAAATAGGCACGTAAGAGTCACTTTTGAACGCCAAAATATATCGATATGTTTAAATATATCAATTATCAGAGTTTGATATATCGAAAAAACTGACTGCCTCCTTAGTCTAGTGTTCGCAAGCGCTACTGCTGAGCATGAGGTCCTGGGTTCGAGTCCCAGGTCGGGTAAATTGTTATTGGGATTTTCCATTAGGAATTTCTCAGTAGCAGCCCGGACTCTGGATTTGTGCACGGTTGATAAGCAATAGATTTATAAGATAGCAATAGGCTCGCCCCCTAGTACATGGGACTTAAATATAACTGGCGAGATGTGGGTGCACTATAGGTACAATTCTGCCTTATCCTTCGGGGATTACAGGCGTGATGTTGTGTTATGTTAATATCGAAAAAAAAATCGATATTTCGATATATCGGCTTAAATAAATTAATATGAATAAACACATGCTTTTCCGCTAAATTACAATAAAACAGTAATTTTTAATAACCTGTCGTTTTAACTTCGCTCGCTGTTAACCACAGACTACGTAGAGTTAGAGATGCTAAGCTATTAACTCTGAAATGACAGTGACAAGTAAAAGTAAAATCATATATTATTATAGTGTAAATAAAGAACAGTTGATTAAGTTTACGATGATGTTGTAGTTTAAATAATTTAAGAGAACAAAATAAATATGTATTTAAAAAAAATAACGATCGTCGATATCTATATTTCAATATCCAACTATCGATATATTGTCCGAAAAAATATTAGTAAAAAATATCGATATTTCACGAACAGTCCTACAAAGTGTTACAGCGTTCAGTCGACTGTACCTACATTTGTCCTACATGCATTTATTTTTTTTTTTAATGGAGCTGATCGGCGTGCATTTGGAGACGCCTATGTCCAGCAGAGGACTGCTATAGGCTGATGATGATGATGA
The DNA here is from genome assembly GCA_948098905.1 of Tiliacea aurago. Taxonomy (NCBI): domain Eukaryota; kingdom Metazoa; phylum Arthropoda; class Insecta; order Lepidoptera; family Noctuidae; genus Tiliacea; species Tiliacea aurago. The sequence goes on along the minus strand of OX402586.1, from coordinate 18,259,647 downwards.
TGATTTTCTATAAAAATACTAGCTGTGCCCCGCGGTTTCACCCGCGTAAGTCTCGATCCCGTGGGAATATCGGGATAATAATAAGGTAGCCTATAAGTTAATCCAGGGTGTCAGCTACTCCACACAAAATTTTATCAAAATTGGTCTAGCTGTTTGAGCGTGAAGAAGTAACAAACACACTCACTCACAAACTTTCGCCTTTATAATAATAGTGTGAAAACAAACCTCCAATTTGAAGGACCACCTAGTCCTAAATCATCATCACATCTGCTAGCCTTGTTTGCCAACTACGTTTGGATCGGGTTCCAGTCTAGCCAGATCCAACTGAATACCAGTATATTTTACATTGAGTGACCGCCTAGTCCATAAGGTTGCAATTTTTTTTTTTGTAGTCTGTATAATATTTTAAGTGCAAACCTGATACTAACATTTTATGGATCTTTTGTCCGAATTTAAGTGATTTTGTTTATTATTTTAGTACAACAGCTGCTCTCAAAGCCACTACAGATATAATTTCTGTAACTCAATCACGAAAGTATAACGTAAATAAATGAATTTTGAATATTGGGTTCAGTTTTGGGAGAAAAAATAGAAAATAAAAAAAAATGTTTTGCTATACCGTGTGACGTAACAAATGGACAGACTTGATATGAGGATTTCAAATATTATATATATTTTAGAATACTTAGTTTACCTAATTAGGGGGAAAAAACAGTTTTCGCACAGCGCTCGACATCTGTCTCGCTGTAGCTGTAGCCGTAGCATCACATTTTTTTACAAAATCTTTGAACTATTAGCAATCAAGTGTAGACCGGTTCCCAACGTAGCACTTAAAAAAAAAAACAAAATTGATTTCCTAGGAAACCGCTAATAAAAAAAACTACAAACCATAATCGTGTACATTATTAATCAAATAGAAACGCGTAAAAATGTTCAAAATCACATTTTTTTACAAAATCTTTGAACTATTAGCAATCAAGTGTAGACCGGTTCCCAACGTAGCACTTAAAAAAAAAAACAAAATTGATTTCCTAGGAAACCGCTAATAAAAAAAAACTACAAACCATAATCGTGTACATTATTAATCAAATAGAAACGCGTAAAAATGTTAGATGACGTGTAGTTAATAAATCATAGCTCAACTCGGTCTAAATATAGTCCACGGCAGTAGTTCATCGATTTCAAAACGTTAGAACTTGGTTTTGAATGACAGAGCGTTTTACCGTAATTTATTATTTATATCCTCTTTTCGAACTTAGTAGGTCAAAATAAATAACACAGCCATTAAAATATTTAACATGAGACTACCATTTTATTGTTTCGCATGGTTTATTGAAGGATTAAAACTTACGTAGGTTTCGTTTTCCACATCAGTAAAAATACAACAGAATTATTTACCTGAATCCCACGAACAAAACTGAATGATAAAAACAAAATTAAATTAAGTCCCAGCGTCATTTTTCAAATCCTTATTAAAACTACGCATAATTATGTTTATACTTGCTTCTTCTTATTTACCTGAAAACCAAGACCAAACAGAATGAAAAAAAACACAAAATTAAATTAAGTACCCAGCGTCATTGTTCAAATCCTTATTTAAAACTACACACAATTACCGGTTGAAAAATGTATTACTATCGAGTACGAAGACAGTGCTTGTGCAGTCCTTAATTTCCCCTATCATCGATTATGGTGATGTGTGCTACTATGACCTGAATGCAGATTTCCTCGACAAACTTGACCGTCTTCTAAATAACTGCATTCGATTCGTTTTCAATCTGCGTAAATATGATCATATCTCTGTGCATCGGTCGCTTCTAAAGTGGTTGCCGATACGCCAGCGCAGAGAGCAAAGGGCGCTAACCACCTTGTTTTCATTTCTTGACTCTTCCTCTTCCCCTAGTTATCTAGCCCCCCACTTTCAGTACATTTGCACCAACCATAATAAAAATTTACGTTCATCTCACAATCATCTTCTGCAATGTCCCACTCACCGCACAGACTTCATTCACTCTTCCTTTTTCGTTCAATGTATCTCTCTGTGGAATGCGCTTCCCCAGGAAATCAGGATGGCAACCAACCGATTATCCTTTAAAGTTAAAGTTCGCGAGCACATTCGCAAGAAGCTGGCAGTATCATCACAACGGTAATGTTTTCCCATTGTTTGTCTTAATTATTTTAATATATTTATGTATATTTATTTGTGCATAAATTTTTATATATAATTAGGTTTATATATTATATTTATAGTTTTAATAGGTATATGTATATCTTTATATTTAAATAATATTATTTTATTCCTCAATTCTTACTATTGCACCTACCACTGTTTGTCTCTGCATCGCCCAAAGGTTGACTGGTAGAAAATGCCTATGGCATTAAGTCCGCCTCTGTACATTTATGTGCTTAAAGTATTAAATAAATAAATAAATAATTATTTTTATACTTGCTTCATCTTATTTACCTGAAAGCCAAGACCAAAACTGAACGAAAAAACAACAGAATTTAATTAAGTACCCAGCGTCATTTCTCAACTCCTTATTTAAAACTACGCATAATTTTGTTTATACTTGCTTCTTCTAAGTTACTTTCATCAGACTTAAGAATACTCGCAGTTGAGTACCGGCCTAATTAACTTTGTAAACAAGGTTTGGGCGAATTAAGCTTGCGTAGCGGTTCGTGTACTCACAGCTTTATGGTAAACTTTCCCATAAAAATTTAAATATAAAGGTTCATGCACACAATGCAGTCACGTCATCGTCAAGTTAACGATAAGTTACGCCAAAAATAAAAAATACATTCCTACTAAATCCCCAGTGAGTAGTGGTTGTTCAGTATGGTAACGACCCGAGTTAAGAGGACGATAACCGACTTTTAATGATTTTATACTGAAGATCACGTCTAAACTAGTAGTGTTAATGATTTGAAAAAAATATATGATTAATTAAAGCATTTTCTCAATAACTTAATATGTGGATATTTTAGATTATGTTCATATTAAATCGTGTAATTAATTTGTAAAGTTATGTCTAACGCGGATAAAAAACTGAGAACGGCGCAAAAACTACCACGCGTATTTTTCTGAAACTTCACCAATTTAAAGATAATTTAATTATTGATCTTTTAGTATAGTCGTTTTATTAAAATACTTTTTTTTTGTGTATAATAAATTAATAATGCTCAAATTGGGGACAGCGCTCCTTGATGGGTGAGTCCTATTACTGGCTGAACGCAAGACGTTGTGTGAGCTCAGTACAGAACACGCAAGCTAACCACTCAAGGTCTCTGGCATATAATATCTGCGTCTTAAGAGTTGTTGGTCGTGGGATCGATCCCAGACAGGCAGTTTACTTTATGCACACAGGGATGAGGCGTGTCTTCCAGTAGCGGTGGGAACGTTATAGGCTGATTATGACTATAATTTCTGGCCACGGCGGCATGGCGGCAGTGACACTGTCTGTGATAAAATATAACACACTGTCCCTTTTCATAGTGTAGTTCGACTGTCAGTCACCGGGTCAGACAAGCATATGACACAATAGTTTATTAGAAGTCAGAGGCAGGATATTTGCCCCACACGTCAGTCACGTCACTAGTAGTAAACGTCACATCACGGTCACGTTATAACGCGCTGACGATGACGTGACTGATTTATGTGCATGCACCTTTAGGCTTACGTAGCGGTTCGAGATTCGAGTAGGTACCTACTTACTGCTTTATATTTTCATGAGAAAGGTTCTGTGAGTTTTAAATCATTGTAGGTATTCGATTAGGCGGGTAATGAAGCAGAAATGAGCAATTAACTTTTATAATCACTTTCTCTAAGGTTAATGACCTGCTGTTTTGTGTTGTGAAAAAATGGACATAGACAGCCGATTAATCATTGTTATATTTCATTCGATTAGCTGGTGAAAATTATATCCTCATTTGAAGCAAGAATACTGAACTTGCCAGTTGCCTTGCTTCTTGCATAGATAAGTACTATTTTAATGTAACCAAATGACAAACGAAGTTGGTTATATTTATATATAGGTATATTTTACCTATTTTTCTGCTACAAAATGAGCAGAGCAATCATTACTTGCCACAATAATGATGTCCTCTATGAATGCATAAGGAAGATTGAATTAATCAAGGCCAGTCTAATTTCGATAATACACAATAACTTAATGTTTCTGCATAAGTGCAACGATTGGAATCTGAGCACTCAATAGGCACATAGGTACCTACGTTCTTGAATACGTGACCCAAAAGTTATACGTATCTTTCTTCCTCGTTGATATTACTTGGAAACTAGCCAAGCCACAAAGAAAAATATATGTGTCATAGAAAGAAAACATACGCCCTTTAAATCAGCGTTATTTTAAGAAAAATGCGGAAACCTGGACAATTTTTTATTCTATTATGCAAAAGTTTTTAGGCTATATCCCGGTTTTAATTAACACTAACTTTTGTTCGGAGCTTGGCACTGAAATTCATGATGCTTGTCCGCGGGGACCAGAATCCATGCACGAATAAAAAATATTCAGAATTCCGGAACGTAGATCCAATTCCGGGCCAAAAAATGTTTTTTTTCGGCTATATTAATTTCTGCGCCATATAACGCCGACGCAAAACTTGATTGTGTAACGTTCAATAGCATCATACCACATTCCAAATACGATTTCAAAATTAAAACAATAGTACTGCAGCGGCCAGCAAAAAAGTGACGAACGTGTAAATGTGGGCCGAGGCGAAGCCGAGGCATATACGTGAGTCCATCAATGCCTAGTTGCGGCCAAGGCTTGTATAGTGCTTTTCTTAAATAATGCGCGGAAATTCAAACTAAGTAAATTATTTATAAATTCCAGATTCAATTACGATCAACGATAATTTTTCACGCGCCAATGTGTTCATTTGTTTTTTTTATTTCAATAAACAGCTTTCTATTTGCAAGCCTGTTCGAAATTTAAATAAAACCTTTGATAAGTTACCTCCTTGGTTGCCATGTTTCGGAGTAAAAGATCGTTCCATTTTTAAATTACACGACAGAATTATGAGTATACTATGTAATTTATTTGGCCGCTAAAACACGACACATGGATTTTCATACAACTTTTGGTATTTGGCAAGTACATCAATTTCGATTTATCTCGAAGAAGGTTGTCAAAATAATGCTCGAATTTCCAAGCATGTTAGAGAAAAACAAATTAAAATGGTGTCAAAAACAAATTCTGATTCGCCAGTAATTTTCCCGAAAACCAATCGTTGCCTCGTTGGTTTCTGTTTGAATTTTGAATCGATGAAGTAGCTAACATAAATACCATCAAGATAGCAATCGTAACTCAAACACGAGTATGCAAGCAGTCTCTACGAACGATTTGTACCCATGTATGCATTACTGAAGAAATCACAACCGTGTACGATTTAAAACCTAAAGGTCAACTTGCCATTTATGACCGTCATTTGTAGGTAATAGTGATAATAGCGGTGCACTGCGTTTTATGTCTTCGAATAGAATTTCGTGTTCTCTTTTGTTCTTTAAACGAGGATACGAATTAAAATCTGAGCTTAAAGGCTTGAATGGTAAATGGGGCAGATTAAACGAGCTTGTTTGAACATTTCGCGTGTGCATTATGGCTGTTTAATAATGCAGATCAAATTAATATTCACATATTCTCTTTTATTTTTAAAGACATAAAAAATGCAATGCATAGAAAATAATTTTAGCTTCTAGGGTAACGCAGACAGTAGACAAAAAACCCATGGACCATTGCAAATGCAATGCTGGGTCGTTTTGATTAGAAACTGGTGCGATATCGCGGGCTCGACAGGCAGCGATATAGAAATTGTGCTACTAGTGTCACGTCACGCCTGTTAATATCGCCCTAGTCTGCACGAGCTGTAACTTTCTCAACATATCTGTAATAATATTTTGTAAATACCAAAGAGTAGGTACATGTTCACAGGATGAATATAACTATTTGGTTTAACTTAGTCGTACTTATGTTGTCATCACAGTACAAAATCCAAATTAATGTACAATTGGACACCTATCACTTTATTCACTTCACAAAGGAATAATTATTTAGTACACAATACAAAGGGTTTGTATTAATGCAGTAAATTCATAATCCTATTGTTTAGGACTTAGATTTCTGTCATGTCCAATTAATTTAATTCAACAACAAAATTCGTTTCACTAGATAAAGGTACATGAATATTTAAACAAGTTTAAGTAAACTAGTAATTTTAACATGGAAGTTTTAAAAGAATTCATTTTAAAACAACGTATCAAAGTTAGAAAACAACAAGATTGCTTAACAAAGTGGTGGCTTATGAAAATATTAAATTTTGAAATGTCTACTCGTGTAACTTTAGACAACTAACCACTAAGTAAACTAAATTCGTAATTAATTTAAAACTCAAAAGATTCACCAAGAGAAGAGAATGTTATTATTTAAATAAAATTAAATAAAACTTTAGTACAACAAAATGTAGCAACCGTAGCGTGACACGCTGTAGTAGTTCGCTTCCAGCTAGATGAACCAACGAAATTTTTTAATAAGCGGGTGGACAGCCTGGATGCGGACATCAGTGAACCGGGTGTTCGGGCGCAACTTGAAGCTTATGTCTAGCAGTGGACTGCGATATGCTGAGTTGCTTGCTTGAGTAATATAGTCCAACAGAACCTAAAACCATGTGGATAGATGTAAAGCTCAAAGATATTATGCTAACATGCAATAAGTTTGAAAGGGATGTCAAAGACAGAGTGTATGTTCAACGAGGATGAAATATGGGAAGGCTGATGGCACCATCATGTAGAATTAACAGACGAGATGAGACAGATAATTACAGTACTCATGCGTTAATATCACTTTATCGATCTTAAGATAGGGACTGTCACACAGGTAAGAGTGAAGTGATAGAAACGAAACGACGCTCTAAAAAGCCAACAACTCGATGTAACAGCGATGACAAATTCCACTGTGATGACAACATGCAAACAAATGTGTTAGGAATGGAACGGAAACTGACCGATTTATCAACTGCAGTAAACAAGCCATTAATAGAAACAGAATCTGTTAGCACTCTATTCTCTGACGATCGTAACCGTGTTGTGACGTCAGACATTAGAGACTACGGTTCAGTTTGCCTATTAAGAAACAATTTTAGATTCCATTCAGAAGAAGATGCTGATGATGTAAAAAATGCACATGTAACTTTGTGAATTGATAATTAAAACTGTCATACCAAAAGAGTTCATAAAAAGCTTCTGATACGAATTCACCGTTAGGAATAATCATTAATGTGTAACCGATTGGGGAAGAAAAGTAAATGAATAGCAATCTAAAAAGCAGAGCATTGGTTGGCTTAGTAGATAGAGAAACTAAGTAAGGGGCGAAAAGCTTTCAAGAAAAAAGGTTAAAATGTTATCAAGACCAAAATTGTCTATGATCTCTCGGGGCCAGAATATTTAATTATTATTAGTGAAACCCTTTTCGTATTACAACTGAACTATTACAGTTACGTAATGAATACAGAATTATTCAACATTGTCAAGTCCTTTCAATTGAAAACGAACTTAATCAACCAGGTTATTTTGTGAAATGCATTCATACGAATTCGCAGTACCATGAAACAGCTAACTATCGCATTCCCCGCGGCATGCATATTGATGCATTTCAATGTAATGTACTACAGAACTGTACTGGGTAAACGAGGGACTTAATTAGGGGCATCATAATTAATTTTATGCTTGAAAGAAGTAAGTACGGAGTCTCGCTGATGATACTTGTAGGCAAGGCACACTAGACTGCACTCAGCAAATAATCTTTGACAAGACAGGGAAAATAATGATTCGAACTCCCTCCATCATCATCTGTCTGGCGTTATCCAACTATGTTGTATTCGGCTTCAAGTCTAACCAACGGCTTAACGTGCGTTCTTTTTAATGGATGGTCACCTCTTCACGGATTGTTCTCGACAAGCTTTGATGAACCTTGAAGATCGACCCGTGCGGCTGTAATAGTTCAGTTACTTAACCACGAGCCCTTTTGGACAGATAGAAATGTGAATTTCCATTAACCGGTCAGACCCTACTGGCACCTAAAAGGTGCCGGAAGTAGTTTCCCGAAAAAACGCTCACCCTTAACGGAAAGTGCCGTTGACAGCTATCAGTTGACGAAACTGACAGTTGGCAGTTGACTTGACGTAATTAAATGCTGTCCACTCGTATCGATAGATGATATCGATGATGTGATTTAAAAATATGAAATAGGTTTTTCAGGTTTGCGAACCTCTCGATAGATGTGTCTTGATTAGTGAAACCCCTTTATGAAAACCCCAAAAAGTGTTATTTTTGCTCTATCTCGCTTCCTTCACAAGATATAGCGGTTTATGTGTTTTTTTTTGAGGAATCTTGGTACAAATTTTTTATTTTGAAATTGAAACATCGTTTTATCGATAACATTGTTTTATTGATACGACAGGACAGCATGTATAAATGTCAAAGCAACTGTCAACTGTCACCTGTCAACGGGGCTGACGTTAAGGAGGAGCACTCTATCAGACTATATCCGGTTTAACAGGCCAGGGTCTGAGAGGACGAAGAATAGTTATACAAAATTATCATACCGACACAGTCATGCTAAGCGTTTTGTTTCTCTCTAAGTAAATCAAGAGCTACAAAGAAAAAAGAGACATCTGTTTGTCAAGAACTAAATTCTTACTTTTGTGTGACGTCAAAATATGATTATGCCTGACCGGTCGCCATGTTTAAATGATATGGTATGCAATTAATTAATTATTGAATTTTGAAAATCTTCATTCGATTTGTAATAAATATCCCTTGTTGTACCAGTCAGCCCGTGTATTTGTTTTACACACACATGTTTACCTATATAATAAATGTATTTTCTTTCTTTCTTTCTTTCTATATTATATCAATTGCCGTGTATAGGTTCAAGTGGCTATTGAGTTTGCAACCTAACGTTATTAATATTGATACGGATATGATAAATTCTGGATGAATACGTAATACATAGAACACAGCCGTTTCATGGCTATGTAATAATGTACTGTGTTCTTTCATAAAAAGACTAAAGCAATGTTGATGAGTATTCATATACCTCTCATCAACATTGAAGTATGATGTTTGAATGAGACTGCGTTGAGATGTTCTTTCTTCATTCATTGAATAAGAATTCCTGAGTTTTATGACAGTTACATCAATGATGTATTTATAATACGCCATTGAGTTACATACTTGCATGGCACAGTTGAAGATTTATATATTTTAGAATCAACACGCCTCCTGGTAGACTTTACTCATATTGTAAACAATCTAAATAACAAACTATTCATCATCATTTCAGCCCAAAGACGTCCACTGCTGGACATAGGCCTCCCCCAAAAGGGAGGTTGCCATAAAACAAAAACAAAACTATTGATTACTACAAAAATACCTTCAAAAGACTGCATTACTTCTTTTCCTCTAGCTAGCCTCTTATTAATTCCATACGAAGCTCAACCGAGCAACAAGTAAAAACTAAAATAAAAGAGAATCTTTAACAGCCTTGTTTTTAACTGCTATCTAATTATTATTGCAGCCCTTTTCAATGCCCGACTAATTGTACTATTATGTCTGTTAAGCTTTCATTTTGTTTTCTACGTCTGTTCCCGTTTACAGATTGTCACATTTAGAGGAAAAAGGAAAGAGGTGGCTTTGTAATTGTCTCTGGGAGGCTTTGTTCCTCTCTGTCTGTTAAATCTTTAATGGTAACTGTTTTGTCGTCGACTTGAATAGCCTCGTGGTTCTTTTGATCTGGTATTTTACAGTTCAAATGTTTTACTGTAGAAAGCTATTAAAAATGAAGATAAATTCTGCCTTACATTTTCTTTGTCTTGCGTTTATTCATTTTGCTTTAAGCAATGTTTTTTGATACTCTGCTTGCTAATATATTGGCATGAATCACACTATACCTACGCTTAGTTGTCTTGGGCATTATTCGCAACAACTGATTGGTTTTAAAACCAAATAATCCTAATCCTAACTAATATTATAAATGCGAAAGTGAGTTTGTTCGTTTGTTTGACGCTTTCACGCTAAAACGGCTGAGCCATCAAAGGTATACATATAATAAAATAGTAACATAGTCAAAACTGTACATTGTTTTTTTTTTTAAAGTAATTGACCGAGTCTGATGCCGAAAATAGAGTTTATAGAATTTTGTTCGTTTGTTTGTTTGTCTGGATGTATGTTCTGGATTGGCGTAGAAACGGCTAAACGGAATTGTATGAAATTCTGCATACAGATAGTTTATAACCTGGATTAACCGATAGGGTACTTTTGATCCCGGTAGTATGTTCCCGTGGGATATTTTCCTTCAACCTCGCGTGCGAAACCGCAGGCAAAAGCTAGTAGGTAACAATTTTCTCCACAAAATATTCACTCGCTTTTCCTGGTGCGTCTGCTTCATGTGAAACACAGGTGAACTACTTAACTACAACTGAGAGAACGGGTACCGTACGGATATGAGACGCGGATGACACGCGGATGCTAAGATCATTAAAACCGTTATACACGCGTATGATACGCTGTTCATACGTTCTAGTGGGCATAGTATTCCGTGTCATGTTTCTTTCCGTGCCTGAATATACTTCCATAGCACGGTCATGGTATCGTACTGTGTAGTGGGCAGACTCCTTTATGTGAGAATAAAAGTAACGTAAATTAAACGAGAAAAAAAAACTTGATGGTTCAGAATTTTTGAATATATTTAAACTATTCTTTTAAATCATTAATAAGAACCCGGAAACCGCCAGGTGATGCCGCGATGTCGCGTTTATATCCGGAACACCACAACTCAAGGTTACATTTTATTATTTCCTTTGTCATTTACTTTTATATAATATAGAAATGCAAATGTGTTATGGCAGCTACTACTACTATGTAATACAAACACAGCTTTTGTTTCAGCAAAAACTATGTATTTACTTTTTTTTTCATAGAATAATAGAAATTCCTTGCCCCTCGACGTATTTTCTCTTGACTTTCAAACCAAGTAGCGCAGTAAAAACATCTAAAAAAATTCAAAACATTTTAAATTTGCTTCATAATTTGATTTTATGTGAAGCTTTAACAGCAACATCTACCTCAGAAATGGCTCTCCTTTGAACCATTTAAACTTTATTTCATATTCTCGTTCAGAAACAGTTTGCAAATTGCTCAGACACATTGAAACGTTATAGTGCATCTGGGTCGAACCACGGTAATAGCTTCCATATGGTTTTAATTGAAAGCGACCGTTTTACCCTCACCGCACTTTAGGGGTCAGGATATCAAACAGAAGTCGTTTAATATGATGACTATTACAATCCGAAGCCAGAAATACTCACCATGTAAGTATTTGAGTAGAACAGTCGAATAGAAGTTTTCCGTAATGAAAGGGTATTTTCCATTGCCGATGTCCCGAACCGCTGCGTAGCTGAGAATAGATTGTGTAATAAAATTGGAATCGAAAGTGTTGGAGTCATTTGTAATGATAAAAGGAAAATTAAATGGTACTTAATTAATACTCTTTTAATAATTTATTGAAAATGTGACTCCTCATCTGTGTTATAATCAAAATATTCGGTATTGTATTAAACATTTGGTAGTGAAGCGCTAACAAAAACTGTAACCCCCTTATTACAAAACAAGGTTTATCTTCAGACCCAGGTTTAAAACATGGAGCCATTATTGAATTTCGAACTTTATTCCGATTATGGTAAAGTTCCTAAATCTAACACAGTTTTGTAGAACGGTATTTCAATCACTGTTACATTCTTATTACAAAAACTGGCTCCATGTCAAAATATAAATCTTGTTTTGTAATAAGGCGGTAAATGTTTTTTCAGAAAATTGTCGCTTGGTTATGTTTGATTAGACTGACACATAATATTTCCTGTATTGGGCCACTTGATAGGTAAGTGACGGGTAGTTAAGGGTACATACGACACAGCTATTAACTTTTGTAGCTATTATCGATTCTATTGTAATTAAGCTAATATGCTGTTGTTCCAAATAAAAAACTTTTACTTTTAAGTATAAAGGTTCATATGAAATCAAATTCGTCGAAATGGTATATTTTATTATTTAAACTTATTACTTACACATCTAAAAAAAATCTCGTAACTTTCATCTTGATTCAAGCGACGTGCATACAATTTCTCTTTCAGTTCAAACTTGCAACAAAAACAAAAGTACGTGCTCTGTAGTTTCATTGCATATGGGTCATGTCGCGGTAATGGCCGACATGCGGCTCTAATTGAAACCGGTGTGGTTTGGCCTCAGCGGGCCTTTTGGGGTTAATTGTACCAGCGAGGGAGTAGAATTGTTTGGACATATGAAATTTTTATGGGATCTTTTTAATTCTTTTGGTGAAAGAGTTTATTGGTGGTTTGGGATTTGGTGAGAGTTTCTATTGGGAATTCGTTTTAGGTTTGGAAAATAACTTTCTAACTTTTAGAAGGCGACTTTTTGAAGTAACTATTGTATATATTAACTTAGTAGAATGTATGATGCATATGTGGGCAACAAAAAGGTGGCCCACCTGAGAGGTGACATGAAGTTAGTGATAACAATAGACAGTCATTTATTGTTAAAATTAATTGCAATGATAAGACTTGCCTGAAAAATTATAACGCTCATGACGACAGACCAGTTACAGATAAAGCAACGGAACAAATAGAAAGTTATATTAAATTATATAAAACAAGCCATTTATGCGATTTGTCTAGACAAAGATAATCTGTTGAACACACCATAACAAAGACAAGATTATTTTAAAATCAATTTCTAACGAAATGTAAATCTCGTATAATATAATGTAAATTGAATATAAAGTACATTAAACTCTTGGATTTGAATAAAATGGTATTTTAATGGGATTCACGCCAATATTTTTCAGACGATTTATTTACACGTTGAAGCTGTTGATAACTTTTGACGTTTTGTAAATTGAAAAAATGTGGATGTTATTTTTGTCTGACATGACATTGTCCTAGCAACAAAACATGAACCATTTTTAACTACGAACTATACGTCGCTAGTAAGTAAAGAAACAAAAAGCATTTATTGGCATTACAGAAAAAAAATACATCTTAAAGCTATAAAAGCAATGATTATAATGCCAAAAGGCCCTCAGCTCAGCTTAATGTCTGTCAGGTAACTCTTCAACTGCTTTGAATGCTGTGAAATACTAATAGGCACGTGCAAAGTGCGGTTGACTGTACTTTGTCACGGTGACCACATTGCATAAAATCGATAAAAATGAAATCGGTATAGTGCAAAGTACCCATAAACATACAGCATAGCACAGTCTCATTAAAAGCATTGCAGCAATAAAGTTATAGTTGTTAAGAGTTATAGTTTATTTTGACATATTTTTGGCATATATTACTATTATACATAATCTAAATGACGTATCTTGGTACATTATAAATAAAGTGCTATTTTTACATGCCACTTATTTTATGTATTTTGGATTAATTTATGTTTTTTAGCAGACGACATTTTTAGAAATTATCGCCTTGCAATAAAAATGCAAAATCTGAACTCGTTACAGAATGTATTACATTTTTAATTTTTTGACGCAAAAGACACCTCTAAATGGTCACTAAACTATAATATTTATGATAATGCAAATGCTTAATGTGAATACAAATGTCTGTTAATTCGAAAAACCAAATGTTTTGTTGCAAATGGATTTGTGAGCTATATAGCTTTGTTTGCTCCATTAGTACTGAAAGCATGAATAGTGGGAGTACTACCTACGTATAATCTCTTAATTCGTTTTGGTAATAGCTCACTCACTAGTGGAATTAATCTCATTATTTCAAATCCGTCATGATAAGTTGGACGGTCCAATATCCATTATAAGCATTCATTTGCAATGCGGTTAAACTATACGTACATAAATACATTGTTCTGATAGTAGGTATGTACTTAATAACCAGCTTAGTTTTCACCATTCACGTCATAATATATTCTAGATCGGTTAGGTCAATGTTTACCTTGTCCTAACCAAGTTCTACTAAATAAACTGAAGATAGTTGTTAAAATTTAAATATTCAATCAAATATTAATTTCTCAGCTGGACAATATTAAAACTAAAGATTTTCACCATCGAACATAATAAATAATTATGTCATCTAGATATACCAAGTACCTATTCCTAAACTCTAATGCCTTACCCTAGTAAATACGATCGTCGATTTAATCCAATTTTTCCAAGCCCATTTTACTTGCTAGCACAAATGGCTTACATCAATTTGTTTACTCATCCAAGAGCATTGTACACATGAGTGAGCCATGGGAAGAGGTCAATACCCCGAGGTTAAATCCAAAATAATCTATTATCATTTAATTTATTTTTAGTTACAGTCGTTAGCCCTCAAATATACCCCCTTCTGGACAAGAACTTCCCAAAATGAAACGGTATACGAAGAAAAATCAATTATCCTAAAAAAACAAACTCATAAAAAAAACAAAATCTTTGTTTCGCTTAAAATTCTCGTCAAAATGAACTTATAACGCCCATAAGTCTTGTCAAGCGCAATGTTTGTTTAATGAAAACCACTCGATGTCGTGTGATTAGGGGCTTAATTCCGATTAACTTTCGTAGTGGGGCCGCTGAAGTAATTTGCTGCTCTGTGGCGTTGACACGCTGCTGCTATGCTAGGTTTGAGTAGCAAATAGACGTGACAAAACCGTACGCTGTGAATTGATTGAGCTGTTTGAAACTTCCTGATTACAATGTTTTGATTCGATATTTCATGTTATAGCTCTTTTAGCTTTCCCTAGGTTATAAATAGCGATAAAAATACGGAACCCTTATAGGATCACTCGTGTGTCTGTCTGTCCGTCTGTCACAGTCAATTTGCTTTGAATCTAGTGGACTGATTAAGTTTAAATTTGGTACACATATTCTGTGAAATGAATTTTGATTATGGGGTTACTTATGGGAGACGAAAAAGAAATTTTGAAAAGCGTTTTACACACTGTACCTTGTGATGTATCAAATGAAAGGAATTACTGTGAGGGTCTGAAATAGGTGTATATTTATTAACAATTTTTAAAATAAAAAGCTTTAAAGTTATTTATGAAAATATATGAAAATTGACCATTCCTCCTTTAACTTCGAAACTAAGGAGCCTAAAATGTTAAAAAAAATACAGATGAAGATTACAGGAAAACTTTTAAGAAGTCTATAGTCTTGGAATAACATGAAATCTCCTAGTGTTGTGCGTACAAACTTACATTTGCATGTATGGGAGACCATGTTTTTCTACTACGTAATGTTATGTTTGTTACCCCTTCCCCTAGTTTGAACACTTATTTTGCGTGGTCTGACATGGACTTGGCTGGTATTTATGGTTCTGTAGTCAACAAGGAACCCATATAGTTTTGCCATGTCCGTCTGTCTGGCTGTCTTTTTTTCTGGGGTGGGTAATTATCAAATAACTTCTCCTACTCTGGGCGGAGCGGGAGGGTGTGTCAGACTTTTACTGACTAAAACCCACCCGTGTTCCTTCATTTGCCTGTGTGCCAGAGTCACGATATCCCTTTCGGACAAACTCGCAATGTGGACAAATTACCAATCACGCCTACAAAGTGGTAAAATAAAATCTCCAAATTAATCTTCATTTTGCGTAGTCCGACACGCACTTGGCCGGTATCTATGACTCTTTTTGTAAAAGGCTAAAATATTAGTTTGTTTTTCTTCATCATCATCATCATCCCAGCCGAAAGACGTCCACTGCTGGACATAGGCCTCCTCCAAAGGGGGGGTTTGCCATAATCGCCACGCTTGGCAGGCGGGTTGGCAATCGCAGTATGGTGTTAAAATGCATAGAGAACGCTGCTGTCCATTTTCTAGTAAGTCCCTTAGTCACCTTTTACTACACCCACGGGAAGAATTGTTTTTCTTGCAGGCTAAGATAAAAGAGAAAGGGCAGAATAATAACAGGTTTATCTAAACTTGCGTACAGATTTGGAAAACACCTCAAAATACACACCATGCCATTGAATTTGATCGTATTTTATCTGGTGTTGGGTACCTAAAGCAAAATCTAGGAAAAGCGGTTTTTTTAATAGCAGTTTTTGTTTGTTGATTTCATATTAAAACTCTTAGAATGTTAAGCTGCATAGAATGGGGGGACTTCCTATATTTATGAATAGAGCTTTAAAAGTGAACGTACTTTCAAAGCCGTAAAGTCAACCATAAAAAGCTATATCTGTCTAAATCGTTTAAAAATCGTATTTTATGCATCTTCAGTTTACTTTTTTTCTAGTTTACATGTTTTACTAGCTTTGTGGTCATGTTTTAGTATTAGATAGTTTTGGCATACCATCAAAACAAGTAAAACTTTGGATTTATATTTATTTAGATAAGAATGATTTATTTATTAAATGCAGTGCTTTGCTAAGCTAACTAAAATAAAAACAAATCTTTCATATAAATATACTAAAACGTAGATCGTTTTAGTATATTTATATGAAAGATTTGTAGCAAATGCAAATGTAGGAGGAAAATGATAAAAAAAAACATGTTTTATGTTAATTATGTTTGTACTAGAAGTGGATTTACGATTCGATAAGTAACAACCTCTAGATTGCCAGTTTAATCATGGAATTATAGTTTAGACAGCTAAGTACCTAACTATATCGTCAAATTAAATAAACCAGAGCATCATTTACATATATTTCAAAAAGCTCCAATTTTATCCATTGTGCACTTTTATAATTTCTAACGTAGCTATAGTATCATCGCCGTCCATGTCCACGTCCATAAAATGTCCATACATTTAAAAAATCACGATAACGTTATAACACAATTGACTGCTGATCGATTGACTGCTGCGCTGCGTGTCATGGGTTCGATTCCCGCACGGAACAATTATTTGTATGACCTACAAGTACCTAGTTGTTCCGGTCTGGCTGTTTGTGTATGTGAGTTTAAATGTTTGTAAACGCACCCACGATACAGGAGAAATTCCTAGTGTGGAGCAAAGTTTTTTTAAAAAAAGAAAGAAAGAAAAGAAGAACATGCACGTATTTCCATAAATACGTGCACGTTTATAACGTTATCGTAATTTTTTTAAAGCGTTTTCATATAATTATTTTCATACATGCTTCTTCCCTGAGTTATTTTGATCCCGTGACGTGGACGTGAACATCCACGATAATAGCGCTACGTTAGAAATGATAAAAGTGAACAATCGGATGCAATTCTATCAGACAATTTCTTTTAAAAAAAATATTAGGAAATCTACAGCTACTTTTGCACAAAAGTTAACCCCCCACTTATGTAGGAAATCGGCCTCGATTTGCGCTAACTTATTCAAATATTTGTCAAGCGATTCAAACTGTGAAACTTTCCGTTTAAATTGACGTTTACATGATGATTTGTTAAAGGATATAAATTGGATAAAACGAAAGTTCAACAACCCGCTTCAATCAATACCGTCAGAGACATTTTGGGCTCGGCGTTGTCGAACTAATGTATTCAAATTAGCTTTTACGATAGGTAATAATGGTTTGGTGAGGTAGAACGGAGCTATAGACAAAACAATGACAACATGGCAAAGCTAATTTAGCTCAGTCATGTCTAGAAATTGAACTATAATTTGTGTCTTAAACCTGAACTATTATGCATATTTTAAGTTAGCTGGAACTTAAAGAAACTATAGTGGGAATACTTCCGTTTGTTAAGTAAAATTGCACTTCAGTGATTGCACTATCTGTTCTCTTTTTACCTGACTGCGGCAAAGACAAAAAAGGCGGGTTATGTGCTTGACCTGTATGTATATATGCATGTATGTATCTATGTATGTATGTCTGCCCCTATGTTCCCTCGTAACTACGACTGAACCGATTTTGATGAATGTTATGTCGTTAGATTTGTCTTTATTACGCGAGTGTCTTAAAGTATATTAAAATTATTAAAAATCAAAATGGCGGATTTTTGGGGCCAAAAGGTGTGTTTTCGAAACAAAAGTATCAAAATGAAGGGCTTTAAAAGGTGATTACCAAAATATATACTTATTATATGTTTAAAAGTAATTTAAATGAGAAATTATAAAAAAAATATCCCGAACTTTTGGAGTGAGTAAGTAAGAGGTCGTTATCGCCCGATTTTATTATGAGTATATAACCTAATTTACCATCTTATAATCCTAACTAAAAATTATAAAATAAAAAAACTTAATTAAAAAAATCAAAAACCCAACTGCGTAAAAAATTTACTTAAAAAAGATGGAAACAAGATATATATATATACTTAAATTAATAGGTAAGAACTATGAACAATCTCATGCAGTCGGAGGCAATAGGTCGTTATTGTTAGGATCTGCCTCCGACTGCATGAGATTGTTCATAGTAATAATTTATATAAATCTTGTTTCCATCTTTTTTAAGTTCACTTTGTTTCGGGTTCAGTTTGTTTCGGGTCTGGCTGTTTGTGTATGTGAATTTAAATGTTTGTACACGCACCCACGATACAGGAGAAATTCCTAGTGTGGGGCAACGTTTAAAAAAAAATAAAGAAAAAAAAAAAAAATTTTTACGTAGTCGGGTTTATGATTTTTTAATTAACTTTTTTATTAATCAATAACTTAACTAATCGTCCCCTATTACATGGGACATAAGGGACGGGACTTGGGACTTAAGGTGTACTATAGGTACACCGCTGCCTAGCCCTTCAGGGATTACAAGCGTGATGTTATGTTAATGTTTATCTTAACATACCAAATCCTAACTAATCCTTAATACTATAAATGCAAAAGTGAGTTTGTTTGTTTACGCTTTCTCGGTAAAACGGCTGAACAGAATTAAATGAAATTTGGCACTTAAGTAGACCATGATTTTGGTTAGAACATAAAATACTTTTTATCCCGATATTCTCACGGGGTCAAGACTTTTGCGGTTGAAACCGCGGGGCACAGCTAGCATTTCATTTTCTTTTTTTTTTAAACGTTGCCCCGTACTAGGAATTTCTCCTGTATTGTGGTTGCGTTTACAAACATTTAAATTCACATACACAAACAGCCAAACCCGAAACAACTAGTTGTAGGTCATACAAATATTTGTTCCGTGCGGGAATCGAACCCGCGACACGCAGCGCAGCAGTCAATCGCTTAACTAACTGCGCCAACCGTGCAATTTTAAAAAACACATCCATTTCGTCGTCTAATCTACACCAATGAACTGTGTGAAATGACTAACAGTCCAATGTGTAATGGTTTTGTTGCGTACAAAAATAACCGAGCCACCGGCACGGGTATCAGCAAATTGTAATTGGGCCGAGCGGGTCTAATCTCGGCTTCAACCGAGCTAAAAGATATATTCAAATGTCTATATTTTCAATTATTGTTCAGGTAAGCCGGGGTATTGTGGGGAAGGCTTTAGTTCATTTGCAAGAGGATACTGCTTGAGGAATGGTTATTATGGTAGAGAAAAAGGCTTAGTTAGTATTATTGTCTTTGATTTGTTCATAGTTACTTGTTCATTGAATTGAAAGCTCTCTGGTTCAGTCAAAGTCAAAAGACAACCAATCCATTATTTTATTCCACCATTTTACATTCTCTAACTGTTCACCTGCCTAAGTTGTATTGTTAAAATAACTTTAAACTATTTTTGGCTATCTTGTGTTATTATTAAGTTACTTTGTATGGTTGTCTCATATTCATGAATAAAGAAAGATTTTAATTTAAAAAAAAAATGAGTAAAAGAGACTGTGGTAACTAAGGACTATGGTGACATAAGTAAGAAGGACTCATTTAATGTTGCATTTATTTTAATAGCGAGGTGGTTAATAAACTTCTAATGGGAATAAATACTTGTCAAAATTAGCTCCCTTTTTCCTCGACTACGGCAAAGCCAAAAGGAAGGGTTATGATTTTAGCAGTCTATGTATGTTTGTATTAACGTGTATTCCACCATAGCCCCTAAACTACTGAACTCTATTTTGATGAATGAAGTATCAATAGATTCATAATAATGGTCCGGGTGACGTAAGCTATATAAATTCTCAGCAGCCCGGAGACTGAATTTGTGCCCGATTGATGGCAGTAGGCTAAATCCTTGTTAAGGCTTCTACATACCGGGGCGACTTGTCGCGCGACGCGACGCGACACAAAGGCACCGCTCGTTCCGCGACACGCGGGGCCTTTGTGCCGAGTCGCGTCGTGTGACAAGTCGCGCCGGTATGTAGAAGCCTTTACATGGGACTTAAACATAACTGGCGAAATATGAGTGTACTATAAGGTGCACCTCTGCTTATCCCTTCGGGGTATAGCGGCGTTATGTTATGTTACATCGACTTTGATCTTGTCCTTGGAATAAACAAACGAACTCTTTCAATATCTCTTCTTTAATTATATTTTTATTATTACAATTTTTTACTTTTATTATTTGGAGTGTAAGAAACATTGGATCTAAATGTTACAATTCAAGCAATGTCCTTACAGTTTGAATTAAACAGTTGATTTTGTTTATATTCTTCGCTTGTTTTTGAATTGTAAAGCGCAATACACATTGAGCCCGCCGGGCCGCCGACATATGTCGGCAACTTTTTGTTTCTTTTCAATTCTTTTCATACAGGCCGCCGGGTTGTGTCGCCGGGCTTTGTCGGCGGCCCGGCGGGCTCAGTGTGTATTGCGCTTTACAGTCACATAACATCACGCCTGTAGTACCCGAAGGGTTAAGCAGAGGTGCAACTACCTAATAGTACACCCACATTTCGCCTATTATGTTTAAGTCCCATGTAACAGGGATTAAGCCTATTGCCATCAACCGGGCACAAATTCAGACTCTAGGCTGCTACTGAGAAATTCCAGAAGGAAAAAACCTAATAACACTTTACCCGACCTGGGACTCGAACCCGGGACTTCATGCTGAGCAGAGTAGCGCTTGCGACCACTAGACCAACGAGGCTGTTGCAAGTTTCAATTTAAAAAAAATAATAATACGAGTCAACGCCAGTTCATAATACGGTGCTTCGTAAATTACATTCTTCGTCTTCAAACCTTTAGAGTTGAACGTGTTCTCTAGAAACAATGGTTGATTGATTCGCACGAATTTACTCGCCCGAAACGGGCCAATCGACACTTTTGAATAATATGATTTTTTCCCAAGCTTAAGGCGCAGATATATGATTTTAGTGACATGTAAATCTGTTATTACTCCTTCATTTATTGCAAGTAAGTTATGTAAAAAAAATATGTTAAACTAGAACGCATACACATCAATTTTGTATGTGAATATCTAAGTATTTTAGTATAATACTTTATGAAATAAATTCAGGAAGTAATGTCTACCTAAAGCATAAAAAACGATATTACTTTCAAACTACTTAAGATATTTTTATGTTTTTTTTTGTATGAACAGACAATTTTTTTTATCTATCAAATTTTCGTTACTAAAAATAAATAGTCCTCATGAAACCGAACGGCGGCGCGGCCTGAGCGCGATCCGCATTCGTATGGCCAAGGTCACCGGCGATTACCCGACCCTTAAAGAAGATAAACATAGTACCATCATTTCCTAAAGTATAGTAAAAAAATACTAAACCCAGATTTTTTGTCCGTGATATAGTACCAATGCATACTGAATTTTGAAGCAGCACGTAATAAATCATAATCATGCAGCATAAACAAGTTATGAGTACTAATTATTTTCTTAATAAACTCTGATTCAGTATCTTTCAGTAAAACGTTATCGTGTCGTAAATGAACGGAAACAAAACTCTAATGCCAAAGTTCAACAAAAGGTCGGTACGGAACAGAAAGTAGTTAAATTTGTTTAAAGTGGGACAAAGTGGGACAAACCTAATAAAGAATTTAAAGCACAGAGTATTGATTGAAACCAAATACTGTTTTAGAGAAAATATTCGTCAGAAACTTGCTATTAGAGAAAAAACGTTTGCAAGAGCTTTTAGACAAGATCCAATGATTAAATTACTTGAGATATCTTCAGAATAATCTATTCAATGACAAAAGTAATAAGTACCAACCCGCAAGACCCTATCGAATGTTGATGAAGCAACAGGAGGATGTATGCCCTACCTGTGCCCATGCGAAAAAAGGGTAGTTTTACGTTGTAATTAGAGCGGAAAACGAACCAACCAACCCACCGTTAAGGGGACGATAACCGACTTTTAATGATTTTATACTTAAGATCACGTCTAAACGAGTAGTGTTAATGATTTGAAAAAATATATGCTAGATTAGAGCATTTTCTCAATAACTTAATATGTGAATATTTTAGAATATGTTTATATTACATGGTGAAATTAATTTGTTAAGTTATGTCTAACGCGGATAAAAAACTGAGAATGGCGCAAAATCTACCAAGCGTATTTTTCTGAAACCTTCACCAATTTAAAGATAATTTAATTATTGATCTTTTAGTATACGCGTTTTATTAAAATATCTTTTGGTTTGTTTATAATAAATTAATAATGCGTCCAGTTGGGGACAGCGCTCCTTGATGCGCGAGTCCTATTACTGGCTGAACGTACGTCGCGTTGTGTGAACTCAGTACAGAACACGCAAGCTAACCACTCAAGGTCACTGGCATATATCTCCGTCTTAAGGTTGGGGTAATCGCCGTTAACCATGGCCATACAAATGCACGTCGCGCTCACAGGCCCGTCTTTCGGTTTCAGGAATATTTAGTTTTAGTAAAGAACATACGAATATTTGAAAAAAATCACATATGATCGATAATTATAAATAATAAAATAGTCTGTTCGTACAAAAAAAAAAATAGTGAGCCGTCACGGGACACCTGGCAGATGTGAAACATCGAAATCAAACAATCAAACATCGAAAAAAAGGTCAGGCTCGCGTAGCGGGGGTACCGCGCGCGCGGAGTGAGCGGTGAATCGCCACGCGGCATGCGTCGCCCCGCCAGCAATCGGTTTTACTTGCGCTTATAGATGTTTCACATAAAAAAAATCATGAAAATGTATTAAGTAGTTTGAAAGTAATATAGTATTTTTATGCTTTGGGTAGACATTACTTCCTGAATTTATTTTATAAAGTATTTTAGTACAATACTTAAACATTTACATATAGAAATGATGTGTATGCGTTTTAGTATAACACACGTTTTTTGCATAAATTACTGGCATTATTTAAAGGCGTAATAACAGATTTAAAAGACACTAAAATCATATATCTGCGCCTTAACTAAAGTTAGCAGAATTACCCAAAAGACCAAAGCTAAAACATCACCAAAAGGTGGACTACATAATTCAGTAGTTTTCCTAAAAGCAACCGAGGCGACGCGCGTAAAATATTAGTGCTTTAATAATGAAATGTTGGTATAATATGTTTAGTCTCACATTACTTTAGTAGACTGTCCGTTACGTCAGCTAACACCGCTGACGTCACTAACACACTATAAAAGCTGGAGAAATATATAAAAAATACATAATTATATTTATTATACTAGCTTCGACTTCATCCGCGTGAAATTTCTTCTTTTAAAATAAAATATGTGTGATCCGTCACTTCGCTTCGCTTAGCGTTCTTTCTTACTTTATTTTCTTTGTCTCTCCATCCCCCTTAATCTATCCAAAGGTTGTCTTTAAAAAATCGCTTTTAGCGATAAGACCGCCCATTGTGTCACTCTATGTAACTACATTTACATCTGTAATTTTTATGGTGTACATAATCAGGAGTATTATATTCTATTCTTAATTTTTTTTCTTTTTTTTCAGCTCGTAAGGGTCATGGCGTGAAGTTAAAAAGCCTATAAATCAAATGCAAAAATACTTTTTCTAATTTAAGACTGAGATATATGCCAGTGACCTTGAGTAGTTAGCTTGCGTGTTCTGTACTGAGCTCACGCAACGCGTCGTACGTTCAGCCAGTAATAGGATTCGCCCATCAAACAGCGCTGTCCCCAATTTGACGCATTATTAATTTAGTATGCACAAAACAATAGGTATTTTAATAAAACGCGTATACTAAAAGATCAATAATTATATTATCTTTAAATTGGTGAAGGTTTCAGAAAAATAAGCTTGGTAGATTTTGCGCCATTCTCAGTTATTTATGCGCGTTACTTTACAAATTAATGTCATTAAGTAATATAAACATAATCTAAAATATTCACATAACATTTATTGAGAAAATGCTCTTATTAAACATATATTTTTTTCAAATCATAAACACTACTCGTTGAGACGTGATCTTCAGTATAAAATCATTAAAAGTCAGTTATCGTTGCCTTAAGTTGCAGTTTCAGAGATCGCGATCAAACAAACTCTTAAGCTTTTTTATATTAATTAAGATTTAGGGCAAGATTCAGAGATTGCGCTTAGACTTTACTTTGCTACTTAGAATCATGAAATTACCACGTCAAATAATTAAACAGCCATTATATTCAACGTCAAAGGTTTTAATAGCGAAGACATTACACGATTGGATTAACGGCCTGTTACATAAAACGGCAATTAATTTGGGATATGACAAGTTTTCGAAGGTGCTTTAACTGTAACAGATTGGGATTAATCAGGATAAACCATTTTACAGGAACTTGTTTTGGTGAAATGATAATTTTACCATTGCAAACATCTTTCGGTTGTAATCGAAAGATATTAATTTGCGTAGATGTGACGCAAATTTTCCCCCAACGTGTTCTTTCGTGTCCCGTGAAAGACCACAAGGTCTTTCTTTGCGTTATGTTTCACTGGACCCGCGTGGTAGATTTACAGCCCACTCCCTCTCGAAGAGAGGAGGCCTGTGTTCCAGCAGTGGGAAACATTATAGGCTGATTGTGTATGTGTTACGTAAGCCCACTAGACCTACGGACAATCGGTAAAAGAATAAGATAAACAATATGGAATGTCTATGATGTATGCAACATTGGCTGCCAAGTTCATAGCACTGACTGGACACTCAAATCTGTCTGGTTCTTTCCCCAAAAGACCATTTCAAACACTAATTTACATGCTCCTCACATGATCTGACCAAGATTATGTCTCGACTTTAAAAGAGACTGTGACCTTTGAGTTTGATTCGGTCTTGCTTTTCAGTAGTCGGATAGGAAAAACCGAACACATCTACATAGTTTTAAAACATAATAATAAAATAAACAAATCATTATAAATGAAATAAAATTATTTATCATATATAGTTACGATAATGAGAAAATCCTAACCCTAACTATCCTATCCTAATCCTAACTATCCTATCCTAATCCTTACTATCCTATCCTAATCCTAACTATCCTATCCTAATCCTAACTTCCTAACTAATATTATAAATGCGAAAGTAAGTTTGTTTGTTTGTTTGTTACCTTTTCACGCCTAAACCACTGAACCAATCATCCTCCAATTTTGCATATAAGTAGGTTAAAACGTTCGTTTTGTAAATTCAAAATTAACGCGAGTGAAGCCGCGGGCAAAAGCTAGTAAGACATAAAATAAACTTGAGTATCAATCTCTGGTAAACTTAATTAGTGTATCAAATAAATATACATTTTTTCCGAGAGTTGAGAAGCGTAGGTTTCGATCTAGAACGATAAATGACCTACTTTTTATACCAGCTATAAATAAAAACAGTAATATACCATTGACATCGAAAAGGGGAATATTTTTTTCTCGTTTGAAAAAAAATAAAACAGCCGATGTCCAATTATGAAACGTTATTGGATACTTACTCAATTTGTTCAAAGCTTTGTTCCTACGAGCCTAAATAAATTGGAAAATGCGAGCTTAATAAAGTCTTAACAATAAAAAAAAAATGAGCCAAGTGCGTGTCGGACCACGCAGAATGAAGAGTTCAGTAGTTGCGATGACTTTATCCCACGAACAAACTTAACGTTGTAGTTGCATAACAAGTTCTCCGTCTGTAACTGTAACGTTGTACGCATAATATTGAGAGATTTACCATATTATTTTAAGACCATAGACTTCTTATAGATTTTCCTGTTATCTATAGGTAAAGAACTATTTCCTGTATTTTTTTCAAAATTTTAGGCTTAAAAGTTTCGGATGCCCAATTTTCATATAATTATTTTCATAACTAACCTTAAAAGCATTATTTTAAAATTATAAAAAAATATATCTGAAATCCTTACAACAAAGCCTTTCATTTGTTATGTCACACAGTGCAAGTTTTGCAAAACTTTTTTTATTTAATTTCCCCCCAAATGTGACCCCAAGTGTTACCAAATTTCAACTAAATCGGTCCAGTAAATTCGGACTAAATTAGCTGTGACAGATAGACAGACACACGAGTGATCCTATAAAGGTTCCGTATTTTCATTCGGGCGTACGGAACCCCAAAAATAAATTAATCAAAGAATATTGGAAAGAAATTGCCTGAATTTGTCTTTTATTGGAAAGGAACGCGTGCTTCAGTCCTTTTTTAGGCAAAATGTTTCTCTGCTCAAGCATGTGAAATGCTACCAACTCAACTGATTGTAAAGGCTTGTGAAGACTGGTGCGCTATCGCGGGCGCGACAAGGGTCATGATGTCTGTCGAGCCCGCGATGTTGCCCCAGTCTGCACTTTGTAGCTATGGAAATGCAATATCCCATTCCAATGCTCTGTTTAAACCAATTACCTAGAAAAAATAAATAAAAATGCAGCAATTTTAAGTCATGTTATCTTTGCCTACTAGAGAGTGGGCAGCGTTCTCTATGCATTTTATCGCCATACTGCGATCGCCAACCCGCCTGCCAAGCGTGGCGATTATGGTAACCTTCCCCCCCCCCTTTGGGGGAGGCCTATGTCCAGCAGTGGCTGAAATGATGAATGGTGATCGTTGCCTGGTTTCGTTAAGAAACACTTAGACGTTTTCGGGGCCCAAAAAACAGTACACAGCCTATTACACGTTAACTTTTTGTGATTTTTATGTTATTGTGATGTGAGTATGAAAATAGTATGGAGTTTTTCTCCGAAATAAATTAATCAATAGAAATAAATAAAATTGAAGTGTTTGTTTATATTGTCAAAATAACAACTATTTACTAAACGCATATGAAAGTATAGTACGGTACTTATAACAAACTAACAATCTTTTTAGGGTTCCGTACCAAAATGATAAAAATAAACCATTATGGTGAGACTAAGTCTGTCTGTCTGTCTGTCACACCTGGATATCTCAAGAACTACTTATGCTATCAACTTGAAATGTATAGTTTTAGATGACGTTTGTCCAACTATTTTGCAAACAAGAAATAAATAAAAAAAAAATATATCTTGTTTGCAAAAGGGACTGAAAAGTCTTAAAATTTTGAAGTGGGCTACTAGGGCATGTGGGGTCATAATGAAAGAGCGCTGTTAGCACATTCTCATTTTTTTTTTTTAAGCAGCATTGTTTCCGACTTTTGATGAAAAATGTAAAAAAAAAATACGCTTATCTCCGAAGTTTGCATAGATAAAAATCTGAAATTATTCTATGTGATAGAAATTTATGTAAAGATTACAGGAAAAATAAAACGATGTTTCTAAATAGCACAGTTTTTTAGAAATCATCAACATCATATAGTATACGTACGGAACCCTAGGTGCGCGAGTACGACTCGCTCTTGACTGGTTTTTTAAATTTGTCTGTCTGTTTGTTCTGGCTTATCTCCGAAACGACTGGATCGATTTTGACGGGATCTTCACTGGTAGATAGCTGATGCTATATGGAGTAAGCACTTTTATTTTATAAAAAGCCACGCGGACGTAGCCAATACATCCGCTAGTAATACTTATTAATAATATAAACAAAAACATACAAACAATAATGTAAGTGGTAAATAAAATATTCGTTCAATTTCCAATTAGTCTTTGTGTAGGTGAACTTCTCCAGAAATATTTTAGCAATAACAAACCATCATGATTGTAAACGCAAATGCTTATTTGATGAAAGTTTTCAAAACCACAAGGTTTGTCTCCGAAGATGAATAGTTGGTAAAATTTCTTAGAAATATTTTTTATGAATACAACAACCTTTGGCTGGCTTCTGAGAGTTACGTCAAGCTTGGTCGTTGCCTCCGATATTGGTTAAAACGTTGTGTAGGTATAAAGTTACTATAAATTAATTGCAAAATTGCGCAATATTATTAAGTATTGTGTTTATTAATTAATTATAAAAGTTAAGAGCGTTTACGACGTACGGCATTTCATACAAAATTTCAAGCCCTTGTTTTTCGAAATGGCTAAACCGATTTTAATGAAACTTCATACGCATAAGCAAGATACAAAGGTCTTATTTAAAAACAGATAACTGGAAATCTCTGTTTCTATGGAAAATTTAAAAGCAGTCTAATTTGGATGTAACACTATTTTTCGAAAATGTTCTACTACTAGCTTTTTAGACCTTTGTGTCCTGATTGTGCGTATGAAGTTTCATTAATATCGATTCAGTTTTTTCGAAAAACAAGGGCTTAAAAGGTTGTATGAAATGCCGTAAGTCGTAAACGTTAATGTATGGAGCCTTGGGATACGTTTGGATGAGCAAATACAATAAATTAAATTACATCTAAGTGTATAAAGAATTTATGATATAGATCTAAAGTGCAATAATACTAAAATGATTGCTTATACAGATAAATGGAATATGCTGCGCCAACCCTGAATAAATTGGGATAAAGGCAGAAATCATGACTACAAAATCTAACGCGCACGCAACTGTCTACATAAAGTAAAATAAAAATAGCCTTTATTTCCTCTGACCTTAATACGTAAACCGGATTCCGTGTGGTGCCGGGCGTAAAGAATTGCACCATCCCATTTCTTCCCGTGGGTGTCGTAAAAAGCGACTAAGGAACTTACTAGAGAATGGGCAGCAGCGTTCTCTATGCATTTTAACACCATACTGCGAACGCCAACCCGCTTGCCAAGCGTGGCGATTATGTCAACCCCTTGCGGGAGGCCTATGTCCAGCAGTGGACGTCTTTCGGCTGAAATGATCATGATTAATTATAATTACTTGTTTACGTACTCGTATTAACGTAAACAAGTAATTATATTACTTAAATACTATTAACATTTTGTCTTATGGTTTACCCTTCATTATCAATAATCAGCTACCAGGTCTGGCTGTCTTGCGACAAGGCCCCCTCTATTTCCCTCCACTTATTCCTTTACTGAGCTGTTCTTCGCCAACCTTCTGGTAGATCATCCTCCCACTTTTCCAACTGTGACTGACCTGTCTGTCACTGGTGAAACTGTCTATACAACATGACGTCCCAAAATTAACGCACAACCTCTTAAGGGGTCATTGTACTCATCATTATTAACAACTTTTATCTATGGGACCAAACCTAATTGCGCCAAAAAAATCAGCTGTTCCCTAAATTTTGACGAGTTAAGAGCACATAAATGTACGTATTTTTCTGTTCTTTTTTTTTTTTTTTCTTGTCTGTATATATGTGTGTACATAAACTGTAAAATAAAATAAATAAATAAATAAATATAGGGAACAGCTGATATTTTTTTCGCGATTTCATGTTTGGTCCCATAGATAAAAGTTGTTCATAATGATGAGTACAATGACTCCCTAAGAGGTTGTGCATAATTCTGGGACGTCATGTTGTATAGACAGTTTAAAAAAAATCAGCTGTTCCCTACATTTATGTGCTCATAACTCGTCAAAATAAAGGGAACAACTGTTTTTTTTTTTCGTGATTTCAGGTTTGGTCCCATAGTAAAAGTTGTTCATAATGATGAGTACAATGACCCCTAAAGAGGTTGTGCATTAATTCTGGGACATGTTGTATACAATCAATCAATCTACCCGCCTTTTCCCAACTATGTTGCGGTCGGCTTTCAGTCTAACCAGATGCAGTTGAATACCAGTATTTACATGGAGCGACTGCTTATCTGACCTCCACCCCAGTTACTAGGCAATACGATACCCTTTGGTAAGACTGGTTGTCAGACTTTCGGGCTTCTGACGACCCGAAACAACTGTCAAAGATCCACGAATGATAGCCGGGACAAACGGCTTAACGTGATTTCCGAGACACGGAGGAGTCTCGGTATGTAAAGATGGTCACCCATCCACGGACCAACCCCGGCAAGCGTAGCTTAACCTGATGGATCGACCCATGTGGCTGTTATTACTTATCCACGAGCTCTACTGTCTATACGTATTTTAAACAAACCTTCATATTTGATAATAAATTTTCTACTAGTGTCACCACTGTGTGGATCGCCCGGAGGACACGGTGGAGCATACGGTGGAGGTCTGCCCAGCTTGGGCGGAGCACCGCCGTGTCCTCACGGAGGCGATCGGCGGCGGCGATCTCTCGCGTCCGGCCCTGGTTCAGGCCATGGTTCGGAGCGAGAGAGCATGGGAGGCCGTCACCTCCTTCTGCGAATTAGTAATGCTTGCGAAGGAGGAGGCGGAACGCGTGAGGGAGAGGCAAGGTTCGCGCCCTCGCACCCCTAGTCGCCGCAGGAGACGCCCCGGGCGTCGGGAGTCGCAAGCCGATTTCCGGCCACCGTAGGCGTGGGCCTGCGGACGGTCCGGACGACCAGGCCCGGGTCGACGGCGCGTCGTATTCCACGCGCGCCTCAAAGAGTTGTCAGCACCAACTGACGGGGCCGCTAGGGCCAATGCCTGCCAGGGTTGCGAGTTTGTCCGAAAGGGATATCGTGGCCCTGGCACACAGGCAAATGAAGGAATACGGGTGGGTTTTAGTCAGTAAAAGTCTGACACGCCCTCCCGCTCCGCCCAGAGCGGGAGAAGTTATTTGATAATTTCCCACCCAAAAAAAAAAAAAAAAAGCTTGGTATTCAAAGACACGAGATGCAAATAACTTTGGTCTCGTGTAATACATATTTTATTTTGTTATTTGATTTGCAATTTTTCGGTTTTATTTGTATCCGAACGTTTTTTTTTTTTCTTTTTTGCTATTTTTTTCTTTTTTGCGTCTATGATGTACCTAATTATGGAATTTGAAAATCGTACTTCTAATCGACTTGTTTCTATTTCTCGTTTTTTTCGTATCGAAGTGAAAGTGACCGAACAAAGTGAAGTTCAAATCTTTCGAATTTTGTAAGTAAACCCAGCACCTGACATTTAAAAATAAAATAATAAATAAGTTACTTTGTCATGAGACAAAGTAACTTTTAATTATTTTCTTTGCTCGCAGCAAAATCGAATTTTGCTCACTGTCTTTAAACAGCAAAGCCTGCTTATTTGAGATGTTGAGGAGAAAAAAATTAAAAAACTTGTCACCTTGATGGTTTGATAATCGCAGTTAATTATTATAGCGGAAAGGTATAAGTAACTTAAATATTCCAATCCCTTATTCCGATTAACTTGGGAAAAACACATTGCGTTGTTTTTGTTTACGAATCCCAATTATTTATTAAAGCCCTCTTCTAACTAAGCGATTCAATTTTAATGAATTCCGGTTCCCATTCAGGAGGGAATGGCTTAGAGCAGTTCATTTTGATTTAAAGAAACTCATTTAGGAGATCAAATTACCCAATTTATTACCTTGCTCAGAATGTTCAAGGGATCTGTATTATATATTTAAATGTATCTTTTAGGGGGATGGAGGAGACATTTTCCAACCGTGGAACAACACACCCTGTGTTGTTCCACGGTTGGAAAATTCAATTTTAAAAAAATACGTTTTGTTCGGTATTAGCTTATATTTCAGTCGATGATTTGTATTAAAACACTCACCTACACACACACTTTGTGTTATGCAGGGAGTCCCGAGGGTTGCCACCTCTTGTTAGTCTAAATCCAGGAGAAAAAAAAAACAGCGATTTTTTTTAGTTTTTATTTTATTTTTAACTTATATTTTCCATTTGAATGTACCTACAGACTTCAAAATAGTCTTGAACCTTAACTAACTTTAAAAAAAAACTCTGCAGTCCATTTTAAAATTGAAAAACGTTTCGATTTCTACTGTAACATGTTCTTCATTGAAGCGGTTTCTTTCTTTTGTCCATATATTATGTATCGAATACCTAATATACTAAAAACACGCTCGCAGGCGGCATTTGATTCAGGTATGGATAAAACTTATGAAACTGTTTTCTTCAATGTGTCCCCAACTCCGTTTACAACTGTTGAGAACTATGTGGGACTTATGAATTTTAAATTCCGGGAGAATTTTGTTTATTCGAAATTCCTTACGGGAGCCGGGAGATTTAAATTTTCATTGCTGAAAGCCGGGAGACTGCCGGAATTCTGGGAGAAGTGGGAACCCTATAAAGAATGGATAATCTTGAGATAACATAATTTATAGTAGACCTTATGGCCGTTCTAAAAAAACCGCATTTCCAACTCAAAATACAGTCGTGTAAAAAACGAACGCCATCTTTGTTGATCCACATGCCACTACGACTTTTCGAAATTCAAACAAAATATACGCGCACATTTTAAATCAAGGAATGTTGTCGAGGAGGCATATTTACGAAGTACCCTTGCCTTCCGAGCTTCAATGTCCAGAACCTGAGGAAAAATTTTAACAATAGCCACGGAGAAATAAAGGAGTGCGCGCATCTTAGGAAATCAGTGGATAGTTCAATGACCCGACATAAAACGTGTAGTTTTCGTTTTAGATAAGAATTGATTTTGTCTCCGGAAACGACTAAAGGCTCGTCCAGACCGGAGCGATATCGCGGCTGCAACGTGACACTAGTAGCACAATTTCTACGTAGCTGCAGTCGCGCCTGCGATATCGCGCGGCAACTTAAACTTACGTTGGCGCCTTTAAATTTTCATATATACAGGGTTATTTTTAAAACTTTTTCTATGGGACCAAAACTGAAATCGCGAAAAAAAATTTGCTGTTCCCTACATTTTAACGAATTATTCGAACATAAATGTAGGGAACAGCTGGTTTTTTTTTCGCGATTTCAGTTTTGGTCCCATAGAAAAAGTTGTTCATAATGATGAGTAAAATGACCCCTTAAGAGGTTATTGACGTTTTAAAAATAACCCTGTATATTATGTACTATTCACATTTAGCCACTTCATGTTGCTTGGTGCTAATTCGTACAAACAAGATTGTATGGATTCTTTAATTTATCGGCCATGGCATGGCCTAGTTTCCAATAGTATGTTGATACAATATGAATTATTATTTATCTCGAAACTCTAGAGCAGCGGCGGCACAGTGCTAACAGCCCGGACTTACGAGTTCGTAGGTCGTGGGTTCGAACCCAGGCAGGCCCTTTACTTTGTGTAAATAATTTAATCACCATTGCTCTCAAAACGGTAAAGGAAAACATCGTGAGGAAACTGACATGACCTAGAACCAAAAATTCGAAGATATGTGACATCTATCAATCCGCACTGAGCCGGCGTGGTAGATTACAGCCCACTCCCTCTGAAATAGAGAAGGCCTGTGCAGTGTGTCCCAAGCAGTGGGAACATGGTGATTATGCTATCTTGAAACTCAGTGCGAAATCCTAGAATCATAAAACAAAAATTACTTTAGAGTCCAGCGATGGATGCGTAGTACATACAAACGTAATACCAAAATAATGTTTAAATCAAACATATTGTTAAGGTAGTGTGTCTTTATTCCGATTGGAATACAGAATATCTAGATTCCCAAATATATATTTCGAATGGACACTGATTTAAACAAGAGTTATGAGAAAATTAAGTTTTCTATAGAAATTTTAAATTCCTTATATTATCTCGTCTTTATATAATTTTCCTTTCAAAATATATATTTGTGAACATAGATATTCTGTAATCCAATCGAAATAAATACACACTACCTTAAGAATATGTTTGATTTACAAATTATTTTGGTATTACGTTTGTATGAACTACGCATGCTACGCCGGCCCCTTAAGTACTTTAAATGTTCACTTTCAATTTCTTCTGATTAAAACAAGTTGGCGATCGCCTGCCAAGCGTGGCGATTATGGCATTGGGGGAAGCCTCTGTCCAGCAGTGGACGTTTTTCGGCTGAAATTATGATGATGAAAGCAAATTAATATAAAAAGTAACTCCTTCAAATTAACCAGACGTTTATAGAAAATCAGTCAGTCAGACTGAATATTCGTAGACGTCAGGTTAGGTTAATACAGCATGCATTTAATAATTCAAAACTTAAATACGCCCCAAGCTACGCAATTTAACTGCCAAACATTGTGGATTCATACATCCCCGTACAATAAAGTTACTAAACAAAACAAACGGAACATGAAACAATAATATGAGATGAAATTAAATAAATAGAAGACTGTGGAAACAAATAATGGCATTGACAGTGTGTTGCATGGGTCTGTTTCGGTAGATGAGATGAAATTTTTGTTTCATAACAACAATGTACACAAACAGACACATAGAACTGGTGTGAGTTCTTGTTGTCCTTCCCATAGGGGTAGACTACAAACTCCTTTTGCTTCGTTTCACTGAAACAAAAAGTGTTTGCTTTAACAAAAATCTTGTTAACGTGATCACGCATCTTGACTCCATACGAGCCTAACAAGATCTTGACTTCTGAAGCTAGGAGAAGTTTGTTAAATTATCATAGTTCCGTCTACTAAGTAATGAATTAGTTTAATTACGGGTAGATATTTAATTTAGCTCAAATGTGCTAACAAGTCGCTTGTTACTATGAACTTAAATTATTATTTGATAAACAAAAGTGAAGAAGTAAAATCAAACAAAGCATGTAGGTATGATGTAACAAAGACCGGTGATAATTCTGCACATGTCATGTCACATTGTCGATATAAATAAAATGAGTTTGTTCTGGCAAATATGCTATATTGTTTATAGTAAATAGATAAATAATGATTCCAAACATTTTAATGCCAACTAAGAGACAATTTATCTTAGTTAGTCTGCATTTTTTTCAGTGTTCCAGTACGCATCTGTCGCGTAGTTGCCTAACACACTATCAGTAGCAATGGGTTTAATTTTGACAGTTCTACAACTTTCATTGCGTTATTTACGTTGTTGAGCGTTGAAATTCTTCGAACTTATGCGGAATGTATTAGCATAATATATATACTATACAATACTTATACACATATATACGTCAAAATCATTCAGATTGTGATTGATAGCGAGTTACGTAAATTGGGTGCTGACCTTTCTGAAGAGCATCACCAATATGGTCACTATATTATGTCCCTAGGGCGAGAACAACAATGCAACAACATGCGTGGGCTAAGGCCTAGTGCGCACTGCCGTGGTTTTTTACTCATGATCTGTGAAGTATGGAATGTCATTTCTATGATATTCCATACTTCGCAGATCACGCGTCATGCAATCATGCGTTTTTTTCATCGCAATGCGCGCACACAAAGCCGCGCATTGCAATGAAAAAAACGCATCTGTTTCATTCACAGTGGGCCTCCCGCTGCGCGGTGCATAACCGCACGTAATTTTGTATCGCATAGAGATGTATGAAGTAACGCTCACTGCAGTGAAAAAAATGCACCTAGACACTGAACAAGCAAAAACAAAAAAACCAAACATATTTATTTCAACTAATATCCAAATTAGTTTTTTGGATATGCCCGGTAAATCTTTATATCTTACGAAAAAGAAGTCCTTTATAAGGCCATCAAGGGTTCCACCAAAAAACCGTTTGAGGACTCTTTTATATGCAACAATAAATATATGCAGATAGTCATCGTGCATTTTTGTCGCCGTCAGTGCGCGAACTCGTGACTGCGTTTCATAGAACGTACGGCAGAAAAAACGTACCGCATTCCACCGCACCGCAGTGTGCGCTAGCCCTAACATCAATCTGTAATATTAATGCTTAAATTCGATTAGCATTTTAATTAGTGTTGCCAAGTATTTCGGTAACGAGAGCAATTGAAACAAACTGGTAGTAGAGTTTTCAGCCGATTTAAATTATAAAAAGTTAGTCAGCTTTTTGTGACCAAAATCGGTAAGAGTTTCATTCACAAAAGATGCTTTTAATTTTTTTATAGTTTTTTTTCTGCACTGCCATTATTATGAATATTCAGGTAGGTAATGAATATTAGGTTGACCTAATATTATTTCCTTTTACAGGTAAGTCCTCTACATACCAATTATAAGCTATTAGTTTGTCACACATTGTCATGTACAGAATTTTAAAGATTTTAACAATTGGTAGGTTCTAGAAATTACCTGATAGGGCGTTAGAATTTTAATGTTTATAAATATACGAAAGAAAAAAATAATATACATACTCAATATTACAGTTATACAGTTTACATTATATTATATTAATTATCAATATTCATACATTTTATATTATCCCATACTATTCTTATATTTTTTATCACATTATATTATTAAGTATCACAATCATTTTAATATTAAATAATTATCCATTTTTATTATTATTATTTGTTACTTCTAGGCTAAGAAGATCTAGCTGGACAAAACAAATGACCAGTGGTCATCAGTAGCCCTGGTTCGTAAGAGCTGGAAGTCATGGGGAGAGGTCTTTGCCCAACTGTGATGATAGTTTGGGAGTTTGGGAGTTGTAGTGGCTGCTAGTAACTAGGGCCTCAAGTCTGCTATTAGGTACAATAGTGCCAGAATGGTCGATCATTGATTTCATAATTGTTGATTTTGACAATTTTGGTAATCTACTATTATAATGGCGTCATTATGAATTTCCAATGGTCGGCCACTGACACTACATTGAAAGAAATTGCATTTATTGGTAATCTCGTACATAATGACAAATGAATGACATTTCTACTAATGGGTTTTAGAATAATGGCAATATACTATACAATGTCATTATAATAACACAATTCTATTAGAGAACATTGACCGACCATTATGAAATTAGCAGATTACGAACTTTTAGCAAAATGACAATGGGATCGTGTTGGAATTACTGAATTTATAAAAATAGCAGACTTGGGCCCCAGTACTCTAAGCTAAGCAAGCAAGCATGCATCGTCGTTGTAAATCCAAAAATCGATTAAAATCTTAACGATATATTAGATGATTAGACCAACGCGACGATTTATTTAAAATTTTCAATTGCGTTTTGTTTTTTATCTTTTTATCACGGACGCATTTAACGTACATGTCTTTCTACATTGTTCTCACAAATGTTTAATTTCAACATGAATTAAGTAAACAATATTTTTTAACCATATTATATTTAAAAGAGATTCCGTGTAGCTTCTTGTCCGTTCTCCTCCATAGGAACCTACTACGCTTTGGAATGGGTAACTAGCTTCATCTTTCTGACTGATCGACCCTTTGACAATTCAAAAGTGCGTGTAATTGGTTTATTTGAAATAAATGCTTTCCGCCTTATTACAAAACAAGATTTATATTTTGAGATGGAGCCAGTTTTTGTAATAAGAACGTAACAGTGATTGAAATACCGTTCTTTATACAAAACTGAAAACTTAGTTCGGTACTAAGTTGTCAGTTTTGTGTTTAGGAACTTTACCATAGTCGGAATAAAGTTCGAAATTCAATAATGGCTTCATGTTTTAAACCTGGGTCTGAAAATAAACCTTGTTTTGTAATAAGGGGGTTTGAGTTTAAGTTTGAGTTCAACCATAACCAATTTTAAAAAAAAACGTATCTATTATGAACTACAACTACCAAAGCTACCGAAATTTAACATTCTACCATACCCATTCAACGATCGGGTTGACATTTATGACCTAGCTACGCGAAGAGATGATTAACGATCTCGCCAGCAATGGCGCTGTGGTCACTGCTTTGAGCACGGTCGGGCGCCTTTTGTGCAAATTGTGTGGAACTGTGTGAACTATGCGCTGTACACAGTAGTGAGGTGCGAAGCGTTTGTCTCTTGTTTGTTGTAGCATAAATTACTCCTATCAAAGACGCAGTGGTTTGAGATGTGTTTTAGATTAATAATAATAATAATAAGGCACGGATAGTGAGGAGGTTCCTCTCTCTGGAGCCCTAACCACCGGCAGCTTGGACCTTGTTCCTGATGCCGATAGACTACTGTTTTTTGTATTTTAGTTTTTTCTTAATGTTTTTTATAAAAAATATTTTTAAATAAAATCAATATGTATGTATACCTACGTAATAAATGAAATTAATAATAAAATTTATTCAAGTATAAAGTATAGTAAAATTATGATTTAGATTAATGAATAGATTGGTGGCGTTATGCAGGTAATCTTTATTAATCATTTATGAAATGACAGGTCTACAATGGGTTATTATTATGTGTGTGCTCATATTACTGCATGATTTATTTTACGTTACAGGAGAAAATATACGTTAAAAAGAAATTATATAAGTAAGTAATCGTTAAGGGAGATATTTTAACACTATTACCGTACAAACATATTCAATTTTGGTTGATATCTTATATTAAAAGCCACACTGATTGTGTGATCACAGTGGCTTCTAGTAGTAATTTTGTCATATCGATGGAAACTCATGAAATAAAACCCACTCTGAATAGGACTGCCTGTTGAATCGAATGGAAAGCTGAGTCCAACACTTTAAAATTACGCAACAATTTCCTTCGTTTAAAAAACATCAATAACATAGCACTTATTCTGTCAATATAGGTCACGAAAAATTCGTGCTGTCGTCGTGACACGAGCGATTATAAAAAAAACCGCTCCACGCAGTTCAATGTCTTCATAATTTACTTACACGCAAGCTACGTACCAAAATGTATCGATTTTACGTGAGTGACCCGTCCCTGAACGTCGGATAGTCCAATAGTATTGTATTTAGACGTATAAACAAGTTACCTCGGACGATCAATAGTAATCAGTTAGGAGTCACACGGTTCGGACTACCGAATCGAGTTGCGGGTATCGAGAATCGAGAATTTTGTAATAATTCGCAAGCTTGTTGAAATATGTCTATGGGTAAATTTTATAAAATAATACACGAGAAAAACGAGCAGCTTTATATACATATATAGATATTTTACGGTGTTACTAATATATTATTTTCGAAAACACACTATTATGATTATGAAATCAAAAGGGTAAGGGGTAGGGGGGAATGAAAAATTTTAAATTACATAAATTTTTATAAAATAATTACAATATTTATTATCCACTCGTTTGTTTTGCGGCCGGTGCGTACCCTTGTTTGTCACGCCGTTTAGTCGTTTTCGCGCGAACTACTGCATCTCGTTGAAAACGGTTTTAGGACCCAATTCTTTTATTGTACGAACAAATGATGTACTGTTTCGTTTAGAATAGGGATGCAGCTTTAGCTTTCAGCTAAATTCGAGTACCCATAATGGTAAAATAATTTATAGTGACTCGGTAGTGTAAGACCGCCGCGACAAACTACCGCTTTCCTGTCAACGTGCTGTAGGACCGCGCAACAAGCGAGTGGTTATAACAACTACCTAAGTAGTCAAATAAAAACCGTCTTCCTCTCCTACTTTTGCTGTGCCCAATAGGGTCCACAATGATTATATGTTGTAAAACCTACCACCTAAGTTCACATGTGGAAGCAATAAATTATATTGAGTATTCAGGGTCTTTGCGGTTTTTTCTCAAAGTTGCAATTGTTATTTCACGAAAGAAACGCTTTTGAATTTTACGTAACAGTAAGATAGTTAGGTTCGTAACTCCATACGCAAAATACGCCCTCTAACGTAGAGTTGCCGACACCAGCCCGTCATACCAATACCGTTACACAAGGTATTTATTTATGTATTTATATTTCTCGCACACAATAAGATACAAAAGCGGATAATTCCTGAGGCATTCTCTACCAGTCAACCAAGGGCGGTGAAGAGATAAGATGGCGGATGCTCTAATTGAGAGAAAATAATAATATAAAAAAATATTAAAATATAACATAATTAATTATAAATAAAATAGGTGCACAGGTACATACATAGATTATAAACTTATAATACACATAGATACATTATTTACTATAAATAATATATCCTTACATTATATATGTACAAATTCAAGGAAAAGAGGTATTTACGTATGCTCGTGACTGTAGAAACTGTAGATACTTATTTATATATGTCGTGGAACGATATTGTTTTAATTAAAAAGTTGTTCAATTGATTAATGTAGTAGAGGGGCAAACGCCGTGACGTTATTTTGTAATGGCGGCACGTGGACAGAGTCGTTTTGGAAGGTGGGGATTGTCGAACGGGCACTTCGCATCGAGACGCGGACCAAGTCACTTCTCCAAAACGAAACTGTTGGTTTGCCTAGTTAAATTATTATCACTTGTTATTATCTATCTAGTTTTTCTAATTAAAAGTGAGGTTATATTTACACTTGGTGTTATAATTCAACGACATCAACGAAATGGACCCTTTACCACTAAATCAAGATGGTGACGACCCTATCGCTCCGCCGTCGCTGACGTCGTCATCAGAAGTGATCTCACTGGCGCACAATGTTCGAGACCCAGCAGCGGAATATGATGCAGTTGATCGAGGCTATCAGAACAGCAGCCTTATCATCGAAGATCGCTCTGCCAGAAATCAACCCAGAGTACCCAGATTCTGATCCACGTGCCTGGTGGGCAACGGTTGACGTCTGCCTGGATGAACATCCACTGGAGGGGGCATCGCTCATCATAGCTCTCAGCAAGGGCGGCGCGTCCTCTGCGGGCCATACGGTCTG
Organism: Tiliacea aurago; assembly: GCA_948098905.1. Classification (NCBI taxonomy): domain Eukaryota; kingdom Metazoa; phylum Arthropoda; class Insecta; order Lepidoptera; family Noctuidae; genus Tiliacea; species Tiliacea aurago. The sequence continues at coordinate 18,219,097 of OX402586.1, read as the reverse complement.
TAGCAGCGGAAGGGGCACCGTAGCCGAACGGCGCGTCGACAACTGCCAAGTGGCAGGTGTTTGCGAGCAATTGCAACAATCTGGTGAGTCGTATTATTTTTATTCCGGTGCCGAATGCTCTCTTGTCAAGCAATCTGTCAGTCGTAATTTCATTAGTGAACGTACATTTGATACGAACATTATTGGTTCGAGCATATGGCCAAATACGTTCGTAAATTTGTCGATGGATGTGTAACTTGTAACTGTCGAAATTACATTCAGGTCGTGTGCAAGCCGAGCTTCATCCAATCCCTAATATTAGTATTCCGTGGCATACTGTGCATGTTGACATAACTGGCACACTTAGTGGCAAAAATGATTCTTACGAGTACGTCATAGTGTTAATCGATGCGTTCACTAAATTTGTCCTTATGTACTATACTCTTCGAATAGATTCGACTAATGCAATTAAAGCCCTTAAATGTAGTGTCTCTATTTGGAGCTCCGGCTCGAGTTATTGCAGACCAGGGTCGATGCTTTGCCAGCAAGGAATTGTTTTTTTTTTTGTGAGAGTCATGGTGTTTCTTAACATTTGATCGCTACGGGTTCAAGTCGCGCCAATGGCCAAGTTGAAAGGACGATGAGCACTTTAAAAAGTATGCTTACGGCTGTAAAAACGTCTGATAAAACTAGCTTTGAATTTCTCTGTCTATCGTGTAACAGAAGCAAGCCCACTTGAGCTTCTGATAGGACGCGTGGCTAGAGCACTAAATCTTCTAACTTTGGATGATACTAAACCAGAAATAGACATTGACAAGATAAGAGAGCAAGCGGCTACGAAAATAGAAAAGTGTGCAAATTTATGAAAAATCTAGATTTGAAAAAGTAAAGCTAAAGTAATTAAATTTTATGTTGGTGATTTAGTTTTAATTCAGAATGTAGAGAGAAATCAGACGAAATTAGACCCGAAATACAAGGGACCATTTAAAATTGTGGTTATTGCTTGATGGTGATTGTTACCTATTGAAAACTTTGAATGGTAATAGAACCTACAAGTACGCTCACGATCGTATACGAAAGATGCCTCTAAGTAATGTTCCTAATGAGTTAAACGTAGAGGACGGTGATGAAAGTACCTCCACCGAGTAGTAGACACATACCATGGCTATTTGGTCGTACCGTACGCACTAGTCTGTAGTCGTAACTGCAGCTCACTTGTGAGCTGTTCAGGGGGCGATGGGCAGCTGGTGGTACGGCGGGGACCTGGGTCTCAATGGAGACTATTGTTGTTTTGGTCTTGTACTGACCTGGGAGTCGCAGACTCTGTGATGTGTGTGGTCGTATCACATGAGGTGATGACGATATGGGTGGCATAAGTGTCACTAGCTGCTGCGGCAGCTGGGCCATGAGCGTTGTATGTGATCGAAGTTGATTTAGTTGCTGAGTAAATATGATGGAGACTTAGAGGAACCTTTTGTTTGACAACTGTTATTTTCAAGTTGTGCTTTTCCTTAAAGATGTGGTCAGGTTGACCGAGCCTGTACTGTTGCTCCAAATTTGTGTGTTTTCTTTTCGAAATTTGATAATTATGATGCTTGGAGGAACCTTCTGTATTGAAGTTGTTAAAATGATTTAGAAGTTTGTTTGGTTGTTGAGACGTGGGTATTGAATAGTCATTGTAATTAAAAGTTACGGTCAGGTTGGCCGAGTGCTCAAAAATGCTTCAAAGTTTTTTATTTTGTTACAGATTCACACGAGGACGTGTAACTCGTCAGGCTGGCCGTGTCGTGGAACGATATTGTTTTAATAAAAAAGTTGTTCAATTGATTAATGTAGTAGAGGGGCAAACGCCGTGACGTTATTTTGTAATGGCGGCACGTGGACAGAGTCGTTTTGGAAGGTGGGGATTGTCGAACGGGCACTTCGCATCGAGACGCGGACCAAGTCACTTCTCCAAAACGAAACTGTTGGTTTGCCTAGTTAAATTATTATCACTTGTTATTATCTATCTTGTTTTTCTTATTAAAAGTGAGGTTATATTTACACTTCGTGTTATAATTCAACGACATCAACGAAATGGACCCTTTACCACTAAATCAAGATGGTGACGACCCTATCGCTCCACCGCCGCTGACGTCGTCATATATTTAAGTTCTCTGAACCCTGAAAACGGTGATCTAGATGATAAATATGATTGCCATATTCATCAACTACAGTTTTCAGGGTTTTCCTCTGTTATTCAACCATCCACATACTCAGAAGTATTCTCGCGAGATAAGTCACTTCTCTGCACCACTAACCAACACTTACTCATAATTCATAAAACAACTCACTCACAAAAAGACAGAAGCTGGTAACATCATCATCTGCCCAGCCTTTTCCCAACGAAGTTGGGGTCGGCTTCCAGTCTAACCGGATGCACCAGGTAGGTACCAGTATTTTACATGGAGCGTCCACGCCTGTTTCGTGCCGGACGTAAAGAATAGCACCATCCCATTTCTTCCCGTGGGCGTCGTAAAAGGCGACTAAAGGACTTACTAGAGAATGGGCAGCAGCGTGTTATTTAAGTATTTTAACACCATACTGCGATCGCCGACCCGCCTGCCAAGCGTGGCGATTATGGCACCCTCTTTTGGAGGAGGCCTATGTCCAGCATTGGACGTCTTTCGGCTGGAATGATGATGATGATGATGACTGCCTGTTTGACCTCCACAACCCAGTTACTGGGTAATACGATACTCCTTGGGAAGACTGGTTGTCAGACTTTTGGGTTTCTGACGACCTGTAACGACTCAACGACGTCAAGAAAGACAGGGTTTGGTACATATATAACACTTAGAAACGAACTACCTACATTTACACAGATTTCCACTCCAGTCAGTGACAGAATGAGTGTCCAAGGGTACCAAGAATCTCCGCGACAGTTTTCGGTATAAAACTTTTTTCTTCGGAAGTTAATATTTAAGTTCTAAGTAGTGAGTGAATGATAAATGGTGGTCTTACTCTGAGAAACGGTACCAATACTTACTTAGTAATTTATTCCAAGAAACTACTAAATAACGTACCATTTAGACATTCCTTGTAAAATAGTTAGGTAGATTAGTGCTTTGGCCGTAATAACAAGCGATAAATCCTAGGAAAATTTGACCCAGGTTAAGGCATACAATATTCACACAAAAACAAAAACAGAAAAACCTTAAAGTATGTAGTTTTATGTACCTCACAGCTGCGTAAAATAGGCCCAGTTCAGCATAAATGCTAGTCAACTAGTGCCTGACGCTGGTTTTCAAGTATACCATATGTTACGAGGACGTCTTGCAGATGTACTGATAACCGACCCCTTGACAATTCAAAAGTGCCTGTAATTGGTTTATTTGAAATAAGGGTTATTCCCAAAGTACTCCAAAAAGAGTTCCCAAACTACTCCATGAAAAATATAATATTTTTAATTATGTTTCATTCTACTCAATGATAATATTAAATACTCCACTCCAAATGTTCTCAAAATACTCCACTACATTTTAATCAAAAAGCTCATTTAAGACGTTTTAACAAAATGCGAAACTTTAATCTTTCTTTTAAGAGTTTTTGTGACGGTAATGAAATATAGTATTTTATAGGTAATTATGTAGATGGAGCAGTTTGAGAATTGATAACGAATAATCGGTGGAGTACTTTGAGAATAATTCCAGATACCTATGGAGCAGAATGGGAATAAAATAATAAGTATTTTTATATATTAATAATTCCTTGGAGTAACTCGGGAATTAATGTATGAGATTCTTATCTTTTTAGAACAAAATAATGGAGTACTTTGGGAATGACTCGAAATAAATGCTTTTTAGTTGAGGTTTTGAGTTTTGAAACGAACTAGCCTACTCGTATTAGCTCATGTTTTATGACTAAGCTTTGATGAACATTATTATTTATTTATTTTGTTATTTATGTACACACAGTAAAATACAGAGCGATACGAAATAGTTATAATTTTAGTACAAATTATTATTATTATCTTCGTACATACTTAATAAGTACATAAGTACGGCCAAACTACACACGCACAGATAGACTATTAACCAAACAAATGGTACATATAGATTATTATTGCTAAGGTAGATTCAATCGACATTCATAATTATTTATTCAGCGAATCGATTCGTTAAATTGTACTTCGGTCTACTTTGTTTTTAGGGTTCTGTAGCCGAAGGGTGCCAAAAGGATCCCTATTACTAAGCCTCCGCTGTCCGTCCGTCCGTCAGCGGGCTATATCTCATGAACCGTAATAGGTAGACAGTTGAAATTGTCAAAGATTGTGTATAAAACCATATAAAAATAAAGTTAAACATTAAAGGGGGTCCCACTCCCCATACAAGAAACATGTTTTTTTTTTCGGCTTTTAAATATTGTACGGTGCAGCGGAACCCTTTGTGTGCGAGTCCGACTCGCACGGCCGTTTTTTTTTTTGTAACGCACAGTTCATCGATCGGCAATAATTTTAACTATCGGAAACGTTGAGGTCGAACACGTGAAAACGTCGGAAGATTAAACGAATATCTATCGATACATTTTACTTGTATTGTTCTGTTAGTTTTGCTGTTGTTAGAATATTTGTTTGAATCTTAACTATACAACGTGTTTTTTTTGATATCCCATAACTCTAGGTTATGATTGAGGCCATATCAAAGAATCAACTGGCATATGAGTTATGTTCCAATCCTTCGTTATTTTTTTTTTCATTTTTCATACAAAATAATTCGGCAAAGTCACGATTATTAATGTTAAACACCCTTACGTGAAATATGACAACGTCGCATTTTCTTTCGTCCCTTCACTAGCTGCCGCCGGGAAGCCCCGATACCAACATACCTACATATTTTATTTTACTATTTATTTTACTACACTACTGAGAAGTTTGGCAACCTCGCAAAAGTAAAGATTCGTCATACTGGTGACAATTTTTGACCAAATTTAATTATGATTGATGATATCTCCGAAACGATGCATTTTTGGACCACCTATTCTAGGAGTTTTAGTATTATTTTTACCTACAGAATATAACCCTAGAGTTATGGGATATAAAAAAAACAGGTTGTATAAGTAGTGAGGAGGATCAAATACGTAGAAGCCACAGTAGTAGTTCGCTGCGTAGGATTTAATACAGAACCTACTTAAAAGCTGATGGTTACAACTTTCATGAAGACAGCGAAGAATACTGTTAGTTATATCAGCTATTTGGCGACATGGTGCTGCTGAGTCTGTTTGTGAGTTGCCTGTTTGCGGTCAATCAGAGATTGCTTAAGACTTGACAAGCCTACGTTGCCGCACATGGATTAATTTATAATAGGAAGATGTGAATACATGGTCTTTAAAGCTCAACACCACACAGAACGCGTGCGCGGGTCGGGCGCGGAGCGAGTCGGCGGCGGGAGCCGCGCACGCGTTCTGTGTGTGTTGAGCTTAAGGTCGGCGGCAAATGCCGTGAAATGGGACCCAAGCTACTTATAAACGGTATCCACTTTAAGTACCTAGGTCACTATCTTTCCGACGACCTTAAGGACCATGTAGATATAGAGAGGGAGCTCAGGGCACTCGGCGTCCAGTGCAATATGTTGGTCTGTAGATTTGCTCAGTTTACAGACCTAGTAAAAATCACAATGTTCAAGGCTTACTGCCAGAGTCTGTAAACAACTTATCTAGGAGTCAATGACACAAAAACATTTCGTTTTGTAGAAACAAAACGAAATGAGCTGGCCTAACGTTTGGGTAGCTCTCATACTGAAGCCACCGTGAAGCCTACGTCATAACTCTTAAAGGCCAATTCGTACTCTTGCATACATTGAACAAAAGTCAACAAGTAGGCCAACTACCTTCACTGGGTGTACATTGTACAATTCCTATTACTGTAAGTGTTTCATACCTATCATGCTATCATGCGACATGCCTTAAGGCTCCCACAGACAGGCGCGACGCGATTCTGGTAGAACAATTTCCATTATTTTTTTAAAGAAATTGCAGTCACGTCGCGCCTGTCTGCGGAAGTCATTACTCAAAATTGCGGCCAATGTTATGTCGGCACTTCGGACAGCAATCGACGGAATTGCGTTACGGACATAAATTGTAGCACTCAAGACCACTCGACCACATTTACATGAAGTACCAACGAAGTACCATTGAAGTACTATCAAGAATTCAATTCAATTATGACGCGGAAGTATATTACACTCGATGGCAATTTGTTTGCTTTTTAAAAGCAGTAGTTATAAAGTTTATTTGCGTGGGCAGAAACTGAAATGCGAATATCAGCAATGAAAACGAGTCAATGCATGAAAAGCAGAGAATAATCTCTACCGGACATGGAACGTATTGTGCAAATAATGATATGCATTTTAGGGCTGCCAATGAACCAACTTTATATTCTTACAGTTGAAACAATCATTATACTTGTTTAATATCACATAGGTACTAGACACTTACTTACTAGAGAATGGGCAGCAGCGTTCTCTATGCATTTTAACACCAAATTGCGATCGCCAACCCGCCTGCCAAGCGTGGCGATTATGGCAACCCCCCTTAATGGGGGGAGACTATGTCCAGCAGTGAACGTCTTTCGGCTGGAATGATGAATATCACATAATTTAAGTCATGGATGACGATCAAATGCGACGTTGCTCGAAGTCGACATAAAAGTTCAAAACCTTTTGCAGAAGCTCATGCTAAGCAGTTGAACGTTTTGGTAAATAAATGTTAAAAACCAACAACCGACTTCCAAAAAAAAGGCTGTTGTTTTACTTTTATTTACCAAAACAATTAAAATACAGATCCAAAGACACCGACTTCCGAAATTAAAGTTATTTTTCTCTTATAAGTGGGGGGTCAGTTTGTAACTTATCTAATTTACAATAGCATAATGTCAACTGCTCATCACCTTTTACAAAACAGTCGGTTAAAAATATCTGCGTGTTCAAAGACCTTTCACCCAGGAATACCTTACAGAATTCTGCCAAATAGAGCAAATAAAAACAAAGTCAAAGTCAAAGTCAAATTGTTTATTTCAAATAGGCACATAAAAGGCACTTTTGAACGTCAATATTTACAAAAAAATAGAATTGATTCTAGTCGCCCCTTCCAAAAGGTAGTTTCGTATGGAGAAGAATGGGCAAGAAACTCCATCGGCACTCTTTTAAAATCTAGTACAATATTTTTATGGGTACATTAATTATATAAATTACTAGCTTTCGCCCGCGGCTTCGCCCGTGTGGATGTCGAAAAAAAAGCAGCTTCTCTATCAGCAGTATTCCCCCAAAACATTATACCATATCTTAGTTGGAACCAACGTAAGTGTGTTAAGCAGATAGGAGTGCAGTTTGATTTACAACTTTACGAAGGATATATATAGTATATAAATACAAACTACGTTTTGTACATACTTGTTCAATATACCTACGTGTCCTCCTCCATTTCATGTCTAAGTCTATTTGTAAGAAATTTTGTATTGTTTATTTTGTCTACGTTTTTGTTCTTAAATAATAATTGATGTACCAACTTTTGAGTTATTCAAGGTACGCAGTAAAATTCTCCCGAAAACTATGTACCCCTTTTTCCGATTCTCGAAAACTCAATATGAGGTTTGAGTTTCGATTTATCGGACCGCGCGATTCTTGAAATACAAACCATAACACTCCCTAAAATCCTTTTGAGGGGTAGTTTTGAAAAACGCAAAAGTTATGACAAACTTTGTTATTTAAGTAACGACTGCCTCGTTAGTCTAGTGGTCACAGGCGCGACTGCTGAGCATGAGGGGTGGGTTTGATTCCCAGGTCGGGCAAAGTGTTATTGGATTTTCCATTAGGAATTTCTTAGTAGCAGCCCGAAGTCTGGATTTATGCCCGGTTGATGGCAATAGGCTCGCCCCCTATTACAAGGGACTTAAACAAAACTGTCGAAATGTGGGTGTACTAAAGATACACCTCTACCTAACCCTTTGGGGATTGCAGGCTTGATGTTATGTAAATAAGTACTCGGGCCAAATTTCAAGTTTATATATCAAAAGAAATAAGATTCTGTTCGTACAAACTATATCGCCCCATTTTGCGCACTCAAAGGGGTAAATTGTTGAAACATCGTTTTTGACATTTCTATTATTGGATTTATAGGTTATTTATACCAATTTTCAATTTAATCAAGCCACACAGTAGAATTCTCCCTTGTAAATTGACTATCCCTTTTCACCCCATTATTAGGGGCAGATTTAATAAAAACCGGATAAAAGTATTCTTTATTTTTTGTTTTCAGTATAAATCCTGAGTTTCAAGTTAATCGGACCGCGCGTTAAAATTATTCCATAAAAAATTTGATGTCCCCCAATCCCCCTTTAGGGGGTAGTTAAAAAAAACAAAAAATGACAAACTTTATATTTTACTTAGGTTAGTATTCGTGCCAAGTTTCAGGTTTATTAACTCAAGGAATAAGATTTTTCATTCAAACAAAATCCCCCTTTTCACCCCCTTAAAGGTTGAATTTCCAAAAACCCCTGATGCCCAAGTCATAATTTGGGGTTAATCAAGCCACACAGTAGAATATTCTCTTGTAAAATTGACTACCCCTTTTCACCCTGTTAAGGGTCATTACCGCACGGTCTCCCGTGAGGCAGCGAGCCTCCTTGCCGGACTGCCGCCGTGGGATCTGGAGGCAAAAGTCCTCGCGCACATCTGGGAGTGGCGCGAGGAGGCGAAACGCAGGGTCGAAACTCCGCTGCCGCGAGAAATCACGGCACAGCGGACGGAGCTCCGGCGGGATCTCATGGTGGCATGGAGAGTGCGATTGTCGCAATCCAGCGCTGGGCACGCCACAATTGTGGCGATAAGTCCCCTATATGAGGAGTGGCTAGAGAGGCGCCATAGCGTCCTCACCGGACATGGTTGTTTCGGGAGGTTCCTGTTCAGGATAAAGCGGGAGGAAACGCCTGGGTGTCACCACTGTGTGGATCGCCCGGAGGACACGGTGGAGCATATGGTGGAGGTCTGCCCGGATTGGGCGGAACACCGCTGTGTCCTCACGGAGGCTATCAGCGGCGGCGATCTCTCGCGTCCAGCCCTGGTTCAGGCTATGGTTCGGAGCGAGAGTGCATGGGAGGCCGTTACCTCCTTCTGTGAAACAGTAATGCTCGCGAAGAAGGAGGCTGAACGCGTGAGGGAGAGGCAAGGTTCGCGCCCTCGCGCCCCTAGTCGCCGCAGGAGACGCTCCGGGCGTCGGGAGTAGCAAGACGGCTTCCGGCCACCGTAGGCGCGGGCTTGCGGACGGTGAGCGATGGGTAGCTCGCCATCTGATAAGGACCAGGCCCGGTTCGACTGCTTGTTGTGTTCCAGGCGCGCCTCAAAGGGATGTCAGCACCAACTGACGGGGTCCGTTAGGGCCTGCCATGTTTGTCCGAAAGGAATATCATGGCCCTGGCACACAGGCAACGGAAGGAACACGGGTGAATTTAGTCAGTAAAAGTCTGCAACGCCCTTCCGCTCCGCCCAGAGTGGGAGAAGTTATTTGATAATTTCCCACGCAAAAAAAAACGGCGTCAATTTTCGAAAAACTGATAAATTCTTTTATGTATTTTGGGTTAATCGGACCGCGCGTTAAAATACTTCCATACAAACTTTGTCATCCGCAAATCCCCCAATATGGAGTAGTTTAATAAAAAAACAAAAATGTCACACTTTATAATTTAGGTTTACTACTTAGGTTAGTATTCGTGCCAAGTTTCAGGTTTATTAACTCAAGGAATAAGATTTATCCCCCTTGTTCACCCCTTAAAGGTTGAATTTTGAAAAATCCCTTCTTAGCGGATGCCTATAGTTTCCAACAATAAGCCGAAATATTAGTGATTTTAACTTAAAAAGAAATTTCATTAAAAATAAAATTGTATCCCGTTTTTTACCCCTTAAGGGTTGAAATCCTATCAACACTGTTGCATTAGCTTCCAACCATAAGCCTATATAATAAATTTAGTGATTTTTACTGTGAAAATGAAGGACTTTGATACACAACTTCATCCCCATTTTTAACCCTTCGGGGGTAGAATTATCAAAAACGCTGACACACGTGTAAATTAATTTTTAATCGTCAGCCTATACACCAAATTTGAAGATCTTTACTTCAAAACTGACGGACTTTCATATAAACTTCCATTCCCTATTTTACCCTCTTAGGGGTAGAATTTCGAAAAACCCTTTCTTAGTGGATACCTACTCTTTACAAAGAACACACCCTCCAAATTTCATGTCTCTAGAACCAGCGGTTTAGGCTGTGCGTTGATATATCAGTCAGTCAGTCAGTCAGTCAGTCAGGACTTTGAATTTTATATATATAGATATGTGAAGACGATGCACTTAGAATAAAATTACTATACCACAATAGGTAATAAAAAGAGTTAAGATTGAAGCAATGACAGATAAATTAATTATGTGATAGATACATGGTGCTCACATATTTACAAAAATTGTAAAAAATATATAGGTACGATTTCCTAAAAAATAACAATATCAGTGTGAGTTAAGGTAATCACAGAATTTAAAATAAATGTCTAAAAATAATAAATTATACAATTAACACATGTAAACAAGCAATATCTCTCGTTCGTATCCCAAATAAGGCCACACAGTATATGTCAGATTCCTATACGGTACCTTATTTTACCAATAAGCTGTAAAATCGTGATAGCCAGCCCTGTCTGCATCGTATGAATGTAGTTCCATATTGACAAACCCAACCAATATATACTCGATCCACGGCACAAGAGGAGCGAAGTGAAAACTTTGCCATTTTTATTTGCCATTCAGGCATTGTTATATCGGGAGCTTTACAGAAATAACATGAATAAAACTAGTAACGTGTATACTCTTCTTTATTTTTCTTATTTGGTAAACATTATATTCATGGCGTACTGAGATTTTTATTTATTATTATTTATTTAACCACACATAATTAAAACATACAAAAAGAAAGGAACAGAAAAATACGTACAAGGTGATGCTATTTTAGTACTAGAGAAAATTAATGTGTTAATTTGTTTGCCGTTTTTTTGCCGTTCTGTGTGGTGCCGGACGTAAAGAATAGCACCTCCCTATTTCTTCCCGTGTGTGTCATAAAGGGGACTAAGGGACTTAAAAAAGAATGGGCAGCAGCGTTCTCTATGCATTTTAACACCATACTGCGATCGCCAACCGCCTGCGAAGCGTGGCGATTATGGCAAACCCCCCCTTTGGAGGAGGCCTATGTCCAGCAGTGGACGTCTTTTCTGATTCTTTTACCAAATTTAAAGAAAAAATCACCAATTCTATTTCTATGAGAAATCTTTTTTTGTAGAAACGTTCCCCTACCTATTCACATTTGGAAGAATTCCCATTTTACCGTGACAAAGTGAAGGTATTCGAGTCCGTAATGAAATGTAACCCCATGGGGGATTGAAGGCAATGATCCCGAATAACACTTTGGGGACCGGACACGAACAGACTTAAGTGAATGGACATTAGACTTGTGCCTGTCATATAAAATGTAATGGGAGTACGTCAGTCCTTTTATCACGACTAGGTACTTCAAAAAAAGGTTCTCTTGATGCCCTTATTATGTATAGGATAAGTGCCGTATTCGTGTAAAACTTCCGAAGGGTTTTGAGTTAGTAATTTTGTTTGACAATTTTAGGTATCATTCTGATGGAAATTGCGCGGTGTAAAATACTGATATTCAGCCATACGTTGCTACTAAAACCCCTCACATGGTTGTGCAAATTCTAGATGGATTTGTTGTTTAAAAATATAATTACTACCAAAATTGTTTGAATATGAATAGCTTAGTACATTTTCAACGTGAGTTATAGATACAAACTTTAAGCTACGTCTTTATTTTATTAGATACGAGGAGAGATAATCTGAGGTAACCGCGGGTGACAATGCTCGGGTTTGATACTCGGTACTTAAAACTTACCGAGAAAACTTGGCAGAAAACACATAACAGCATCTGCTATTCTTCACACACAGTTTTACCTTCATACTTCCACTAGAACTACATAATAAACAAAGTCAAATTATTTATTTCAAATAGGCAAATAAAAGGCACTTATGAACGTCAAAATTTACAAAAAAAATAATTTATTCTAGTTGCCCCCTTCAAAAAGGTAGTGTCGTATGGAGAAGAATAGGCTACACACTCCATCGTTACGCTTTTAAAATGTTTTACAATATTTTGTATAGGTACTTTAATTATATAATTATACGTGAAGACAATGCACCTAGAATAACATTACTATAGGTACCACAATAGGTCATCATCATCATTTCGAACGTCTTCCGCTGCTGGACCTCCCCCAACATTTGGGGGGGTGGGTGCCATAATCGTCACGCTTGGCAGACGGGTTTGCGATCGCAGTATGGTGTTAAAATGTATAGAGAACGCTGCTGCCCATTCTCTAGTAAGTCTCTTAGTCGCCTTTTACGACACCCACGGAAAGAAATACGGGGGTGCTATTCTTTACGTCCGGCACCACACAGACAACAGGTAAATAGATTTTAAAATTAAGCAATGACATCTAATCTAATTAAGTGCTATATGCTGCTCACATATATTTATAAACATCGTAAAAGTTTTCCTAAATATTTTAAAGTAATACACAATATACTTGGAACCAAACGTCCCAATACATCGTTTCTGAACTACGAAAGCCTTTCAGTTGGCCTAACGATCTTGTAACAAAGGGAACCACTAACACTGGCGAGGGATGTCAAGTATTCCTGGAACTAGGTTGAAATATAGAGAAGGTGGTTTTGTAGTCACAACGTCTGCAGATAATAGTGTAGTCGCCACTTTAATAATAATAATTATTATAAAAGGAGTTCATAAAACGGGTGTATTTTGATTACTTTGGAATTCCTTTGGGCACCCGCGACAAGTACTGGGTGACTTATATGGTATGTAAAATATGTGTGGAATATTTGAGATTATGGGCGAATAAGCCAAAAACACATTTCAAGTATCAAACACCAAAGGTCTGGCCGGAACCTTCAAATCTCCATGATGATTGTTATTTTTGCGTGGTTGATATAAACGAGACCAACAAAATAATTTTTAGATTATAAAAAAGCCCTAAGTATATAATGGTTTGCGGACTGTACCGCAAAAAATAACGTCACGTTAAACATTAAGAATTTGTTCCCGAAATGATTACATTTAAATCTTGGGTGACTTTTAGGAAATTGTTTTCATTCTCAAAAAAGAAGGACGGTTGTTCCCTTTTAAATTACACTAGGTAACTAAATTAACCTTATGTAAACAGAAATACTTGATATAAATGCTCCAAAAACACGAACAAAACAGCCTAGTATTCAAACCTAATTAGTTATTCCAAACTTTGGTCGTTAGGATCCTATTCAGTGTATTTAATCCACATTTCAGAATTCATTTCAATTTTAATTTACACTGAATCTTTGTGTTTTATTTAACCTCCTAATACTTTACCCTATAAGCTCATATTTCATCAAATATTCTAAAGAAATCATTAAATGAGGAAAATGTCGTGAGAAAGGATTTGAGTTGTATGAATGTTGATCTTTTGGAAAACCAATAAGACTACGGGAAGCCCTACTCTTATTGGTTTTCGAAAGAAACGATGGATGGACTGTCTGAAAGGGAGAGAAAGGGTGTTGAGATGTCGACTAATGGGGAAGTATAGATGAAAAAAAAACAGGTCAATCATCGAATCCGACTCGGGTGGGCAGCGTTCAGAAAGCTACGCAATATCTTCTCGTCCCACATACCGAAGTGTCTCAAGACGAAAGTATTTGACCTCTGTCTGTCTGTCTGTGCGTGTTGCCAGTGATTACCTATGGCACTGTAACGTGGTCGCTCACAATGGGCCTTATCAGAAGGCTAAAAGGCACCCAAAGGGCAATGGAGAGGGCTATGCTTGGAATTTCCCTACGTGATCGAATCAGAAATGAAGAGATCCGCAGGCGAGGTGGAACGCGTGAGGGTGAGGCAGGGTTCACGCCCTTCCGCCCTTAGTCGCCGCAGGAGACGCCGTGGGCGTCGGGAATCGCAGGCCGATTCCCGGCCACCGTAGGCGCGGGCTTGCGGACGGTGAGCGATGGGTAGCTCGCCGTCCGATAAGGACCAGGCCCGGGTCGACGGCGCGTTGTGTTCCACGCGCGCCTCAAAGTGACGTCAGCACCAATTGGCGGGGTCCGAAAGGGCCAATGCCTGCCAGGGTTACGAGTCTGTCCGAAAGGGATATCGTGGCCCTGGCACACAGGCATCTGAAGGAACACGGTGGGTTTTAATCAGTAAAAGTCTGACATTCCCTCCCGCTCCGCCCAGAGCGGGTGAAGTTATTTGATGATTTCCCACCCAAAAAAAAAAAGGCGAACCAAGGTAACCGACATAGCCCGAAGAATTGCCAAACTTAAGCAGAACTGATGGCCGATGAGGCCGAAAGGTTCTGGAGTTGCGACCGCGTACCGGAAGACGTAGCGTTGGAAGGCTCACTCTTTCACAGTAAAATCTATCTTCTATCTCTTTCTTGCATACCTTAAATCGGTTTGAACAAATCGCGCCGCCCGACCCGCCATTTTTTTAGTCGAGACATGACTGCCTCTGCTACCTAACGTGTGTGCTAGTTCACCATACTCCGCGTTTTTTTTATTACTTTGTTATCGTTAAGTTTTGCTGGTTCTTGTTACATTTGTTTAATTTTTGTTGTTATTGTTAAACTTTGAGTTTTTTGTTATTGCAATGGCGACATTCTCTAACGAAGAATATGCGGACATCATGATGGCTTACGGAGCCGCTAATGGCGTCGCTCGTGCAGCGCAACGACTTTACCAGGAACGCTTTCCTGGTAGACGATTACCTGGCCGCAGAGTCTTCCAAGACACATACCGACGCATACGCGAGACTGGCAGTGTTACTTTTAATGAACCAAGGGGCCATATTGTGCGACATAATGTTGAAGTAGACGAGAGAATACTGGCACTTTTTGAGGAAGACCCTACAAGAAGCTTTAGAAATGTGGCATCACATCTTGATATTTCAATATGGAAAGTGTGGAAAGTACTTCGTCAAAACAAAAAGCATCCATTCCACTACACTCCGGTGCAAGGTACGTAATTTTAAACTAACTTTAAACCCGTGCAAGCTTTGTTTGACCTTGCCTTTGTTTAGCAGGTAATGGGTATGGTATGGCGTCACTTCCAGGTAGTGAATCTATTAGCACGAACAGCGGGTCCTTTCTTGTGCAATTACTTATTGCCCAAGAGAAATTTAAAAGAGTTTTTTGTTTGTTGCAGGTCTTGAGGATGGCGACTTTGAGAGAAGAGTGGCTTTTTGTCGGTTTCTTTTACACACGGATGTGGATGATCCTGATTTTTTAAAAAGAATACTGTGGACAGATGAATCCAAATTTACCAAGGATGGGATCCTCAATTTACACAATTTGCACCACTGGACAACGAAAACGCAAAACCCACGTGTTGACAGAAATCTTCTTAAAGAAGGTTTAGTGTAAACGTTTGGGCAGGAGTGATTGGGAATCAGGTAATTGGACCGCATTACCTGCCCGATAATCTCAATGGCGAAGACTACCTGGAATTCCTACAAAATGACCTGCCCGAATTAGTGACCGATGTGCCCGTATTTAATGAACGTGTGCCCATTGTATTTCAAAATGACGGCTGTCCCGCGCATTGGCGATTGACTGTGAGGGAATATCTCGACAATGTGTTCCCCAATGCATGGATTGGACGCGATGGCCCTATTCCATGGCCGCCACGTTCCCCAGATCTAACTCCGTTAGACTTTTATGTCTGTGGACGTGCCAAAGAGTTGGTATATGCCACGGAGGTTCCAACTAGGGAGGTATTAGTCCAACGCATAGAAGCGGCATTCAATACTATTAAGGAGGAAATACGACTTCGTACAACAACTGTTGAAATACGAAACAGGTGTCGGGCCTGCATTCGCAACAGAAGCCAACAATTTGAGTAAGATTTGTAACAATGATTAAATAAATGCTAAAAATGCAATTTTGTTTTTTTATTTCAAGTAAATCCCACGAAAGATACAGATATGACACACGAATTTACCTAACCATAAGAATGAGATAGCAGATTTATAGGTTTGACAGGTATCATTTAAGAGATTTTTTTTTTAATCATAATTTTGAATATTAGCCTTAGGTGACTCGATTCACAATTCTAGCGAATTCACAAAGTTGTTAAAATACTTTTATGGCATGTGGCACATCATTAGAAAGAGGATAGACTGGAGAATTAATGAGGGAGTTGGAAGATCCCGGTCACTTTTGTTTTTTTTTTTGTAGCCTTATAAACAGCTGTAACATGTACAGCTTTAATTTAAGTTTTACCTTTGCGAGTGAATTAAAAAAGAACTAGGTGACTAATATCACTAATTTTGTATTTAAAAGTATTCTTAAACAATACACATCAAAATAAAAATAAAATTCAGAGTCTACGCCTTATATATTTTTTTAAATCTGTATTTGAATGTAAAATTTGGGTCTTTTTTTTGGAAAACAATAAAAAGTCGATAAAAAAAAATCCACTGAGCATGAGGGGTGTTAAAGGGTCTAAAAGGCTAGCGGATGACTCCTTCAGTCGACCATTTCAATTTGGCACACGATGCACCAAACACCCTGTATAATCTTAAGGACAATAGAATGATGATTCTAAAGAAATCTTAATTACAATATCTCGATACATACAACTCAAGTTTTTAGGGTTCCGAACCAAAATGGTAAAAAGGAACCCTTATGGTGAGACTAAGTCTGTCTGTCTGTCTGTCACAGCTGGATATCTCAAGAACTACTAATGCTATCAACTTGAAATTTAGAATAGTTTGCCCAACTATTTTGCAAGCAAGAAAGAAATTTAAAAAAATATATCTTTTTTGCAAAAGAGACTGAAAGGGGGTCTTAAAAAATTGAAGTGGGGCTACTACGGCATGTGTGGTATCATATAAAAAAGCGCTATTTGCACATTCTCAAACATATATATTTTTTTTAATGAAAAATGTGTAAAAAAAATCGGTTCCGATTCGATTTTTATCTTTGCAAACTTCGGAGATAAGGGGTTATCCCCTTATCTCCGAAGTTTGCATTTTTTATATTTTTATATTTGCAAACTTCGGAGATAAGGGGATAACCCCTTATCTCCGAAGTTTGCAAAGATAAAAATCGAATCGGAACCGATTTTTTTTGCAAAGATAAAAATCTGAAATTATTCTATTACGATAGAAGCTTATGTAAAGATTACAGGAAAAATAAAACCATGTCTCTAAATAGCACAGTTTTTCAGAAATCATCAACATCATATATTCGTACGGAACCCTCGGTGCGCGAGTACGACTCGCTCTTGATCGGTTTTCTTTTTCTTATGTAGATCCGCAGCTGCAGCCCGTGAAATTACGCAAATTTACTTAAATTTTTTGCTATTTGCAGGTTAGAGTCAGGTTGTATCTTGATCAAAATATGATGATTCGCGACTATAACATATATGTATTTACAGGATTATTATCATTAAAATTATTAAGACTCAGATATATGCCAGTGACCTTGAGTTAACCACTCAAGGTCACTGGCATATATCATGATTTCATGAAAAAGTAATTCAATGGAACCGACTTTTAATGATTTTATACTGAAGATCACGTCTAATCGAGAAGTGTTAATGATTTGAAAAAAAAAAATATGTTAAATAAGAGCATTTTCTCGATAACTTAATATACAAATATTTTAGATTATATTTATATTACATAGTGAAATTAATTTGTAAAGTTATGTCTAACGCAAATAAAAAACTGAGAATGGCGCAAAATCTACCAAGCGTATTTTTCTGGAACCTTCACTAATTTAAAGATAATTTAATTATTGATCTTTTAGTATACGCGTTTTGTTAAAATACCTTTTGTTTTGTGTTTAATAAATTAATAATGCGTCAAATTGGGGACAGCGCTCCTTGATGGGCGAGTCCTATTACTGGCTGAACGTACGACGACTGACGAACGTCGCGTTGCGTGAGCTCAGTACAGAACACGCAAGCATTTTTTCATCATTTCATCAAGCATTCATTCGCGACTATAACAGATATGTATTTACAGGATTATTATCATTAAAATTATTAAGACTCAGATATATGCCAGTGACCTTAAGTTAACCACTCAAGGTCACTGGCATATATCTGAGTCTCTATTAGAAACATAATCTAGAATATTTGTATATTAAGTTATTGAGAAAATGCTCTTATTTAACATATTTTTTTTCAAATCATTAACACTACTCGATTAGACGTGATTTTCAGTATAAAATCATTAAAAGTCGGTTATCGTCGCCTTAATAATCGCTCCAAGTTAGATTTGTTCCATTGAATGACTTTTTCATGAAATCATGACATTGGGGAAAAAATCTAACTTAGAGATTCATGATTTTTCATTCATTCATATATAATGATTCTAATGAGAATAATTTTGCGGGCTACAGCTACGGATCCACCTTAAACTAAAACATTTAGCCGTAAATTGTATGTCAAACTATTAGGCGGACACCAGTCGAATAAGTTTTAAATGTAACGCACTTTCGTCTACGCAACTGGCCTTATAGTCCCAGTGGGAAAATACTGAGTTTTCTTCCCTAGTAAGGGTAGGGCTACACAATGCAAGTTGAGCGCTCAAAATGCCTATCGGCCGAACAAGTGGCGAGGGAGCTGTAGGAAAAATTGTATTATCGTGTTAATCAGGGTTGTGATTCTTTGGATGTATTTTTAGCTGTCGGGGTCTGCGTTTGGCTTTTCCACTCATATAGTATGGGTAAAAAAAAGGCTTTGTCGCTTAGCGATCACATTGCCCAGTGCAGAAAAACCAAAAATTGTTGATTACTATCTACCATATCACTAACTTGTACAATTATTTAGCCTTTAGGACACTAGAAAAGCAAGGATGGTATTACAAAAGCCAATATCATACCTTTTATAATATAATTATTTAATACTTGAAGTACTGTACTGTACAAATGTACAAAAGTGTACTTAATGCCATTGGCATTTTTCATCAATCAACCTTTGGTTGATGCAGAGACAAACAGTGGTAGGTGCAATAGCAAGAATTGCGAAATACATATTATTTAAATATAAAGATATAGGTACTTATACCTTTTGAAAACCATAAATATAATAATTTATAAACCTAATTATATATAAATCTTGGCACAAATAAATCATAAATTCATTAACTATACTAATAGATACTAATAGTAAAATTTGTTTTGTAAGTTTATATGTAGGGGGGGGTTACTCTGAAACTACCAGTCGGATTTTTGATAGCCCAATTCTTGAGGATGGCTATATATAGGCTATTTAACACCACGCCGTGACCCATAGGAGCCGACCAAAAAGAAAGAAAGTCAGGAAGAACGCTAAGCAAAAACCAAGTAATAGCGCGGGCGGGCGATGCAATGCGATGCAGTGAGTCGGGGGAACAAACAATTTCACGCGGACGAAGTCGCAGGCAGAAGCTACTATTAAGATAACTGTGTATGTCAATAGTGAACTTAACTTAGAAGTAAATAACCATGCAAGACATTTATCATGAATAAAAATTTCCCAAAGGGCTTCATTATCATCATTTCAGCCGAAAGACGTCCACTGCTAGACATACCCCCAACATTTGGGGAGGTGCCATAATCGCCACGCTTGGAAGGCGGGTTGGCGATCGCGGTATGGTATTAAAATGCTTAGAGAACGCTGCTCCCTTAGTCGCCCTTTATGACACCCACGGGAAGAAATAGGATGGTGCTATTCGTTACGTCCGGCACCACACGGAACCAAGGGCTTGTTGCTTCATAAATATTAATTTTCAATAGAAACAGGAGATATTGTAGGATTCCATGAAACAAGTTTCTTCCAGCCTAAGCTACCTAACCATTAATATCTCAAAGAGACAATTTAACACCGTTACCGTATTTACGTCTAACTTTGAAACCAGAAGCAATTACTATGTCAATTTAGAGTAAATAAACGCTGAAAGGTATTATTTATGGGGGAAAAAAGGATAAGAAGGAATAGAATACTCTTTATTATGTACACCATAAAACTTACCGATATAAATGTTGAAAGAAATGAGTCAATCTTGAAAAATAAGCTGGTCAGTCTTAAAACCAAAAAGTGGATACAATATTGTGATATCCACCAACTCATACTTGCCCGCTTGGTTGATTACAGCCCACTTCCTCTCTCAGAAAGGAGGCGTGTGTCCCAGCAGTGGGAGCAGGCTGAATGAATGAATACAAGCATTTATTTATTAAGAGTCTATATTACCTCAAATTGTTAAATACCTCAAATTTTCTACAACGCCTCCGTTATATCGAAAATACTGCAGTATTCATTTTCAAAGAAATATTATGGTAAAATTAAGGATTAATGTTAAGTATATATTAATTTGACGAAAGCACGATTCCATAAAACTTTCTTGACAGAAACGACCACAATGTTACCTCCAAACCCAGCAATAAACCGCTAATATTCAAAAAAATACTTCAAATTATATCATGAAACATTGCATAATAACTGAACTAAATATATGTAGGTATAGCAGAATCAGATACTGTTTTTAATTTTTTTTATAGGTATAACCATTATTTTAATCTTAAAAAGAAATTACCTAAACTATCGGCGCCTCGGAGCCTTCTTGCTGCCGCCCTGTCTCGCTTGCTCGCGTGACCGTGAGCAGTACGAAGTGTGCACGCGAGACAGCACTGAGACTGTGAGGTAGCACTGAGATGTTATGGACACTTTTAAACACAGGTAAATTTAATGTATGTGTTATAGGCAAACTCCGAAGCTCCGGCGCTCCTAGGTTGGACTGGTCAATCCTCAGGTCAGACTGAATGACTTAGTCAAAGCCCAAACAAATGTAAATTTTCGGCCTTTGACTAATAGGTTAGGTTAGGTTAGGTTAGACTTCAGGCAAAGGGCGAAATTGAAATGTATTTCGGGGATTGCCTGATGGCTTTGGCCAAACCTAGGATAAACCAGTCCTTCCGCGAAGAGACTGTGTATCGGACTTTGACTATAACATATGTACTACATACATTTAGAGTTCAGTTCACGTGTTTTGCCAGAGACGTGCATATTTCATAGTTGTAGCAGGTATAATAAAATTAAAATTAAATTCAGAAGCATAGTAAATTAACAAGTTAATGAGCTGATGCTAAAGGTACTAACAATTTTTTTATTTTTTATTAAAACTATTATTATATCCTAGCAAGCTATTATTATTTTATCCTATCGTAGCAAGTGGCGTTCTATAGTTTCTGCCTACCCCCATGGGAAGAAGGCAAGAGTTTATGTATGTATGTATTATATCCTTTATTTCATTTATATAAATATAAGTTACATTTTTAAATAATTTTATAAAAAACGTTAAACAATATTTTTTTTAAATAGCCCAGTGGTATCGGGAACATTATTATTTTATCAAGTGTTACGGGAATATAATAAAGTCGGAGGTGCACAAAAATATGGGAATGACTTTTTCAATAAAACATTCCACTTTTCACTTATTGTGTACCCAACACAAACATCACCGGTTCCACTCTAGAGAATATCAATTTCATACTAACGCTCTATATGAACGGAGCGGATCAATTGGTCTCACGCTTCACCATCGTTCAAAATTCTATTACCTACGAGATGTCCCTAGGTACGTGGTACAAGTCTATTTAGAACCGTTCTTCCATGGCAACAGTTTTAGCTGCGCCTCACTTGGCTCAAAATCCCTTGACCATTCACTTATGATCCAACTTACTGACCAAAATTGGCTTGTGCATGGTAACTCCCCAGTCGTACTTATACTCGTATCTGTCATTGCTCTGTCTATATTGATTGACGAAAATGTAGTTTGATAGGCTAAGAACTGTAAGATCCGATATTTTATATCAATTTATTTTAGTTTGGTTTCATGGGTTCCTGAAAACGTCCAAGGACATTGCAGAAGACCCAGGCGTAGAGGGCGGGAAGAACTCGATGCTTATAGGATGGATTTTTCCATATTAGCTCAGGATCGATTTGAGCGGAAAAAACAAAGGCAGGCTTTCGCCCTGCAGTGGGACAAGGAAGGCAGTTCGTTTATTTTAGGGTTCCGTACCTCAAAAGGAAAAAACAGAACTCTTATAGGATCTGAGGAAGTCTGCCTGTCCGTCTGTCACAGCCGATTTGTTCTGAATTTACTGGACCGATTAAGTTGAAATTTGATACACGTATGAATTTCGCTGAACCAAACACGGACGTGTAACGGAAATAAAGTAATTTTGTTCATGAAGGGTCTCAATTTTTATTATAATTTTAAAATTGATATTATTTTAAAATTATAAAACAAATATATTTGAGACCCTCACAACAAGCCCTTTAATTTACTGAATATTGTGCGTACAAACTTACATTTGCAGTTAGAATGTATGGGAGTATCTACATGTTTTACAACTACAATTTTAAGTTTGTTCTTGGGATAAAAACATGGTAGGTAACATATTCATTGCACGGAACCCTCACCACGCGAGTTCAACTCGCACGTGTCCGGATTTTTTTCTAACAGGTTCTCCTGAAAGTAAAGTTTTCAAAGGTCAGACGGGTGAGCGCTCAAAGCCAAAACTTTGTTCTTACGAGTATCATAAGTCTTATATATTTAGATTTGAGTGCGGCTGACCCAAATAAGTTCTTCCCAGATCAAATACTATGAAGTGCTGATGAGTGTTGACTTTTGTTACTTTAGACGCTCAAATAGTTCTGTTTCTCAGTTTAAATTGAAAAGATAAATGGTTATTGAATTTACTAAAGGCATGGTAGGTAGATATAACAAAAATCAATATATCTTTGTCTTATAATGACATATATATAATTTTGGCATATATTAGAAAGAACCCACGACAACTGTTTGTAAAAATAACTATAATTATATAATATAATCTTTCTTTATTCATGAATATGAGACAAACATACAGAGTAACATAAGTAGTAATAATAAACACAAGATAGCCAAAAATCGTTTAAGGTTATTTTGACAATAAAATTTATGCAGGTCAACAGTTGGAAAATGTATGTAGGATGATGAATGGATTGTAATAACTATTTGCTTGTCTTTGGAGTGATTCGCCATCTTATCTATCTATAATAAGGATCTCCTTCAGATTTTATCCGGTAAGACGCTTATAATAACAATCCTTTTCTCATTAGAAGGCCTTATTATATTTTCATTAACAATTTGATACCATCTCACTAATTTCTCTTTTATTTCTTGGTTACGAAAATACTAACGTCCATATTTTACTGAAAAAGATTCTTGGGCACTAAATAATTAGGGTAATACCTACTTGTCCGATTAAGACATTCTCTAGTACATTTACCGAGGTAATTTATTCCGGAATAGGTACTATAGAATTTATCGTTCACGTATTATTAAATTTTGATAATTCTAGTTCATCTACAAACTCTGAAATTGAAAACTCGTCCGTCGATGTACCGACAAAATCAAAGCAAATTTCGTATTCAGCGTAGTTAAAGCTATGAACCACAAGGCTATCAGTTTTCCCAACTCTGCTCTCTGATGATGTAGGAGCCAATGGTTGGACACCGTACACTCACTTTGTTGATGTTGGTTTAGTTAAGGAGTACACAGAAAGATTTCTGAAACACATTGACTAGAACAGTTTATAGTTGGGAGATTATTTATTTATTTACTTTATTTTTTAATACATAATACACAGAGATATGACATAATTCAAATGTTGAGTAAAAAGGTACTGTTATTTTATAAGTATATTTGAGGCTGAAAAAATTCGACGGACTTGCTCATATACAAGCCTAGCCAGCCTATCTTCATCTGGTAACTGATTAGGCCGTGAGTACAACAGCAGACATTTCCCAACTCTTCAGGGAAAACAAAAGTGTCAGCACCGTCCCACACCCAAACTTTCCACAACCTATTTCCCAGAAAACTCAACCACATTATTCATGTAAGAAATTCCTGAAGGATCGCACGATAAGCCATCGTATCTTGTTGAGACAATAAAAGAATGCCTGAAAGATGAAAGAAAATATTCAGAATTTCTAAAACTACACGTTGAAATAACTCTGTTACCGCGCCGCAGGGATACAAAGTGAATTATCTGCCTACGCATAGAGTATGCTTACCATGTATGGCATAATAAGTACAGGATATTTTTAGAACATAAAAAGTATTTTACCCGACTGGCCCAGAAGTAGGGTGTTTTTGAAAGATTTTGTTTATACGAGGAAATTATAAAGAACTAGCTTTTGCCTGCGGCTTCGCTCGCGTTAATTTATAATTTGACAATCAATTCGGGTTGTACTCTGCTTGTTGTTTGGCGTTTGACGGCAATAAGTATTAACACACTACTACTTCTATATGAATATAATTCAATCATGATTCGAAAGACACGTGGCGCCATGTATTAACATATAAACGTTATTGTTGTTTTCCTCGGGAACAGTACTTTTTTTCGGGATGAAAGGTACTCTATGTCCGTTTCTGTACAACCTGACAACGTAGGTATATGCAAAATTTCAGGATGATCGGATCATTAGGCGTGAAAAGGTAACAAACAAACAAACGGACGGTAACGGTTTTGCGGGGCAAAGTCCTTATGTAAAGTTTATTTTTGTATTAGTTATATAGTTAGTTGTATAGTTAATAAATAAATAAATAATAATAATAAACTTCATCAACATCATTTCAGCCGAAAAGACGTCCACTGCTGGACATAGGTCTCCCCTAAAGGGGGGGTTTGCCATAATCGCCATGCTTGGTAGGCGGGTTGGCGATCGCAGTATGGTGTTAAAATGCATAGGGAACGCTGCTGCTCACTCTCTAGTAAGTCCCTTTAGTCACCTTTTACGACACCCACGGGAAGTAATGGGATGGTGCTATTCTTTACGTCCGGCACCAAACGGACAATCAAACTTACTTTCACATTTATAATATTTTTTAGGAAGTTAGGATAGTCCTTCAGACCGAATTTCGGCCATGGTGACCAATATCAGCGGAGACCAGCCTTCAGCGTGGGAGATATTATAGTGCTCTAGAGTGTGCGCAGACACAGGTGCACTCTCCGATAGGACAGCAATCCGACACGACCGGAGAGATCAGGCGCAGGGCCAACGGGCGTAACGTGCTTTCCGAAGCACACCACTAACTTTCAAACACCGGGCTGTTACTAAAAAATTCCTAATGGAAGGACCCAATAACACTGCCCGACCCGGGAATCGAACCCAAGACCCCACGCACAGCAGTCGAGATTTAATAGGAATACTGATAATGCGTATTGTCAGGCTGTATACGGGTGGTCTATGCGTTATTTATACCAAAAAATCCCTGGACACACTGCGCGTCCAATACAATAACATTTTCAGGATGATGTTGGGAGTTCCTCGTTTCTGCAGCGCCTCCGAGATGTTCGCGCAGGCTCATACTGACGATTTTCATGCCGTTATGCGGAAAAAAGTCGTGTCACTTATGAGGAGGGTGCGGGGGAGTCACAACACCATCCTGAAAACGATAGCTGAAGATGTACGTGCACCTGTGTTGAGACATTTCGTTCGTTTGGTATCTGTTAGGGAGGTGTCTCCCTATGGGTTATCTTGACGGGGCGGGGTGTCTCAGCACAGGGGCATTTGTATATAGAATTATTCATGTATAGATATGATGAGTGTTGTCCTTTTTAATTGTATTTATGTACTAACATTAGTTGTCTAAGTTTTTGTATACTGACCTTTGGATCTAGTGGTCCCAAAAATAAATAAATTTGAATTTGAATATAATGTCTTGTGTCCTCCAATATTCTTTGCATTGTTTTCTATTGGGACCGGATTTTTGGCTTGCATTCAAACTACATATATTCCCACATAGAACAAACATTATTATTTCAATTTATCAAATAGTTATTTTGTTACAGATAATTCGGAGCAAAAGAAGTTCTTGTGCTTCAAATTCTCTTTTTTATGAAAAAGCATCATAATTTTTGCGAAGAACACTGTCTCCGCTGTAAGAAGACTCTTCCAAATAGCAGCAGATAATCGATACCGACATTCTATTGGCACATTCTTGGTACAGTACGGATAGCAAAATTAACAAAACATTTTATTTTGACTTCATTAAAACAAAGGCTGATGTAAATTAGTACAGCTGCGAACGTAACATGGAATGCGTGATGAAATAATTCACTCATTATGGTGGTATTAGATTTATATATCTACAGGTTTATAAAGCCGTGATTTTTTCCACACACCGATATCCCGCACGGTAGCGCGGTGACACGCGGGTGTGATTGTAGTAGATACATATTATACTACTTATAAAATAACTGACTGGCAGGTTTTGCCTTAAACATTTACTTGAGAATGTGAGGTTTAAGGGTCGGGTAACGCCGTTGGCCTTGGCCATACAAATGCGCGTCGCGCTTACGGCGCATTGCGCTGTCATTCGTTTCCAAAGGTAATATTTATTTTTAGTACCGTAAAAATATGAATATTTATAAAAAAAATCACACATATAATATTGCAGGTAATAAAATAGTCTGTTCATACAAAAAAAAAAAATATCTTAAGTAGTTTGAATTTAATATCGTTTTTAATGCCTTGGGTAGCTATTATTACTTCCTGAATTTATTTCATAAAGTATTTTACTACAAATCGTAAATATTCACTTGTATGTAGAATTGATGTTTATGCGTTCTAGTTTAACACTTGCATTATTTGAAGGCGTAATAATAGATATAAAAGTCACTTAAATCATATATCTGCGCCTTAATCAGCTCCGGTAAAACCGAAGCGTCAGCGGCAGCGATGCGTACAACGCGAAACCTATTCTTTGCACTCGTGTGTGGTGTAACTGCGAAGCGTCCAAGATACAGTCGACCTATTCGGTATAAATCTCTACGTGAAAACGTAGGTGAACTGAGCTGTCATTCTACCTGATGCTAGAAATTGATCTATGGAGGTATGAGGAACAGGATGTAAAGTTCACTCATCCTCCATAGAAAAGGGAGCATCCTCCGACCAGACGGGTGTTGTGTCTGGTGGGCAGTGTTGCCAGTGGCAGATAGCCAAATATAACACGAGACAGCTCAAAAAGTAACATTTTCACGAGAAAAGTAACAATACCTTATTTTTTGTGGAAAATACTTTATAGTATCAGTGTATACATAGTACAAGCAAAACACGAATTTTCAATACAGAACAAAGACAAACTGAACTGACACGGACGCCACTCCACTAGGCGCTCGCTCGCTCGCCTGAGTAAGCGAGATGGAAAATTTTTAAATACACGCGAGTGAGTGAATAAGCGATACGTCGAAGTGACAGATTTTCGCGCGACCGTCGCGTCAGTCAATTTGTATCAGGTCACAAAATCAAGTGGGCCAACACGTTCGTTTCAAAATTATTCTTTGTTAGCTGGAAAGTTCTAAAAGTAATGTAAAAGTAACGTAAAAGTAACGTAAAAGTAACATGTTGAGTCGTGTAACATGGAGGTAACATGAGAGGGTCAAAAGTAACGTAAAATGTTACAAAAGTAACATTCTGGCAACGCTGCTGGTGGGCAACTGCCCGACGATTGATGTCAGGACGTTGTATATACACCGTGGCATTTTAAGTTATGTGGCTACACATTGGTACAATATTAGGGAACAAACAATTACTCGAAGTCATGTCGATACATACGAGTTTTTAAAGCTGACTGTACATCTGGATTTGCTGACGCTACCTTCTGTCTGCATGCGTGTGAGCATATCGTCACTTATACTCCATTAGAAATAAGAATAAAAATTTAAATGACCTTTTTTACAGTCCGTTCAACCGATTTTGACTTCTATTCCGTAGGCATAAGGATGGCATTAAAAGCAAAAACGTGGTAACAATACCAACTGTTTATTACAGCTGCCATTTGTAATGCCATCAACGCAATAGAAGTCAAAATCGATTGAACGGCCTGTAAAAAGGTTTATTTAAATGTCTAATCTTATTTCGAATGGAGTATAATGCACACAAAAATGTATTTTTGTAGTGTTAGTTTATAACACCAATATGGCCCTGTAAAGTTTTCCTAAGATAAATTCATCGTAAAGCATGTGCGATGTAGAATATTATCTCAATCTTGCTTGAATTTCCCTCGAGCGTAAGATAGGCGGGGTAAACGAAAAAAAGCACTTTCTCGTAAACTTTATATTATATAGAAGTAGTACTAAAAAGGGCTTCATAAATCGCAGTAAGACCAATTTTATAATAATGTAGTATTATGTAACTAAAAATATAGGTTACAGAAATGTTGCACTGTTTTTCTTGCAATGTTGTGTACAATTTTGCCTCAATGTTTTAACATATTTTTCACTTTTTTATTTTTTTATTTATGTATCATACATTAATTTGGTCGTAATAGCATTTTTAGTGATCCAGTCTTTGTTGCCAATTTACATAGAAAATATTTTTAACTAGCCCGGCGTCGCATGGGTAGCGCTAAGTATCTATCTTACCCTACCCTACCTACCTACCTTATCTGCCTACCCTACCTACCTACCCTACCTATACCTACCCTATCTACCTACCTACCCTATCTACCTACACTACCTACCTTATTGTTTTTCTCACCTTTTTTTTGACACAATTCTTTATTCTTTTAACTGAACTGATAAAACTCGCTTACTAAACATGTATCGATCAGTAACTAGTGACATCATCTATTTCAACGTAAGTACAGCCTTCAGCTGTCCACCCACTCACAATTACACGAAGACAATTTAAAACAATTATATTAATGCGTAAGAGTTATTAGACATAATTAGATTAATATATTGCTCATGTACCAAACAGTTCAGTATATAAATAAGTTATTTTTAATAAGCGGCAAGCAAATATTATGTTGGTCACGCGAGTATATATCACGCGATAATATTAAATATAGAATCATAAATTATAGACATAAAAATTATGCGTTATTTTAATTCTGAGATAAGTTGAACGCTCTATATATCCCGAGCCGGTGGTTATATAACTCCTGCCCTGGGCACTGAGTTACCTGTCTGAAAATTCTATGAATAAGGTTAAAGACATGGTAAGCTATTGAAAATAATACCTAGGTACTCATTTTAAAAATAAGTGTTTAATTAATATAAAAAAAGAAAAGAAAAAAAAAGAAGAAATCGAGTGTTCTATTCTATTCTAAAAAAATATTAGATATATAAAATTAAAATAATATAAAATGTTTACATATGTATATTTAGAAAATCATACATAAGTGCTAATTGATCTAACTTGAGCAATCATATTTCAAGCTCAGTACTTTTTGTAACGGTTGAAAAAATAACTCCAGGAAACCAGTAAAGAGATTTACAACCACATAAACAATTTCAAACAATCGACTTTAACGACTTCGCGAAATACCCAGCAACAGCTACCCCTGATACATTTTTATTAATTCTACCATCGTTAGAAAACCATGGCATTAATCAAGGAAATGGCGGGAAACGAAATCCAAATGAAAATATACGCGAGCTCAAAGGATCAACGCGGGAAATATGACCGTAACGTTTTCAACGGTTCATCGTCAGTCGTGTGGGTAATTTGTATGTTTTTTTTCTACGTAATTGGACGCTTAACAAATTGCCCTCAAAAAACTGGAATAGCCACAGATATGTAAGGGTTTGTGTATATTGAAGGGCGCGTGGGCGCCGGCTTTGTTTATTGTGTGCGAGCAAAGTCTCATACCGCCAGTTGCATGTAAGTCCATTAAATTTAATTCCCCATTAAAAGTAATGCTGTCTTTATCTAACGGAACGTATCAGATAGTGACAGCATTACTTTCAATGGCGAATTAAATTTATTGGATTCACGTGCAACTGGCGGTTTGTCGCTAGAATATACAAAAGGCCCACCAGGGAATATAATATTTTGATTAAGTAAATAAAAATCTTCTTAATATTTACGTAATCAAAATATTAAGTTAATTTTTTCACTGACAGACAACGCGCAGCCTGAACCACTGGTTCTAAAAACATGAAATTTAAGCACAAGGTTTTCTTACCTTTTAACGACGCAAAGTGCGTTGTGCGTTTGTTCGTTAATTCATTATTTTAAAGTGTGTCATAGCCAAAAATATTTAAGATATTGTTAAGTAAATAATTTAAGATGTTTGGTCATAGCCAATAGTGTCATCTCAATATGTTTTAATTTTTTATTTCTATCATCTTTCCTCGCGCTTTCTGTGGGAGTGATTTCGTGAAAAAGGACGGACATGTGTAACAGGAAGTGACAGCTTGAGTATGGAATAAGTAAGTACTTTTTAATAATCTATCTCATATAACGAAAGTGTGCTAAGGGGGGTTTTTATTCATCCCCTAAAAGGATTAAAGTTTGTATGGAAGATCGACATTTTTACCGCTAGGAAATCTTATCGGGCACACGGCTTGTGTAACAATAAAAAATGTGTGTTATTGCTATTTTATTATTATTTAAAAGGAACAACAAACAGCTACACTATAAAACATCGAAACAATAAATACAAAAAACTTATAGACAATATTGCAGCCCACAGTGCTGTTCACGGATAACTATAAGATACAATACAGTGAAAATAATCACTAGGGTTACAAATACAAGTTTTTTTTTCTTATCTATTAAACTAACTATCGTGTTTAAGGTATATAGTATATACATATACATAAATCAGCTATTCTAAAGAAAACTGCCGAGTTTTGGCCACAAATGGTTTTTTTTTTTAACCTTTATTGTCCCACTGCTGAGAAAAGGTCTCCCCCATAGCTTTTTACTCTTCCCTATGTGTTGCCTTTTCTGACCAATCACTCATAAACGCCTCTAAGTCATCACGCCAGCGTTTCTTATACCTCCCTCGGCAACTACGGCCGCGGCACTGGCCCATCTGTCCCGATGTATCATACATACATGGCTGGCTGAGTCGGAAAGCCTAAATCAGAATGAAGTGACGGATAAAAATATCTCACAATTTAAACTCAGTTATGTGTACGCAGCCTAACAGCCATCACTGGAATTAAAACGTACAAATGCAAAAATATGTTGTTACCGGAAATTATTGTGTTACGTTCGTTGTGTTGTTACAAGGCGATTCGAATAGCTGACATTATTAGAAGGCTTTGTTATTTAGATTAAGTGGGGACGTTATTGCTTTTTATTGAGGGCTACATTTTTGTACTCGCTTGTGATTTATTTTTGCACAAGCTGTGTGCCCGATAAGGTTTGTAACGACACCGTATTGTATCCTATAGTTAATCGGTAAACAGCGTCATGGGCTGTAATTTTGTGTATTTCTTGTATAGAGGTTTTATATTGAAGCTGTTTGTTGTTCCTATTGAATAAAAACTTAATATCAATTAAATTAAAACTCACTCACACGTTTGTAGTTACAGTACTTCTTTTGTAAAACTGTATTTTTCAACGTGTACTCAAAAACAAAACATTGTAGTGTTCTGTTTTTGAGTAAATAAACATTATTTATTTATTCATTTCAATATATACAATTTTTATTGTAATAATTAAAATGAATTTATTACAGACAACAGTGATCCTTAATGAGTTAGTATTACAAAATAACTTATATTCTAGTGTTAGTAGTAGGTAGGTATAAAATAAAATATTGCACACTCCACGCAGAGGTCGACCAGACAAGAAAATATGTTTCTTATCTGAGCAACCTCCGCATAAAATGTCGAATATTTGGAGTATAGCCCGTACACTGCTCAGCAGCGACGCGGTTTTTTTGGGAATACACAAGCCCGAAACGATACGATATTTTTCGATACCCAATACGATATTTTTTCGGTAAAAATGTCAAACTCTCATTAAAATTTTCAACCCCTATTTTAACCCCTTTATGGGGTGGATTTTCAAAAATCCTTCCCTAGGGCTCACTTTCGTTATAAGAGGAACTCTTGCGCAATATTGTTTGCTTCTAAACCCAGCGGTTTAGGCTGAATTGTCTGTCAGTGAATTTACGTTTTTAGCTAACGGGTTTATTTTAAAGTGAATCCGGAGCTGTAGCTCGTGAAATTAAAATTTTCCTAAGTTTTTTTCAATTTGCAGGTCAGTTGTATCCTGCTCAAAATGATTTTATAAATTCATATCTGTTATAGTCGCGAATCATAATTATTTAGTTCAAGATACAACCCGACTGACCTGCAAATTGCAATAAACTTAAAAAAAAAAAATCGCGGGCTACAACTGCGGATCCAACTTAAAACATTGCTGTTAAGTTAAGAAACGCTTAACCGTAAAAAAATGGATCTAGTTTTAATTATCTAAATAAAACCCTCATGCCGTTTTTCACTAACACTAGGAAGTACCTAAATGAACCTCTAAATATTATTGCACTGTTGTAAACGTTGAAAATCCAGACATTATTAAGGTGTCAGTTAGTGTTGGTGAAAACGGCAAACGGCAAACGAGAACGCGGGATGGAAATTTTTCCTTTTTAACCGATTTAAAAAAAAGGAGAAGGTTCTCAATTCGACTGTATGATTTTTGTTCTTGTATGTTTCTTACGCGATTACAAATAATATTGCATAATAAAAATAGAAAAATTAATTAATACGTAGTTTTGAACCTCTCCAAACCTGTTAGGTTTTATTTCAAAATATTAATGCAAGATGAATTCAAAGTACCGTTTCTCAATTTCCGCCAAAGTAGACCATAGAGAAAGGTAAATATAATAATGGACGTTCCTCACCATGGATACTACTTAAATATACATGTGATTTGGACGACAAATGCTCTGATTTGGAACATTTTATTCATACGAAACTGTGCCAATATACACAAGGTGTAACATAAATAAAGAATGCACAACATCTTAAGGTTGTTCGTAATGATGAGTACAATGACCCCTTAAGAGGTTGTGCATTATTTGTGTTACATCTTGTATAATATGTGCCAATATTCACCAATATAAAACTCCAAAAAACTTTATTTTTTTTATAAACACGTTGCCCCACACTAGTAATTTCTCCTGTATTGTGGATGCGTTTACAAACATTTAAACTCACATACACAAACAGCCAGAACCGGAACAACTACTTGTAGGTCATACAAATATTTGTTCCGTGCGGGAATCGAACCAGCGACACGCAGCGCAGCAGTCAATCGCTTAACCACTGCGCCAACCGTGCCGTCAATTGGTGTACACCTTATTCGATAACTATGCCAACGTCCATACAAAAATGAGCCAAGTCCTTTGTAACTTAAGCTTCCTAAAGGACACCTAAAAGAAGATGGAGTAATCAGAATTATTAAACTCTGAATAACTTAAACCAGTAATCAAATGTGATAAAGTTTAAATTTTTAACGAATCTACCATTGCATTAAACAAACGACCTTTTTAGCCAAAAAGGTAGGAACTTTGAATTAATTTTGCAAAACAAATTATTGTGCAAGACGGAGAGATATTATATTCAAAATTCAATAACCGTGACCTATGTATGAAACCTCATTCGCACAATACAACAATACGCAAGTTATTAACAAGTCAAACGGGACCCGATCGAACAATCAAACTTGAGCAATACTATGTTCAGAATAACTGCGCGACTCGCTTCCAGTAACTTTCAATGCATTGTGGATATTTCATTAGTTGACGCAGCACTCCCCCGGTTCATTAGCACTAGATTGGGTTGGAACAAAGTGACTGTTTTGACTTTTTAACATAACGGTTCCCTAAGGACATGAATCCTCCAAGTAAAGTTGAGAACGAAGATTGAATAAATACGCGGTTTTGTTTGAATGGAAGAACGGGAATCTTCTCTCGTGACGCCCGAGTACAAAATACTTGATTATGTTCCCGGTCATTTTAGAAAGTTGGCTAGGATAGTGAATCTTAATGCAGTGTGATTACAGGCAGCTTTAATCGTGGAGACTCATTTAAGGCGACGATAACCGACTTTTAATAATTTTATACTGAAGATCACGTCTAAACGAGTAGTGTTACTGATTTGAAAAAAATATATGTTAAATTAAAGTATTTTCTCAATAACTTAATATGTGAATATTTTAGATTATGTTTATATTACATAGTGAAATTAATTTGTAAAGTTGTTTCTAACGCAGATAAAAAACTGAGAATGGCGCAAAATCTACCAACCGTAATTTTTCGAAACCTTCACTAATTTAAAGATAATTTAATTATTGATATTTTAGTACACGCGTTCTATTAAAATACCTTTGTTTTTGTGTATAGTAAATTAATAATGCGTCAAATTGGGGACAGCGCTCCTTGATGGGTGAGTCCTATTACTGGCTGAACATACGACGCGTTGCGTGAGCGCAGTACAGAACACGCAAGCTAACCACTCAAGGTCACTGGCATATATCTGAGTCTTAATGCATCTCTTAAGTTTGAAAGGAGACTTTGGCAGGAAATTATTGCAAGATAGTTGCATTAAAACTCTTGATAATACTGGTTCGGGCAACTCGATGTTTGCCATATGGAAATGGTGCAAGTTTCAATTTCAAACAATTCTTGAGAAACAAAATTTTGGAGCAGTAGGTACTTTATAATGTTTATTTCTAGAATGTTCCCTTGAGAGTTTTAAGATTGGATTTTCTACATAAAAACCGGACAAGTGCGAGTTCAACTCGCG
Source organism: Tiliacea aurago (assembly GCA_948098905.1). Lineage (NCBI taxonomy): Eukaryota > Metazoa > Arthropoda > Insecta > Lepidoptera > Noctuidae > Tiliacea > Tiliacea aurago. Next base: position 18,184,401 of record OX402586.1, on the reverse strand, counting down.
TGGTGAGGGTTCCGTACGATGAATAGGTATGTTATCTACCATGTTTTATAACCCAAGAATAAACGTAACATTGTAGTTGATAAACATGTTCTCCCATACATTCCAGTTGCATGTAATTTTAACACCATAGACTTTTTATAGGTTTTTCTGTAATCGCAAAGAAGTATTTTTTTATTTTAGATAGTAATTTAGGCGATAAGGAGGGGAATTGTCTTTTTTCATCTATTTTCTTAATTATCTTTAATACTGTAAACTGCAAAATTATTATTTTTTTTAATTTGACCTTCACAACAAGTTCTTTTATTTCATATATCACACGGTACAGATTGCCAAAAGTTTTTTTAAAATTTTCTCATTTACGTCCAAAAGTGACCCTTATAATCAAAATTCATTTATTTACGTTACACGTTCATATTTGGGTCACAGAAACTTATATGTGTACCAAATTTCAACTTAATCGGTCCAGTAGATTCGGAGCAAATCGGCTGTGACAGATGGATAGACAGACAAACACAAGAGTGACCCTATAAGGATTCCGTTTTTCGTTTAGAGGTACGGAACCCTAAAAAGGAAAGTTACCTGTGTACATTACATTTTGTTACATTTAAATTACAGAGGAAACTATGTTGAAATGCAAAAATACAGTTTTCGTGAAATGAAAAGTGATAAACTTCACTACGATCTGTCGGATTTCATTTCCGAGCTTTGCATAGATTGATCAAAGGATATCAGCTGAGGATTAATTTCTCCCCAATCAATTGATGGCATCCATTTTCATTAAAAATACCCAAATATCTGTATTCAATTGACCAGTGAAAAGGAGTTCCTAACCGAAAGCAGAATATTGAAACTCATCGTCGTCATCATTTCAGCCGAAAGACGGCCACTGCTGGACATAAGCCTCCCCCAAATAGGGGATTTGCCATAATCGGCACGCTTGGCAGGCGGGTTGGCGATCGCAGAATGGTTTTAAAAATGCATAGAGAACGCTGATGCCCATTCTCTAGCAAGTCCCTTAGTCACCTTTTACGACACCCACGGGAAGAACTGGGATGAAGCAATTCTTTACGTCCGGCACCAAACGGAACATATATTATATTTTGAAACTACGTCTATACAATAATAACAAAACAACAATTAATATAATTATAATTTTTTTTTTGTTTGTGTGTCTACATTGTTGCATTTAAGGTTCCTATCTGTAAAAAAATGTAAGTGGTAATACTATAACAAATAAATAAATAATAAATATAGATAACTAGCTGTTTCCTGCGGCTTTGCCCGCATGGAGGTCGGAAATCAACCCACGGGAACATACTGCCGGGACAAAAGTATCCTATGTCCTAACTTCATAACCCAACTCATGTTCTACCTATGTGTCTTTCATCGCAATCCGTTCAGCCGTTTAGGCGTCAAAGGGGAACAGACAAACACACTGATTGAATTACATAATATATTTGTTACACAAAAGTTTTTCATTCATTACCATAGTTGGGACCTTTTTTTCAGCAAACTTGGACCTTTACTGTAACTTAGGCCTTATGTACATTTGGGGGCTTAAAGTCCGGGCGGAAATTGCTTGATTTTATCTACAAAAGTACGAGTGTACAGGGATATCTATCGCTCATAGAGATCTAGTGACATCGATTGCGCGAGGCCAAATGAGTTATTAAGTGCTCTAGTTTTTCATTCATTACCATAGTTGCGACTGTTTTTCAGCAAACTTGGACCTTTACCGTAACTTAGGCCTTATGTACATTTGGGGGCTACAAAATCCAGGCGGAAATTGTTGATTTTATCTACAAAAAGTACGAGTGTACTGTGATATCGCCCATAGAGATCTAGTGGCATCGATTGCGCGAGGCCAGATGAGTTATTAAGTGCTCTACGTGGTGCTATCGTATAATATTATTGGCTTGCTACGGCAGCAAAAAATTTTAGGTTAGTTTGGATTTATTTTCTGGATGAAATATACGAGCTTTTCAGGTAGAGGCAACCGTAAGTCGATGGTTACACTTTTACCTGGAGCTGGCAAAGTCAAAGTTAAATTATTTATTTAAAATAGGCACATAAAAGGCACTTTTGAACGTCAAAATTTATAAAAAAATAGTACTGATTCTAGTCGCACAGTACCAAAAGGTAGTTCCCCATGGAGAAGAATGGGAAATAAACTCCACCGTTACTATTTTAAAAATGTTTTACAATATTTTGTTTAAGTCCATTAATTATATAATTTTATGTGAAGACAATGCTCCTAGAATAGAAAACGTGCGGGGCAGTCTTTGGGGACTGCCGATAGAAGTGAAAACAATATTCATATAGCTCATGGAAAGTGTTCGGTGACCATGACGCGAGTTCCATGATTTTTGTTCTCCCAAAAAGTGCTCAACGCGCTTATAGAAGTTTTCACAAATTACTATATCTTATCAGGTAAAAAGAAATAAAAATGTAGCAATGACAGATAATTTAATTATGTGATAAATACATGGTGCTCACATATTTACAAACATCGTAAAAGTATACCTACGTTACCCAAAAAAAAAAAAAATGTGTGCGAGTAATGGCTTCTACATACCGGCGCAACTTGTCGCGCGACGCGATGCCGCCACCGGTAGAACTATTTCTATGAAAAATTCAAGAAAATTGTTCTACCGGTGTCGCGTAGCACGACAAGTCGCGCCAGTATGTAGAATAGAATAGAATAGAATACTCTTTATTATGTACACAATAAAAGTTACAGATATAAATGTTTAAATTTTACATAGGTTGACATAATGGGCGGTCTTATCGCTAAAAGCGATCTTTTACAGACAACCTTTGGATGGATTAAAGAGAGCAGGAGAGACAATACTGCAGGTAGTCAGTGTTGTACCATTGACATATACAATAAATACACACATACACAAAGCATACACTTATCTAATAAATATATACATATATACAATAATACACATGAAACAAGTGCAGGGAACTGTATTATGTAATGATGATGTTTAAGGAGAGAGGAAGTGTTTTGATGTAGAAACCTTTAAAGTAATCACAGAATGTAAAATAAATGTAAAAAAAATATATAAATTATACAATTAAAATAGCAACCAGTTTGGAGCCGAATGCAGTACGGAGTACTGTTTTTTTTTACCACTGACGTATGTTACTACTGTACTTATTGGCTGTAAGAATATCCGATATTCACAATGGATTTCTTAAAGACTAATAAGATTATCTCTAAGATTTGATGGCAAATAAACTCATCGGAGATTCGCGCTGCAGGTTCCCGACGTCGACTGTTGAACCTAATCAAATTAGTATCAGATTTCGACACTCATTCCAACTAGACAACTATCAAATTAACGCCAGTTCGAATCAAGTTCAAATTGTATTTGGAATTCAAAGATTTCGAGAGTAAAAACTTCTTACTTGAAAATTGAAAGGTCATCGGAAAACAGGGGTGTTTTTCTAGAGAATAATTTTAATATCTAGGCCATTGATGTATTTAATAGGAAGATAGGCCACTCTCTAACATCACGTAAATATTAAATGGACCCGATGTTGTGCGTCATGTGCTCGACAACCGAAACAGAGAGACATATTACGCGGGCTATACCGGGAACAAGATAGCAATAATTGTCAGTGTTACGTACCCATAACAACGCGGAAACAAACTACGATTCGGGTATTCCCCGCAAAACGAGAGTAATGTAGGTCGATTGTGTTCTTTCTTCTAATTTATGCGGTCCACGTCCAGGAGCGCGTACCATTTCTTCCTATTTAATACATCAATGATCTAGGCAGTATCTTTCTCAACAGTGGTTATTTTGTGACACACGGTAAACACACTCGTAGCAAGGACAAGGAGGCGCTGTTGGTCAAAATTCGTGCAAATGTTTTGTGAAATGTATTGAAAATTATAATATCTAGGCAGTATCTTTCTCAACAGTGGTTATTTTGCGACACACGGTAAACACACTCGTAGCAAGGTCAAGCGGGCGCTGTTGGTCAAAATGTGTGCAAATGTTTTGTGAAATTTATTGAAAATTATAATATCTAGGCAGTATCTTTCTCAGCAGTGGTGCTTTTGCGACCCACGGTAAATACACTCGTAGCAAGGACAAGAGGGCGCTGTTGGTCAAAATTTGTACAAATGTTTTGTGAAGTGTGTTGAAAATTATAATATCTAGGTAGTATCTTTCCAAGCAGTGATTCTTTTGTGACCCACGGTAAACACACTAGTAGCAAGGAAAAAGAGGTGCTGTTGGTCAAAATTTGTACAAATGTTTTGTCAAGTGTGTTTAAATTTATAATATCTAGGTAGTATCTTTCTCAGCAGTAGTTCTTTTGCAACCCACGGTAAACATACTCGCAGCAGGGACAAGGGGGCGCTGTTGGTCAAAAATTGTACAAATGTTTTGTCAAGTGTGTTTAAATTTATAATATCTAGGTAGTATCTTTCTCAGCAGTAGTTCTTTTGCAACCCACGGTAAACAAACTCGTAGCAAGGACAAGGGGGTGCTGTTGGTCAAAATTTGTGCAAATGTTTTGTGAAATGTATTGAAAATTATAATATCTAGGCAGTATCTTTCTCAGCAGTGGTGCTTTTGCGACCCACGGTAAATACACTCGTAACAAGGACAAGGGGGCGCTGTTGGTCAAAATTTGTACAAATGTTTTGTGAAGTGTGTTGAAAATTATAATATCTAAGTAGTATCTTTCCAAGCAGTGATTTTTTTGTGACCCACGGTAAACACACTAGTAGCAAGGAAAAAGAGGTGCTGTTGGTCAAAATTTGTACAAATGTTTTGTCAAGTGTGTTTAAATTTATAATATCTAGGTAGTATCTTTCTCAGCAGTAGTTCTTTTGCAACCCACGGTAAACATACTCGCAGCAGGGACAAGGGGGCGCTGTTGGTCAAAATTTGTGCAAATGTTTTGTGAAATGTATTGAAAATTATAATATTTAGGCAGTATCTTTCTCAACGGTGGTTATTTTGCGACACACGGTAAAGGGTAAACACACTCGTAGCAAGGACAAGGGGGCACTGTTGGTCAAAATTTGTGCAAATGTTTTGTGAAATGTATTGAAAAAACAAAATTTGGCCACGTGCCAAAAGATTCTAGTACAGCTATACATCAAAATTTTTCGTAACTAATAACAAAATTCACCAAATTTGAGTTAGTGTAGTGTATAAATAGCGAATGAATAATAGTAACAATGCTGTGCTATACATGTAACACATGTCATGAACAAAGTGTTTTTATTAATTATCAGACCCTAAGAAAGGGCTACGGATTGTATAAAAGTGCAAATTGACACTATTTTTAGTCATAACGTAATCTATTACGTAAAATAATAAGTTAGAGTTAAATTGCTTATTACTCTATTAGGCTAGATTGTAAGTCGAACCGAACTTTTTGTAGCATATTTATCATCACCTTTTCGGAACATTGTTTGTATTCAAATTTTTTTATTTTTTTTATACGTTGCCCCACACTAGAAATTTCTCCTGTATTGTGGGTGCGTTTACAAACATTTAAATTCACATACACAAACAGCCAGACCCGGAACAACTACTTGTAGGTCATACAAATATTTGTTCCGTGCGGGAATCGAACTAGCGACACGCAGCGCAGCAGTCGATTGCTTAACTAACTGCGCCAACCGTGCCGTTAAATTCTAGTTTAACTGTCAGTTTTGAAATGACTGGAGACTGTTGTTTTCTACGATTAGTACAAAAAAAACTGTGGCTACCTTACCAGCGCGTTTTAATTAGTATTTATTTACGATCAGTAATAGTAAGTAATAAATTGTTATGAACTTTGTTCCTTTTTAAAAAATAACTTCGGACTTGATTTGACATTAGGTTACGTGGCTTAATACGCTTTCGGAAAACTGGGGTGAGATTCACCCCTACAATATGGAACAAGTGGGGATCCCTAGGGATCATTCTTACCTACCATACATTCTCGAGTAATTTTATATCACCATACATAATTCAAATCTAATCCTACCCCTTATGCAAAGTTAATTCTTTCAAAATTAAATTTAGAACATCCGCCGAAAGATCTCTTGGAAACGGATCCCGGATTAAGCACCACGAAACAGAATTAATTACTAGAAGGTAGAACGTATAAGCTAATTACGTATGAGGTAGTAAACAATGCTTCCAGTCCAAGATGGCGGAGTAATGTGGCTAATTGCTCATTATTTTGTTTTTTATTTTTAGTTCCATTACAAATGTTGACGACGGTGTCGCGGTCCGCCTGTCTTTTTAAATATTAGTTATATTTTAAGTACCCATGATACTACCTGAAAAGTATGTTTTTTATTACGGTTGTATTTTTATTTTTTTAAATAAATAGAAAGTCAACCAGAACGGACTGCACACGGGCGCTCTCATTGGTTGATGCGCGACGCCCTCACCCCGCCCACCTGCGGCCGCCATTGCAATAGATCAGACGATCAGTGTCAAAAAAAACCTCGCGAACACTCCGCTTCGTCTAATTTACCAAAAAGTTCGTATTTTCTCTATTTCTCACCACAAACCACTACCTAGCGACTACGACTGAGACCACGCTTAGCAGACAGAGTGGAGATTTCAGTTGGATTTTATTTGATGATATACGGACCCGGCCATCCGACATTTGATGTATTCCCTAGCAGTCCCCGCTACACCCAAGAATGGTCAATTTATTGCCAGAAACAATATCTACTTTATGTATAAAAGAACTACCTAAGCATATTTGATTTTAATTTTAAGGGTTATGTACCTACCCAAAGGCTGCCAACATGACCCTATTTCTAAGACTCCGCTGTTGACAAACAGCCGTCCGTCCGTCCGTCTATCACAAGCCTGTACCTATATTTTGAACTGAAATAGGTGGACACTTGAAATATAACAACAAATAATAAAACAAACTAAATAATTAAAGGAGTCCCCATACATTAAAGAGGGTTTTTCCGCGCTTTTGGCTCGATCTCAATAATGGCAAAGTTAAAATATTGTACGGTGGTACGGAACCCTTCCTGTTGCTTTTTAATATCCTTCTCATTATCATATCTTTTAACTTTCTTATATAAAAGCACGAGTATAAATTACTTTAAAAATGAATTGAAAATTGTGGTAACATCACGAATAAGCGCTAATAACGGAGGATAGCGCTTTATTACGATCCTTAACTAAAGCTATTAGCTCTGAAGCCGCCGGAGCGTATACAACGCTCAAACGGTTTTCATCGCAGTGATATTTCGTAGAGGAAAATTATTTCGGTCCGAGCGATTGTCCGTTTAGGATTCATGTTATGATGGCTCATCTGATTGGTATTCGCGTGTGCTATAGTGGAAACCTATAATATCTAAAACGTTTACTAAATACCAAATATCGTGACAGACTTTTTCATTTTAACACACAGATAGACATACCTACTTTCAGGTCAGTGAAATTAATTGTTTAGCAAATAGACACCTCATTGTCAATTTGCCGTGTTATAGCCATACATCATACAACATTCAAAGTATAAAAATTGCTATTTGAATAAACAGGCCCTGAATTTACATAAACATATAAAAATTATGTCAAAGTCAAAGTCAAATTATTTATTTCAAATAGGCACATAAATGGCACTTTTGAACGTCAAAATTTACAAAGAAAATAGAATTGATTCTAGTCGCCCGTTCCAAAAGGTAGCTTCGTATGGAGAAGAATGGGCAAGGAACTCCACCGTTACTCTTTTAAAATGTTTATGAACAAAAATATTGCGTTTCCTGCAAGTTTACATGCAAATACCCCTTTTTCAGCTTTATTTCTCTTCATAATAGCTCTCTCACTGCTGAGAATGGTGACTCAGTTTCAAATTTTCAACGGTATTTCTTCATCTGTTATGATCGGTGGCCTCATGGTGGAGTGTGGCGCTGGTATCTCCAGTTGCTCAGATATTTGATCCAACCACCGTTTTGGGCTTCGGCCTCTATGTCTTTTGCCCTCTGTTTTTCCTGTCACCATTAGACGTTCCATTTTGTTGGTACCTCTGCGGGCAATGTGGCCGAAGTATCTCACGACGCGTTGCAGGCAGGTTGGCAGTTGTTGTGCTTACTCTAGTTTGAGTTGTGTAAGGATCGAGACATTTGTGCGGTGGGCTGTCCATGATAATCCCTTAATAGGCGGCGCCAGCACCACATTTCGGAGGCGTCAGTTCTTTGCCTATCGGTAGCTCTGATCGTCCAAGTCTCTGAACCATAGACCAGGCTCTGCAGTCTCGACATAGATAGCGATCGCTTTACGACTGAATTCGGTCACAAAGTCCTAATGGGATCTCGCGGTCAAAATTGCTTGATAAGCACGAAATAATCACAATCTTTGTCAAGCATTTTTGACCGTCTAGGGAATCCCTTACTACTTTGCGACCGAATTCGGTCGTAAAGCGATCGCTATGTATGTCGAATCTGCTGGGCCTGGTGTTTCTTTGTCCAATTGGTGATATTTTTGTCTCTCCATATTTTGTTAAGTTGTGTCATCGCTGTTTTATCCTTGCCAATTTATTTTCGAATTTCTAGTTCGCAGCTACCCTTATTGGTAATTACAAAGTCCAGATACTGAAATTGGTCGACAGTTTCATATCATGCTAAGAGGTCGGTGAGCTAGATGGTTTCGCTTAACCATCTAGTTTACCGATCTTACTTTTGTTTATATCGAGACCCATTCTTAGGCTGATAACTTCCAACTTATTCAGTAACTCCGCATATCAGCTTTTGATGATGCAATGAGAATGGTGTCATCTGCGTAACAAAGGTTTGATGTTTTAAGTTTTTAACCCCACCCACCTTGAAGCCTCCTTCCCAATCTAACGCAGTCGAAAGCCTTCTGGTAATCCTCAAAGCACACACCTATAATGTTCCCACTGCTGGGACACAGGCCTCCTCTCTGTGAGAGGAAGTGGGCTGTAATCCACCATGGGGACAGTGCGGGTTGGTGGATGTCACATGTCTTCGAATTTTTGGTTCTAGGACATGCCGGTTTCCTCACGATGTTTTCCTTCACCGTTTTGAGAGCAGTGGTGATGAAATTATTTACACAAAGTAAAGCGCCTGGCTGGGTTTGAACCCACGACCTACAACTAAGACCACCACTGCTCTCCACGAAGCACATAATCGTTATTTTCTCAAACATGCTTGGAAATTCGAGCAATATTTTGACAACCTTCTTCGAGATAAATCGAGATTGCTATACTGGCCAAATACATGCGAGCAGCGGTCACCAAAAGTTGTATGAAAATCCATGTGTCGTGGTTTAGCGGCCAAATAAGTTACATAGTAAACTCATATTTATCGTGTAATTTAAAAATGGAACAATCTTTTACTCCGAAACATGTCAATCAAGGAGTCAAAGGTTTTATTTAAATTTCGAACTGGCTTGCGAATATAAAGCTGTTTATTAAAAAAAAATGAACACATTGGCGCGTGAAAAATTATCTTTGTTCGTCATTGAATCTGGAATTTATAAATAATTTACGGAAGGAAACGGAAATTCAAGCACTATACAAGCCTTGACCGCAACTAAGCATTGATGGACTCACGTATCCACGGACCACGTATACACAATTGACACGTTCGTCCATCAATGCCTCTTTTGCTGGCCGCTGCAGTAATTTACAATAATAAGCGACTATTGTACTCGTAGCATTTTTCTACGATGAGGCGGAGGTTTATAAACTGCTCTCTAGTTCCTCGTCCTTTAACAAAACCGGCCCGCTCCTGTGGTATCTGCCAATCCAAGAACGATCTCAATCTGGTGTTTATGATGTGAAGCAGAATCTTGCTGGCGTGTGACAGGCTATTGTTCTGTCGTTATTACAATTACGCACCGAACCTTCGGCTTTCATCTTCGATATTTTTGCCGACCAATCACAATCACGAAATTCTACAGTCGTTATTACCACATCGAACTATCGAACACCTTTAATTGTTCTGAGCAAACACCCTGGGGAAAGAGTCATCATTTCAGCCGAAAGACGTCCACTGCTGGACATAGGCCTCCCCCGAAGGGGGGGGGGTTGCCATAATCGCCACGCTTGGCAGGCGGGTTGGCGATCGCAGTATGGTGTTAAAATGCATAGAGAACGCTGCTGCCCATTCTCTAGTAAGTCCCTTAGTCACCTTTTACGACACCCACGGGAGGAAATAGGGCGGTGCTATTCTTAACGTCCGGCACCACACGGAACAAGAGTACCATCCTAATAAATATCACTATACCAGAAATTGAGGTTCCAATTTAAAAAAATAAAGAAGACAAATTCGATTCGGAAACGACAATAATATAGGTGGATATTATTCCGAATCCTCTGTTACCTCTACCCTCGCCTGTCACCTGTCAGGTGCACTTACATGCTTTCACGCTTAACGTACACGCTTATATCGAGTAAAAGAGGAAAATAACTGTGATTTTGTATCTGAACACTTACTGCTTATTATTTTTAAAGTGGATTTTTATTTATTGACTGTGGGCGATGAGGATTTATAAATTGATGTTATTGATCTCTCATTTTAAGACATAACACATACTGACTGTAGGTACCTTACAAATAACTTAAAACGAATTATTAACACTTCAAATTATTTTAATAAAGTGTTTCCATTTATTTGTTTGGATCGTTTTTGAGACTGACTTACGAAAAAGATCCAGCGGGCTAATTGCGTAACAGACTATCAGTAGGAATCGGTTTCAATTTGAAAGTTTATCAACATTTATTTTATTATTTTATTTTATTTATTTGGGACAAAAAACAGTTATACATTACAGCATTTACAAAAAGTCGTTTTAGTACAGTCGAATAAACGTATAACCCACACTATTGTCCACGAAATGATATCGGTGTATGAAAACGAACGCATGTTTAAAACCATTTTTTTTTTTTACATAATATAGAAGAAAAACCTACAAATTACAAACATTCATCGTGTTATTTACGTTGTTGAGCAGACAAATTTTTCTAACATAGCAATGGATTAGCAATATTCTTCAAAAATCATTCCGATTCTGATTCAAACTGTGTTACGCAAATGGGTGCCAATTAAAGATTTTTTTAAAGAACAACATAACACAAATCGTGAATTCCCTGATTTCTGGCTGGTAAACTGTATTACTTAAAACAAGAGCTATGGTAAGCCAGTGAGTACGTGAGAACTTTCGCATGGAGAAATACTAAAGCTTGGTAACTAAAAAGGTCATGGGCTGTGTCATTTACTAACAGAAGTCTTACACGTGGCCGAAGCTTTAAGGCAAAGCTAGTATTTAATATGTCACGTCTCTCATATCTAGAGTTGAAACTTTCTCCTTTTGTGGGATTAGGTACGTGGGAACTGACTGTGTGGATTCCAGACATCCTTTTGAGAATATAAAATAGGTCACAAACTGTAATCTAAGTCAACCAATCCGCCAAGCCTTTTCCCAACTATGTTTGGGGTCGGCTTCCAATCCAACCGACGTAGCTGAATACCAGTATTTTAAATGGAGCGGCTGCCTATCTGACTTCCACCCAGTAACTAGGTAATACGATGTTGGTTGTCAGCCTTTCGGGCTGGCGACCAGTATCGACTGTCAAAGATGACAGCCGGGACCATCGTCTTAACGTGCTTTCCGAGGCACGGAGGAGTCTCGGTATGTTTCAGTAAATCTGATATACGGTGGCGAAACCACATCGGACACCTGAACCGAGCCATATTTTTGGATCTCAAAGAAAAAAAAATGGAGTTTTGAAGCCAGTCACTCAATATCATTCGCCAATATGTCGTCGTTGAGGACAATGCAAATGTTCGCGTGCAAACTGTAGGACCATGAAAGTCTCAAAGCTTTTTTAAACTACTGAACCGAATTTGATGTAATTTGGCAGAGAGGTAAAGTGTTTACCACTGCAGCGATTCGATATCGTTTCTTTTGAATGAAACCTTGGGCATAGTCGGTAATCTTGTTTATAGAAAGTCTCAAAGCTTTTGACGTTGAGGACAATGCAAATGTTCGCGTGCAAACTGTAGCTCCATGAAAGGTTAAAACCTTTTTTTAAACTACGGAACCGAATTTAATGTAATTTGGCAGAGAGGTAGGGTGTATCACTAGAGCGATTTGATATCGTTTCTTTTGAATGAAACCTTGGGCATAGTCGGTAATCTTGTTTATAGAGGTGAGCAAATGTATACTAGTAGTTATAGGATCTTGTACCCGACCAATGATTGATCGTTCAAAAAACGTAAAAATTCCTTCAGCAAGTTTCTTGATAAAAGTTTATCGATAAAAGAAACAGTGTATTAGGAAATTGGACTTTAGCGAAGCCTAATAGTTCTTGGAAAATTATAGGTTCGGTGTGAAGCTAAATTAATTGAATTTTATTTCGTAGTAGTAGTAATGGTTTTAATTTGTTTTTGTTAAGGCGTCAGCTTTCGTTATTACATTTTTAATAAATGATACTCACGTTTCGCTTTCGCGTATTTCGACGGTTTGTGGTTCTGGATATTTTTAAGGTTTAACATAAATTGTATAATTATATTTCCTCATAAAAAATAAAAATATGAACAATACTCAATACTTACTCAATTTTTTATTGCATCATGATCATTTGTGCCTTAAATGTCTCGAAATACTGTAAATAATGTATAGAAATACACTCCCGGACTCCTAAATCGAGCCAACTTGCGTGTTTGTGTATAGAGACCTAGAACATAAAACGAATGATTTGTCAGAGAAAAAACAATATGCAGTATTGAAGCTGACATCATACCAGCAGGCCATCATTTTTGTATCACCATTATTCCAAATTTGAATTCACGAATTTGAAAACGATAAGAAAATCGCAGTTTGGTCGCTCTTAAAGAAGCAAGAAGCTTTGATTAGAACATCTATAAGTCAATAGTTATTTTGTTATTTGTTTTGTGTTGCTTATAAAGAGTATTGAAATTATTATTCCTTATTTTTAAGCCATTCTGACGTTAAAATTATGGAAACTGCACCTGAAGTAGCCGCGTAAGCTGTGGCACTTCTTCAGTCTGGGCTTAGTCAGTGAAACGTAAGTGCACAACTTCATGCCAGTCGTTAAGCTGTTTAAAAAAATTACCATCGATATCTGGAGGCTCCCATTTCTTCCCGTGGGTGTCGTAAAACGCGACTAAGGGATTTACTAGAGAATGGGCAGCAGCGTTCTCTATGCATTTTAACAGCATACTGCGATCGCCAACCCGCCTGCCAAACACCCGCTTTAGGGGAGGCCTATGTCCAGCAGTGGACGTCTTTCGGCTGAAATAATGATAATGATGATGAACTGGAGGCTGGTCGTTTCGTGCGCTGTCCAGGAAGACCACGAAACCACTTTACAATACAGCACGACAAGATCGGTTTATCTTTACCACCAGCCTACGCTATGAAAGAAAAAAAGAAAATACGTTTATTTGCGGTAAACATGACGCAAAGAAAGAACATAGATACAAAAAGAACAAGTAGGGGGAAAATATGCGTCACATCCACGCAAAACGGCTACCGCTCAGCATAATGCTGCGACCCTATTCGAGACAGAGCCCCAGCGCTGGTTTTCAGCGATAGCTGGCGTTGACGTGATGACGTCGACCGGTGCAGCATACAGTGAGATTATAAATAAGAAACAAAATAAATACAAACTACTTAGATAAAGTTTATAATATATAATATTTACAATGGCAACACTTCGTTTCGTCGGTAACGACGTACGCGCCACCGGCGCATAATCTGTGCGTGCAGCTGTCAGAAAACTATTTGTTGACGTGGCGCAATCGTCACCTGAGCTCAATCCAGGTCCATGAACAGCTACGAGACTTTCATGGACTGACTGTTTGCACTCGAAGTGTTAGAAAGAGACTTCAAGAACGTGTCTGGAAGCCTCATAAGCCAGCCAATGGGCCCAAAATGACATGAGCTTACAGAATGCCCAGCCTCTTTCCAACTATGTTAGGGTCGGCTTCCAGTCTAAACGGGAGCATGAATACCAGTAGTTTACTAGGAGCGACTGCCTGTGTGACCTCCACAACCCAGTTACTGGGTAACACGATACCCATTGCTAAGACTGGTTGGACTTGGGCTTGGACCTGTAACGACTGTCAAAGATATACGAATGACAGCCGGAGCCAACGGCTCAACGAGCTTTCCAAGAACGGAGGGGTCTCGATTTAGATGGTCACCCATGGAGAGCACTTCCACACAATAAGCATAACGGACAGCCCTCTGTGCAGGGCTTGCATGGAGGCTGAAGAAAACATTGCGCACGTGCTCTTTGAATGCACAGGCGTCACCCAGATCAGAACAAAAACCCTCGGGTCACCCAGATCTTTCACAGATATTTTAAGCAGGCCAGGAGACCTAATCAGCTTCTGGAGGGAGGTGGGCTGGTTGGAATAATCAACGACGGCCGCCATGGCCAACGCACAATGGTCCATATGAAGGACTAAGTGCGGAAACCAAACCCGCTAACATAGAACAAGATGGTCACCCATCCATGAACCGACCGCGGCAAGCGTAGCTTAATCTACAATCAACCCATGGGGCTGTTATTATTTAGCCACTAGCCCCTTGAAAACGTATCAACAATATGTATTAATTTAAAAATCTATGAATTTAGCAGCGTTAGGATATAATTTTGTAAGCTATGAAGCTATTTATGCCAACATTACTAATTTCAAGAAACTCTGTTTATGTTAATGAAATATGTGAAATACGTTTTGTTTATTGAACGAGTATTTTGAGCTGTTAATGGCTTTGATTGTATTGAAACCCGGCTGTGACTTCTTGAAGTTCTGTAGCTAAAACAATTGAATTTGGAAGTATATGTTTTCTATTTTTATTTTTAGATTGTTTTACAAATTAAACCTAGACTAGTTTTGAGTGCAAATGAGTTAAGCATCTGTAGCCGAACTAGGCAAAACCTGTATTTCGGCTATCAGCGCCAATCCCCTCGAACAATTTTATATATAACATAGCCATTAACATGAATTTTTACAAAATAATTTAATAGTACCTAGTGTTATTTTATTATAATACAAGTAGAGTATGAATGCGTGTCCTCTCATTGTGTGGAATGTAGTGTCAGTGTGTGAATTGATAGAAGGTGTGTGGTGTATGGAGTCCATGAGAAGTTAAACATTTGGAAGTATATTATGCATGTCATCTGTGTGAGTTTTGTATGTTTTAATCAAAAGCGCTTGCGTAATCATTATCATCATCAGCCTACTGCAGCAGCCCACTGCTGGCCTTTCCTACTGCCCGCTATTCAGCTCGATTCTCGGCAACTTTCATCCAGCTGCTACCAGCCACCCTGCGATGATCGTCGCTCCACCTAGCCTTAGGGCGTCCTACCTTACGTTTGCCGATTCGCGGTCTCCACTCATGAACACGTCTACCCCAACGGTTATCGGTTCTACGGCTAATATGACCGGCCCATTGCTACTTCAGCTTGCTTATTTTGTGAGCTATGTCGACAACTTTGGTTTTGTGCTGGAGGATTACCCTCGTTCCGGATTCAATCCCTCAAAGTGACACCAAGCATAGCCCGTTCCATAGCTCGCTGAGCGACCTTGTATTTATGAATCAGCCGTACCGTGAGTGTCAATATTGCGGCTCCGTTAGGCATAACAGGCAGGACGCATTGACTGACTGACTTTAGTCTTTAGGCTCTCTCCACAAGGGCGCATAAACTAATTGAATAGCATTCAAAAATATTGTTGGAGCTACTGAAGATTGTAAATACTATCTTTATATTGTATAAATTCAATTTCTTAGTATTGTATAATTGCATAGCCCATGTGTGAGCACTATATACCTACCATTTTCTGAGTACGTCTTTTATTGACTTGAATGTGCCCTGGCGGCTGAGAGTGTCATGCTCACTCAAATGTCTAGCTGATGGTGGCGTGTGTGTTGGATCATTAAGTTCCCTTCAAAATGGTTGAGCTAAATGGTGCTGATCCATGCGTCATGTTCGTGAACGGGCGCCGTCAGTAGGGACTTGTCATTTCTTAGCTGCCACGGCTTATTTTGACTAAAGTATTTTAATTGTTTTTTGTTTTTTTATATTTTTATTACGGGCGCTTTTAACGTGCACGTCTTTCTACATTGTTTTCACATGTATAATTTCAACATAAATTATGTA
This sequence comes from Tiliacea aurago, assembly GCA_948098905.1. Taxonomy (NCBI): domain Eukaryota; kingdom Metazoa; phylum Arthropoda; class Insecta; order Lepidoptera; family Noctuidae; genus Tiliacea; species Tiliacea aurago. Next base: position 18,168,249 of record OX402586.1, on the reverse strand, counting down.
CTTAACCAATAACAATATGTAACAATATTTTGAATTAAAAGAGTGTCCGTGGAGTTTCTTGCCCGTTCTTCTCCTTAAGAACCTACTACGCTTTGGCATGGGCAACTAGCTTCATCTATCTGACTGACCGACCCCTTGACAATTCAAAAGTGCCTGTAATAGGTTTATTTGAAATAAATGCTTTGAGTTTGAGTTTGAGCTCTGTGGAATACGCGACGACAAGAAGACTGAGGGCAGAACACTATTTTAATCTAGGTATATTTTTCTTAATGACACTGCCTTATTTCTTTAGCTATTTATAACTCACGGTAAAATTTTTACAATGGTATTATTTTTAACATGTGGATGACATGACAGACAGATAAATGGACATGGAAAATACAGGAGAAACAAATACTAAAAGGGTTCCATATTTGTCTCCAACTGAACCCAAAACGTATATTTACAGGCATTAAAAATTTAAAACAAAATGGAGCGTGCTGAACAAATAAATGTATAGAGAAAATGTATGGGAAAGTGACAGTTGTCACAAAATTTGTATTGTCCATTTGTCTCATTATTTTCTATGGTCCTACCAGTCCTATCAATTATCGGGTAATGATTTGAAGTTACTATGGCATAGTATGGCGTGCTATTAATGATTTATTTATTGATCATGGCCTTGTACATAGTTTTTATTAAAGGTGGTGAAGGGAAAACTTGGTCAGAGGTACTTGTACGCAAAGATATAAATATATCTAGATAGACAGATAAAGCTGCGAACTCGCAGAAAAATATTGCGTCCAACTGTTGGCCGCAAAATGCACGCACACTATAATAACACAATGACAGCACAATGACGTAGCGTGAGTGTAAGACGTAGCTGTCACGTACACCAGCCTATCAAAGTTGGCCTGTTTGCATTAGTTCTTTTGCAGCGCGACACTCTATCTAGACATAATATAAATAATCAAAGCTTGCGTTATATTAGGAAAATATGAAGTAGTAGCTTTCGTAGATGTTCTATAATTATAACTCATATCTGGCGGAAGGAGATAACAATCTTTTGGAAACGTTTCTGTCTTGAGTCATAAAGGATAAACCACGATTCAGATCTTACGAGTAGGTAATTAGTGCCGTCGAGATGATAAATTAAGACCTCATTTTATTATAATATTCTTGTTTCATAAGTGATGGTGCTAATTATAACAGAGTACAACCTATTTCTCTTACACTTGTAGCGTTTAAGCACTTATGGTGGTTGTTTTGAGTCCTTGGTTTGGACCTTCGCTATACTGAAGCTTTGTATACCTACCTATACAAAGCTTCAGTATAGCAAAAGTTCTTTAACTAATCTATGTTTACAAGTGGCGCTAGTAGGTAAATAGGTAGCTGAGGTGCATTAGATACCTACCTAAGTATTTAAGAAAAATTAAGAAAGGGATACCTGTTATTAAGTTAAACAAGAAATTGGTATTCCAGGGAAAGTAAAATTAAATTAATTGAATTATTTAAAATAATTATAACAGAAAAATCACTGTTCACTGTCAAAAATTACGTTAGCCATTAGAGATATGATATTTAAAAGTACGCCCCTACTCGTACCTATCTAATCTCAAAAGTATACAATTAAATTATACAGGTACATAATTAAATTTCAAAAGTATACAATTAAATTATGGAGGTACATAATTTAATTGTATACTTTTGAAATTAGATAGGCTTTTTTTTTTTTGGGTGGGAAATTATCAAATAACTTCTCCCGCTCTGGGCCGAGCGGGAGGGCGTGTCAGACTTTTACTGACTAAAACCCACCCGTATTCCTTCATTTGCCTGTTTGCCAGGGCCACGATATCCCTTTCGGACAAACTCGCAACCCTGGCAGGCATTGGCCCTAGCGGACCCCGTCAGTTGGTGCTGACAACTCTTTGAGGCGCGCGTGGAATACGACGCGCCGTCGACCCGGGCCTGGTCCTTATCGGACGGTGAGCTACCCATCGCTCACCGTCCGCAGGCCCGCGCCTACGGTGGCCGGAAATCGGCTTGCGAGTCCCGACGCCCGGGGCGTCTCCTGCGGCGACTAGGGGCGCGAGGGCGCGAACCTTGCCTCTTCCTCGCGTGTTCCGCCTCCTCCTTCGCAAGCATTACTGCTTCGCAGAAGGAGGTGACGGCCTCCCATGCACTCTCGCTCCGAACCATGGCCTGAACCAGGGCCGGACGCGAGAGATCGCCGCCGCCGATCGCCTCCGTGAGGACACGGCGGTGCTCCGCCCAAAATTAAGAAAGGGATACCTGTTATTAAGTTAAACAAGAAATCGGTATTCCAGGGAAAGTAAAATTAAATTAATTGAATTACTTAAAATAATTATAACAGAAAAATCACTGTTCACTGTCAAAAATTACGTTAGCCATTAGAGATATGATATTTAAAAGTACGCCCCGACTCGTACCTATCTAATCTCAAAAGTATAAAATTAAATTATACAGGTACATAATTAAATTTCAAAAGTATACAATTAAATTATGGAGGTACATAATTTAATTGTATACTTTTGAAATTAGATAGGCTACGGGCGTACTTTTAAAAATCGAATCTCTAACGGCTAACGTATTTTTTTTTAATTTTGATTATTAATTTGCTTGACAAAATTAAGTCAATGTTAAGTCTGTATAACTGTAATATTGAGTATGTAATTTTTTTTTTCTTCTTATATTTTATAACCATTTAAATGGCAATGCCTTAACAGGCAACTAAGTTCTAAAACCAACATATTGTTAACATCTACAAAATCCTGTACACTTAGTTCGCAATAAAGAATTTGAATTTGAAAATTACAGCTGCGATCGACATTTAAAAAAAAATAACACGATAAATAATTAATATTACAGAGACACGGCAACAGTGAAGGTCCTCCTGCAGAGAATGATTCAGTGGTCCTTGGTGAGTCACTCGGTAACTAGGTTATTTTTATGTCGCAACCAAATGGAATTTTAGTCTAGAAAATTTGAAATTGGAGTATACCTACGTAGGTAGCTATAATACCAGCCTATTATTATGCCAATGCAGGGCAAATGCCTATGCTCATAAAGAGAAGGCCTGAAGAGTGATCACCACGCTTGCTTAAGACGGGTTAGCGAGTTCAGACCTAAATTAACTATAAGTCCAGGTTTATTTTGCTTAATAGGACATTCCTAAAAGGAAAAATGTCACTAATTGTAAGTTATTGAAGTAAACAATTTTTTTTGTTTTTTTTTTTGTTCACCTGACCTTAACCGCCAACCTTAACCGATGTCAGCAATGTCCAAGATAAACAAGGTAAGTAGTAGTATTTTTAAATTATTTATTTATTTATTAAAAATGTATGCACACGTAAAAAAGTACTGTACAAAGGCAGGTAGGCAGGTGGTATTTTTTTTACCTGAGGCATTTTCTATCAGAAAATTAAAAGAAAAATGTTTTAATTGTTTTTATGTAAATTAATGTAAATAATTGTATGTGTTTGTTACCCACTAATGTTATTAATTACTTGTTTTATTTTGTTTAAACACGCCAAATTAAGCTCTACCCTGCTATCTATTAAAATTGGATTACAACGAAAAAGTAAAAAAAAAACGAGAAATCAAACTAATCACTTACCTCTCGAAATAATTTTCAGGACGACCGCCCAAACGTTCCTACACGCGTTCACTCCAAAAAAACTTATTCAACACAACCAAAGAATCTTAACAAAATGTTCACATTTGTGTATACCATCCATTTATTTTACCACAATCACTACACGATGAAATCGAAAACAATTCGATTCGAAAGAAGTTTCGGATTTTACGCCTTCGGTTTTAGTCGGGAATTAAAAATTTACGCTGTGTTCGGGAGACGCGGGAACACAGACGTCCGGTTGAGTGGGAGCCGTAGACTGAACTGAAATACTACTCAAATGCGGGCACGGAACGTTCTTAGGGCGGTTTCAGACGTACACGTACGATGTACGTTGTGTAGTTTACTTTAAAGTGCAAACATCTCTTTCATTGAATGGATTCGTGATGAATATTGTTTTACGGTGTGGTAAGGGTATCGTTGTATCTAATGTGTTGTTTGTAATATTTTATTTTATTGTATGGACGATGCGGTATCAGTTTGATAATAAATTGGTGGTGTATTGAGTTGTTAATCCGCACATTGTGACTTTGCTTCTTTTCTTTCTTTTTTATTTTTAGAATAGAATAGAACAGAATACTCTTTATTATGCACCCACACCATAAAAATTACTGTGTAAAACTTTTTACAAAAAAATAGTAACCGACTACCAAAAATAACACTACAAAGTGAAAAATAATTTTAATTTCGGTAGTCGGTGTCTTTGGAACTGTATTTGAGTTGTTTGCCACTGTCTTCCGAAATTAAAATAATTTTTCACTTTGTGGTGTTATTTTTGGTAGTCGGTTACTATTTTTTTGTAAAAAGTTTTTTATTTTTCACTTTTTAGTGGGTCAGTTTTGAATTTATCTAAGTTACAATAGCCTAATGTTAACTGCTCATCACCTTTTATGAAAAATATTGCTTTTCCCGATGCTGGGACGTTGATTGTTGAGGAGTTCTCCTGGTAAGAACCAGGAGAACTGCCACTCACCATTATGCATAGTGACGAGCATACATTGCGTAATCGCAACCCGTTAAATAGGTACTCATTATTATATTGTTCCGGTGGCCATCTGTGGTCTCCATCATCAGTTCCACTTCACCAAAAGGTTCTTTCGGAGAGTAAATGCACGAGTTTCTATAAAAATACCAAATCGCTATAAGTTTGCATATAAAATTTGAGGGTTTCCCTCGATTTCCATGGGATCCCCTCATCAGATCCTGATTTGGTGCCAATGGGACCACCTCGGGAGTATACCCTTTCAAACAAAAAAAGAATTTTCAAAATCGGTCATAATTGACGGAGGAAAAAAAAAGAAAACATACAGCCGAATTGAGAACCTCCTCCTTTTTGGAAGTCGGTTAAAAATGTAGACATTTTACATACTGCTGACTGACACAATGGGCGGTCTCAAAGCGATCTTTTAAAGACAACCTTTGGATGGATTAAAGGGAAAGGAGAGACAATACTGCAGATAGTCCGTGGTGTACTATTGGTGTACATATTTATATTTATCACATACCTATTATTTATTTATCAAAACTTTATGCACAAGTAAAAAAAAAACACTGTACAAAGGCGGACTTAATGCCTGAGGCATTTTCTACCAGTCAACCTTAGGCCCCCTAACCTTTAACCTTTTAACCTTATATTAAACTTATCTATATAAATATATCAGGGGTCTATATATTTATCGGGTCAGGTGCGTAGTACTCGCAACCGGCGTGCGTGTATGACTAGATGTATAAGGGTAGGCGAGGAGAAGGGAGTATGTAAGGAGCGTAGCAAGTGGCGTTCTATAGTTTCTGCCTACCCCCATGGAAAGAAGGCGTGAGTTTATGTTATGTTATGTTATATAAATAAATATTCAATAATAATCATGACACACAAAAAAATTGTTTAAGGAGAGAGATAGTGTGTTCTTTCCTATGTTTTTTCTTTCGGGGTAACAAGGCATCACGTTAGGTTGTTATTGTCACTTTATAATATAGTCGGTATTTGTAATATTTTTGGTGACAGTTTTCGGACTGGCTTGCCACGACGCGATTTGAGTGTCCTTTAGATTTAAATATAAATCAAGCACCAATATTAGCCGAAGAAAATGTCATTCACGTACGACTTTCCGCGCGTCCGCGACTGTCATGCAAACGCGTAATTTTAACAACGTCAGGGTATTTGCAAATTATTTTGTTTGAGACTGACAGACTTTTTATAATTTGAGTAGATACCTACGGTGACGCGTCGATGATAATATAATAATTATGAAATAAGAAAAAATAGAATAGAGAATATATCACTTTAAGTATTCTTATTATGAAAAAAAAAGAGGATATGTGACCATAAACACACGATAGAGCTGAAAACTTACGACTGGAGCCGCGGTTCAGCGTCACCGACCCGAGCGTTACGGTTCAGTTTCGTTCACTGTTCAGACAGAGCGCAAAATGCGCCTAAAGAAGTTTTAACTTCAAGAATAGAAATCTAAGAACAGAAAATAATATGTATGGAATTCGTAATTATTTTAGTGCGATCATCGGGTTGGGAAGTTGTTGTTGGATTACCTAGGTACCTCTAAATAAGATGATAATAAATATACTTACTGAATTTTAGCTATTCATTTCAAGAAGGCGTCTTAACTTTTACGCGCCTAAACAATTGAGTCTAAAACAAACGCTTCTTTTACAATTTTGAAACTGAATCCGCTTGTGTGATCTACAACCAGAATCATTTTTCTACCAGTCTGCATAAAGGCTTCTACATACCAGCGCGACTTGTCGCGCGACGCGACACGGCACAAAGGCCCCGCGTGTCGCGGGACGGGCGGTGCCTTTGTGTCGCGTCGCGTCGCGCGACAAGTCACCCCGGTATGTAGAAGCCTTAATGTAAGGTTCCTTTTTGCTGACAAACTTAACAGTACTAGTTACTTAGGTAGGTATACTTATGACGTGTCCATAATAACGCGCCCTTCAGGCGTTTCCCTACAAATTATACTAAGTTCCAAGTAACACAAACATTGAGAGTTGATTTACAAACATCCGCTTATGTGCTTGTTGTTCCATGTATGCTAACCTACGTTAGTTGCGAGAATTTCAGCAGTAGGTATCAAGAAATGTGTCTGATATTAATGGCCAGTTTAAACCTGTATGGATAAGTTGGGGTTAAGTTAATCTGCCTCGTTGGTCTAGTGGTCGCAACCGCTACGGCTGAGCATGAGGTCCTGGGTTCGATTCCCAGGTCGGGCAAAGTTTTATTGGGATTATCCATTAGGAATTTCTCAGTAGCAGCCCGGAGTCTAGATTTGCGCCTGGTTGATGGCAATAGGCTCGCCCCCTATTACATGGGACTTAAACATAACTGGCGAAATGTGGGTGTACTATAGGTGCACCTCTGTCTAACCCTTCGGGGATTACAGGCGTGATGTTATGTTATGTGTGTGTGTAAGTTAATCAGCAGATAATTTCACGTAATTTTAGCAGTAGGTATCAAGGAATGTGTCTAATATTAATGGCCAGTTTAAACCTGTATGGATAAGTTGAGGTTAAGTTCATCGGCAGATAATTTAACGTTATTTTAGCAGTAGGTATCAAGGAATGTGTCTGACATTAACGGCCAGTTTAAACCTGTATGGATAAGTTGGGGTTAGGTTAATCGGCAGATAATTTCACGTAATTTTAGCGGTAGGTATCAAGGAATGTGTCTGATATTGATGGCAAGTTTAAACCTGTATGGATAAGTCGGGGTTAAGTTAATCGGCAGAGAATTTCACGTAATTTTAGCAGTAGGTATCAAGGAATATGTCTGATATTAATGGCCAATTTAGACCTGTATGGATAAGTTGGGGTTAAGTTAATCGACAGATAATTTCACGTAATTTTAGCAGTTTCTATCAAGGAATGTGTCTGATATTAATGGGAAGTTTAAACCAGTATGGATAAGTTGGGGTTAAGTTAATCAGCAGATAATTTCGCGTAATTTCTTCTAATTTAGGGGCCGATCCCACTCATTACGTTCGAGTGCCCACTTGGTTTTTCTAGATATCGCCAAGCGGTGACAGATTGACTCTTAACGTGACCAGCCAGAGGGCTTGCCTAGTTATTGGCCAAAGAATCAGCAAAAATAAACCAGGTTTATTTTGTTGCAGTAGTGTCTGTTCTAGCAGTGGTGGCCCAGTCAGTGGTAACGACCGTGACATGATTAGGCCGTAGCTTCAAACCCAGACAGTAAATGTGTAAATTATTTCATCACTACTGCTCTCAATATTGTGAAGAAAACGTCTTAAGGAAACCGGCATGTCCTAGAACCAAAAAATCGAGGCCATGTGATATCTACCAACCCGCACTGGGACCGAGTGGTGGATTACGGCCCACTCCCTCTCACAGAGAGGAGGCCCGTGTCCCATAATTTTCCCACCGCTGGAAAGCAGTGGGAACATTATAGGCTGATTATGTGATGTTTTTTTGTTGTATTCAATGTGGCAATCATCATCATCATCATTTCAGCCGAAAGACGTCCACTGCTGGACATAGGCTTCCCCTAAAGAGGGGGTTTGCCATAATCGCCACGCTTGGTAGGCGGGTTGGCGATCGCAGTATGGTGTTAAAATGCATAGAGAACGCTGCTGCCCATTCTCTAGTAAGTCCCTTAGTCGCCTTTTACGACTCCCACGGGAAGAAATGGGATGGTGCTATTGTTTACGTCTGCCACCAAACGGACAAATGTGGCAATACTGCCAGCCTTTTTGGCACTTTTCCTGTTGATAGCGATGCGGACGAATGTGTTTGATGTCCTATGATTCTTTCCCCTCCTTTTTGATGTGTAACATCTTTACTCGCTTTCTTGGAGAGTGATTTCGTGTAAAGGAATGGAGGTGTGTAACAGGACGTGACAGCATGGAATAAGTAAGTACTTTTTAATAGCATGGAATTAGTAAGTACTTTATAATATCATGGAATTTGTGTACTCATGGAATTAGTAAGGGTGGAAAAAATCAATGGGCCCTGAAGGATAACCACTTTAAATACTTAAGATAGATTATTTTACTTATAGGAAACATTGGGGACTTAATTAGAACATTATCTAACTAAACCTATTACCAACCTAAAATATGGCGTCGAAAAATTCCGCGCATCGCTGTCGACTGGTAATGTACCCAAGAGACTGGTGGCATTGCCACGTTCAACGGCAATGCGTAGCCACTGGCCAAGGTAAAAGCCAGCCCTTGGGTCACGGGAAGCCGTAAGGAGATTTCGTTGAACACACCATGAGCACTCGGACCTCACGGTCTGAGGGTTTCAACCCCAAACGACTCGAAAATATAATTACCGATAAGTTTATTATACTTTCGCTGCTTGAGGTTTTCCGTAGACGCAGCAGCACAGCGCAGCACAGCACGCAGAGTCAGGATGATGGAAAAGAATTAATATATTAAAGTTTATAATATCTTTCCTTCCTACTTACTAACCTACCTGCCTATTTTTGTTACAGGTAGTCTTGATTTTTGGTGTGAATGGCGCATGTAGTGTGAATGAATTTTTAAACATTAAAATGAAAGATATCAAAAATCATTCAAATAATTGTTGCTGGTAAATTTGCCAGATACAAAATCGACGAAAGAAAGGTTATTCGTAATCCGTGGAGAATACATAAGAATTGTCGTAAAAGTACCACTAAACCAGTAAAGTACCAGTAAACACTAAATAAGTAGGCTTTGTCTTATCAACGATAAGATAAAGTAAGAGAGATTAAGTGAGCATAAGATTGTTACCTACTAACACAATGGACCTCATTAAAGTAGTCTGAACAAATAAATTATTATTATTATTATTGTTTTTTATTATCTCGTAGATGCTGTGAAAAATAGAGTATTTCCTCGGGGATAAAGGTGCTTTCATCTTGGGCGGCCTTGAATCCCTCGCTACACTCAGGATTCTTGTCTTAACTTTAAACTCCGTCGCTCCGCTCGGGACTTAACACTAGAATTCTGCGCCCGTGACATAATACACTGCTTTATCCCCTTGGTACGTAATCTACTATTCTTCGTTCAGAATCAGAGGGGCGATCATCAGTCCATAATTGATATGGCTTTTAGGCATTCCATGGAGCAATTTTTGCTTTCTCAAAGATTCGTCTGCTTGAACAGCCGTCAGATACTCCAACCAACTGGTTAAAGATAATGTCATAAGCAAGCTTAACTACAAAGTACATTACCAAAAACAGTAGCCTACTGAATGCAATCTACGTCAAGCCCTTAACTTGTCTAATCAAATTAGCGGTATCTAATCAGTATTGTCTATATCCGGGCCGAGGCCAGCCGCAAACGCCTCACCAAAACGCGGTCAGGTCCCGCGGTCAATGAATAATTCTACAGCACCCATAATTGATGGTTTTATAACCCAAATAGCCGCGAATTGGCCGCACATTGGCAATGCAGGTGGTTTGCCATGTAACAAAGCTTACAATTGGCTTTGCATATACCTTACCTATATGTCGTTGATATAGTGGTCACAAGTGGTACTGCTGAGCATGATCGATTCACAGGTCCGGCAACGTGTTATTGGATTATTCCCTCTGGGATTTCACAGTAGCAACCCGAAGTCAAACTCAAAGCATTTATTTCAAATACACCAATTACAGGCACTTTTGAATTGTCAAGGGGTCGGTCAGTCAGAGAGATGAAGCTAGCTGCCCATTTCAATAAGTAGTAGGTTCCTATGGAGAAGAACGGGCAAGAAACTCCACGGACACTCTATTCAATTTAAATATTTTTACAAAATATTGGTTACATCATTTATGTTGAAATTATACATGTGAGGACAATGTAGAAAGACGTGCACGTTAGTGCAGTGTCCGTAATAAAAAGATAAAACAATAGAAAAATTAAAATAAGTATAACAAGCCGTGGCAGCTAAGAAATGACCAGTCCCTACTGGCAACGTGTTATTGGATTGTTAGATTTGTGCCCGGTTGATGGCAATAGGCTCGCCCCTGTTATACTTGAACTGGTGAAATGTACCTACCTATCTGTACTATAGCTGCACCTCTGTCGAACCCTTAGTTAGGGGATTGCAGGTGTGATGATATTATTATGTGTTTTTACAAGATTTATATTAACTTGCTTCGTTGTATATCTTGAGGCGTGAACATCGTTCTTACATTTAAAGATAAGCCTCAAGCTTTTAAGAAAATATTAAAGAACTCTGTTTAAGTTAGTTTTATTTAGTACTTTTTAGTTCATTAAAAGCATGTTTTATAAAAGATTTTTACCTATATTTTGGCGGCAAAAACTCTGAACACACTACTAAAGTTTTTATAATAATATAATTCAATCATGATTCGAAAGACACGTGGCGCCATCTATTATCATAACAACGTTTTTTTTGTTTTCCTCGGGAACAGTACTTTTTTTCAGGATGAAAGGTATGTTACGGTTACGCTATGTCCGTTTCTGTACACCTGACAACAAATATGCAAAATTTCAGGATGATCGGTTCAGTGGTTTAGGCGTGAAAAGGTAACAAACAAACAGACAAACTTACTTTCGCATTTATTTATTTACACTTACATTTGTTTTAACAGATACCCAATGCAACAATGTAGTCATAATTTCCACACTCAGAGCCGTCACCCAAAAACCAATCAGACACCACCCCCAACAAAACCTGCCGATTATAGTGGATGGTTACCTAAGTCCCAAGTAGCGACTCTGAGTACGGCACAAGTCACCCAGAAGACAATATATTAAGTGCTCTGGAATTCCGCCAAAGAACAAGTAAATATATCCAACCGCAGAGAGACGCTGTTGAGTATCTGTATTGCCCGCCCCACCGCACCAGTGCAAACCTTAACAAGTTTGTACGGGCCACCGGGACTTTGAACAGCCTCTCTCTCGGCCCTTGCCGCAGCCTACTGTTTGGAACGAGCAATCCCAAAGATTCAAGTATTTGCGGATTATTCAGCATACCACGAAAAACCATAAAAACATATTTAACCAATGCGAAATTGCGCCTTACCTCCAACTTATAGTAACCAACCATCCCTATTACAAAGAGGGTTGGATACATAAGTGGATAAAATGGGTAAACGCCAAATTGCTTCATATATAACCGGGTAAATTTATTTTGCATTTTTTCTACCATAAGGCAGTATTTTGTTTCAACTGGATTCCAGGTGATAGCACTCGTCTCCAGGTTACTCCTAACTAGAGCATTATAAAGCGACTTCACAGCTGCTGTGTTAGTAAACTCACTTATAATATTAGTAAGTATTGTAAGTATTAGGATTAGGGTGCCCGCCCACGAGCGATTTATTTCGGCGATTTTCAGGGCGATTTTTGTCAGAAAGAAATACATTCACACAAAAATCGCCAAGAAAATCGCCAAAAAAAATCGCTCGTGAGCACCCTTATAGGAAAATTGGGAAACAAATTGTAGACAATCAAATGCATTCTTGTCGATGTATACATATTTTTGACGCTAAATGTACCGACTAGGTTAACGTGACATCGAATACAGAATGATTCTTGTTTTTTGAACCCGAAACGATAAAACAAAGCAACTAATGACGGTTATTTCCACAATAACGGTAGAAGCTATATACTAATTACACTAAAGTCTAACACCTATAAATACCCTATTGCCTACGAAATAGTGTTCAAAATCGTGTTGACGAAATAAAGGTCAAAGCGGATGACATTCTGATTTTTGCATCGGATCATTGCTTTACCCCTTTTTCAGCAGTGCGTGAAGATGTGTAGGCTATTATGATGCTTGCTTGCTTGGTTTTAATATAGTAATGGCCTCGGTTTTCTCTTTATAATGTTCTATACCTATTGGTAGATAGGGTACACACTTTATCAATGAGATTAAGGAGGAAAAGGGTATAAAGTTAACTCATCCTCCATAGAAAAGGGAGGATCCTTCGACCAGACGGATGTTGTGCGCACAATGAATCGAGTACAGTTCCACGACGTCTTAACTCCGATGCGATCAGACACTGGAGCGAATTTCCTCCTCGCTGTCGACTTAGATCACGGGATAAAAAATAAAATAAAATTTATTCAAGTACTAGCTGACCCGTGCCCACTTCGTTGGGCGGTAAACATTTTACCGTCTTTTCATTTTTCGGATTAAATTATGGCCTTATGTTATGACACTCACAAAATAACGTGGCTTTCAATGGGTAAAAGATTTTCAAAATCGGTTCAGTAGATCCAGAGATTACCCCTACAACCTCACAAACTATAAAATATTAATTTATGTAGATGAAGCAACGGTTTAGAAAATAACTCGCATTTCGTTTGCTCACTATAGGCAAGCGACTTCTCGACAAAATCAATAGCAGTGAATTGGGACTGGGATTGTGAATTCAACTGCACATTTACCGCTGAGTCGGTGACGGTCGGTGATTCTTCAATTTTGCCGGCGTGAGGGGTCAAAAGATATTTTTAGAGTTCCGTACCCAAAGGGTAAAACGGGAACCCTATTACTAAGGCTCCGCCGTTTGTCCGTCTGTCACCAGGCTGTATCTCATGAACCGTGATAGTTAGACAGTTGAAATGTTCACAGATGATGTATTTTTGTTGCCGGTATAACAACTAATACTAAAAAACAGAATAAAGTAAATATTTAAGGGGGCTCCCATACAACAAACGTGATTTTTTTGCTCGTTTTTGCTAGATATTGATAACGGCAACACGTAGACGCTTGAAATATTCACCGAATATTGAGTTATATATTCACTTTAAAAATAAATAATTAAATTAAAATAAACCAAATATTTAAGGGTAATATTTACCCATACAACATACGTGATTTTTTTGCCATTTTTATAGATAATGGTACGGAACCCTTCGTGGGCGAGTCCGACTCGCACTTGGCCGGTTTTTTTATTATTTAAATTAGCCAACGGAATTAAAACATCAAAATGCCCTTCATTAAAGTTTCTTTCTTTTCATCTCTATCCTATTTGGTGAACAGTAACGTGGCCATGTCTTCTCAAATTCGGGACAGCATTGTGCGCCAGGTGTCTAATAACTGGGAAATATTCCAACCTTTCACCCAGGATCGGTCAGGAGAAGCTGCGTATGGTTCAAAGCGTGAATACGTCGCTGAAATGTCTTGTAATGGCACCTACGGAACCACCTGTGAACTCATGGCAGCGGGAGAACTATTCCCATTTGAGTTCCAGGTGTTTCAAGATGGTATTTTTATTGCTGGTTTTGGGGACGCACAACAGGGAGTAAAAATAATCTGATTCTCAGGAAATTTCAATGAAGGTAATTTTGATGCGTGTCAGACTTTTACCTAAAACCCACCCGTGTTCCTTCAAATGCCTGTGTGTGCCAGGGCCACGATATCCCTTTCGGACAGACTCATAACCCTGGCAGGCATTGGCCCTTTCGGACCCCGTCAGTTGGTGCTGACATCCATTTAAAATGGGAATAGTTCTCCCGCTTTTTTCCAACCCTTACAACACCAGCCTAAACCAAAGATACTAAGCAATAAAATTAAAATACGAACGTAGGTATTCAAGGACACTTTTTCTAGTAAGAACGACTAATACTAAAAACTATTATAGTAATACCACAGTGTGAAATACCTACACAATAAGTAATTCGCAAAGAAATAGAAATAACAAAATTCCAACCCGGCAATAGGTAAAAACACATTTATTATCCTCCAATTTAAAATTAGGAAGCGAAACAAAACCAAAACGAAAACCAAACAACGACGATGAAAAATATTTCAAAGCAAATTAGTAATAAGTAATAACAAAATATCGCAGAACAGAAATTTCGGTAACTATAGCTTGAACGTGTGATTGATACATGACTTCGTTTTTTGATACGATCGGCTTGCAAGCCGCGATTAAGGTTAAACATTGTGAAGTTTTCCCCTTGGCATTCTCGACTTTAATGCTATAAATGCAACGTTCAAATTACCTGAATACCAATTAGAACCTCATTTCATTATCTTTTAGCAGATGCCTGTATACTGAAAAATACTGGCCACCTAGAACTGGCATAAAAACTTTAGAACGTTATCACGCCTGCACTGAAACATACTGGCCACCTAGAAAAAAACCTAAATATAAACCTCAAGAAACTTCCAAACATTTTTATTTCAATGTAAAATATGCATTAACGCGTTGTCGTAAAATTCAATTTAGATCTTTATCGGCCTCCGAATTCTAATTTCAATGCAATAACTCGTTGCCGTAAGATTCAATTTGGATCTTAACTGCATTTGGTACATTTTTCATACAAACATTAAAAACCCTTATTTTCACCCTTAAGCGCCGAATTTCGTAAAATCCTTTCTTAGTGAGCACCGAGAAGTCGAAAGGAACAATCAGGCCAACATTCATGTCTCTAACTTTAAAAACATAGGAGTTTCATACAAACTTTGACACCCCTTTTCAACCGCTTAAGGTGCGAATGTATAAAAATCCTTTCTTAGTGTGCGCCTGCACCCCATAGAGAGTGCTTGTGCCAAATTTTAGACCTCACGGCCCGGTAGTTTCCGAGATTTCGTGATGAGTGGTCAGTGAGTGGACTTCTCTTTTATATATATAGATAAAGTAAAGTAAAATTATGATTTAGATTAATTACAATCGGAGAAAAATTTAATTCTAACTGTAATGTAGACCTGCTTGAACTAGGTTTATGAAAAACTTGTGTTTCAGGCCATCGATTTACATCAAAAATTTAAAATGAAGACAACAATATGTTTGTTACTAAGCTAAATTAAAAAGGAGACATAATATTTTCAATGACTTAAAGAGTAACTCTTTGGGTATATTATTTTAAAACTAGATTATGTATGATAATATTATGTTTAAATAAATTAAAAAATAATATTAAAGTAGATAAAGTAGACACTATTATTAATTAGCTAAATGAATAGACTTATATTAGAGTAGGTCGATAGAGCTATTATTTTAAAATTTCTAGTAGTTTTTCCGTGTCTGCGTAATTGAGTTTTGACAAATATTCCTGTACTAGTAAGTTACACCTATTATAACTTAAACTATAAATCTTAAGCACTCTGTTAAACTTGTTATACAAGTAGGGCCCTAAAAATAAATAAAATCGATTAGTAAAAGCATGTTTAGTCTGAGAGTTAGCACATACCAAATCTTTTCTTCTCCTATCTTAAGGTACTGGGTTAAAGTAGAGTTCAGTGTGTTGGAATAAAACTACATTAAAAACAAATAATTGACGTACTGGTAGCACCTTACATGCCATATAAAGCTGGTCTGTAGGAAATCTAAATGGACGAAAAGTAGCAACCTTTAAAACTGCTCTTTGGGCATGTTCTAGGTGCAGTAAAATTGATTTAGCGGTACCACCCCAGGACGTTATGCAGTAGGTGATAATAGACCTGTCTAATTAATTTAAAGTCGGCAAAGTTACGTAATTTTTTTTAAATGTATATTAGTTTACGCAGCCTGGTGCATAACAAATCGATGTGTTTGCGGAAATTCAGGTTTGTGTCAATCGTGACGCCTAGATATTTGATATGATCGGTTTTTGCTAAAGTGGGACAAGTGCATGCAATGTCAGCATAATGTAAATAGCGCTTGAACGTTTAGATTAGTAAGCGTTGGATTAGTGTTCTCTTTTGCTCATTGCAAATATTAGGTAGTTGGTTTTATCTGTATTTAAAGTTAAGAGATTTTTATGAAGCCAATTAGACACAGTATTAAATCCATTCTGTGCTACCTCAAAGCCCTCGGCCATTGATTTAGCTGCGAACAATAGCGCTGTGTCATCCGCGTATGACATAATTACACCCTTTTGGAGTGTCAAATTGCACAGGTCATTTATATAGACTAAAAACAATGTAGGACCCAAAATACTGCCTTGTGGGGTTCCATAACAGCTATTTTTAAGTTCAGAACTCATGCATTGACCTATTTTACACTGATGGCGGTCGGTGAGGTAATCAGATAATAGTTGCAATTGTATTCCCCGTATTCCCAGCATTTCCAGCTTGTATAAGAGCAAATTACAAGAAATTGTGTCAAAAGCCTTGGCAAGGTCTAAAAATATCCCTACGGTATGCATGTCGTTATCCAAGTTTGTGCTGGATGTCGCCAATGGCGCGCTTGCAATTCGTTTCGTGTCCGTACTGATGACCGGATCCGACATAATTATATAATGTCTAAGCCACTCGCGCGGTAAACTCTGCTTGCGCGATGCAGGATTTGTGTTTAGTGCGTAGTTCGCGTTGTAGATGCCGCCTGAAGATTAGAGGATAGTAGTAAGGTAATAGAGTAGGCCCTAGTAATTAAAGTTATATGACAAAGACAAGATATTCGGTAGAATTTGTGACAACTAAGTAGGCTTTACAAATCATCCCACGACTTATAGCATGATTAAAAAAAATACAACCTCCAGTGTTCCATTGTAGGGCAGGCAACCAGGAAAGGCCAGCAAAGCAAACTCTCCTGGATTCTTTTTGGTAAAAAGTAATGAATCTACCAAAAAATATTTATCAGTAACAATGAAAGTACGTACCAACTAGCTTAGTGTTCCACAAATGCAATGAATCTATAAGCCACTCCCCAGTCACAATAAATATCACTATTCTGGACAGCTCACTGTAAAATGTGCAGAAACCGCTCAAAGTAATGAAGTGAAATAAGTTTTCTAACTAACTACTCCAACTGAGTTGAGTGGCAAACAAAATTAGTGAAGTACCTAACATTTTCTTTTTGAACACGACAACAGAATTTAAATTTACATTAATTGAGGATAGATAATGTACCAATAATTATTAACAAAAAAAAAACCCTAGCTACCGACAAAAAATTTAAGATATCAAACATCATCAACATCATGAACTGGGTTAAAAACTTATTATTGAAGCTAACTCAAAAACTACTTGAGCAAAGTTAATAAAATTAATATGGGATCACGTAAATCGGCCCAGTAATCACTAAGAAATCGTTGTACTTACAAGAAAACCGGCCAAGTGCGAGTCGGACTCGCGCACGAAGGGTTATCTATAAAAACGGCAAAAAATCACGTTTGTTGTATGGGAGCCCTTAAATATTTGTGTATTTTAATTTAATTATTTATTTTTAAAGTGAATATATAACTAAAGATTCTGTGAATATTTCAAGCGTCTACCTGTTGCCGTTATCAATATCCAGCAAAAACGAGTAAAAAAATCACGTTTGTTGTATGGAAGCCCCTTAAAATGTTTATTTTATTCTGTTTTTTAGTATTTTTTGTTATAGCGGCAACAGAAATACACCATTTGTGAAAATTTCAACTGTCTAACTATCACGGTTCATGAGATACAGCCTGGTGACAGACGGACAGACAGACGGCGGAGCCTTAGTAATAGGGTTCCTGTTTTACCCTTTGGGTACGGAACCCTAAAAAGATAAAAAATTACCGAATGCATAGCCTCCTCTATTTTGTAGAAGTCGATTAAAATAGTACATTGTGTCCTATGGGACCAAAATAATGTATTGAGGGCGAGAGCGATTGTTTGAATCCCGAGCGAAGCGAAGGATTCTAGATTCTAGAGTAGAATCCTAAGCGTAGCAAGGGATTCAAAGTAAGTCGCTCGAGGTTAAATAATGTTGGTACCGTGTGGCACACGCTGCTTTTCATCTTCTAGAAAGAAGAGATGCTTTTAGTAGTGACGAATATTTATATTTCTCTCGATTAGTTTGGTAGTAAATTGTTTATGACAGTTTCTGCGTTTAATTTTACACTTTCTGGTATTAATATCTCACTTTCACTGCTAGAACTCATCTTTTATTCAATTTGTGTGAATCAAATTAAAATTGTCTGTAATATTTTGCTAAAAAACAAATAAGTACCCGCGATTTTTTTTTTATTTCGTTAACCAATGCCGCGTCGGCAGCCGCGCTTTTGTTATTACCGGACAGGACTTTATCGAAGCGAATTGCGTTCAAACTTTTTAATTAAATAATGTACCAAATCCAGTCACTGTTATTAAGTGCGCCGGAATGACCCATTTTGCTCGCACTTATCAAGGAACCCTTCGGGTCTTTTCAAATAGATTGGATGAAAAAAAAATTGTTGACTTCTTAGCCTTGTTGTTCAAGTGGTCGAAAGCTCGACTTTTGAGCAGGGTGGCTATCTCCAAGTGGGCAGTCCACTTGGATATCGCCATTGGGTTTTTACGTGGGGCTTTTTATTTTTATATTTAGAATATCCACCGTAGCAGTAAGCACGTAGCAGTAGACCTATTCTGTAAAAATCTCACCGTGAAAACATAGAAGCTGCCATCACGTTCTTCAGATCACTCCTTAAAAAGACGTAGATAAGTTACCTACTCACTAAAAGATCAATAATTAAATTATCTTTAAATTGGTGAAAATCTCAGAAAAATACGCTTGGTAGATTTTGCGCCATTTTCAGTTTTTCATCCGCGTTAGACATAACTTTACAAATTAATTTCACTATGTAATATAAACATAATCTAAAATATTCACTTATTAAGTTATTGAAAAAATGCTCTAATTTAACATATTTTTTTTTTCAAATCATGATCACTACTCGTTTAGACGTGATCTTCAGTATAAAATCATTTAACAGTCGGTAATCGTCGCCTTAAGCAGCACCTTTGTACGTATTTTTCTGTACCTTTCTTCTTGTCTCTTTATATGTGTGTACATAAACTGTTATATAAATAATAAATAAATACTTATAATATCATTACTATTAGTACCCAAAAAAAACATTAATTAAGAGCACAGAACAGCAATTGTTGCACGTCGTGAACTCGCGTGACAGTAAAAAAATCATCAGTAACAGCTACATCAGCTAAGTACAAACAAAACTTTGACACAGCAATAAGTCGATATAATTACATCGCCTTGAAGTATTGGAATCAATACAGCGGTAATTAATTATTTCTAAGAACAAGCCAATACATTAGACAAATGGGTCGAGGTTTAACAGAAGTAATGGCATTATCTTAAGGTTCTAAATAGTCCAACTACAGGAAAAGAAGGGACATCTTAACTGGGACTTTGGATACACAGGTCGACTTGTAATTGCAATATCCCAAGGGATGAAAGTAAAGGCAGGAAAATTATTTGTTTAGCAAATTGACTAGGTGCAAACTTAAATTGTCGGTATATTCAAGTCACAACTGTAATTCTTTGGCAGTTGTATAAAATAGCTAAACACGGCAAATTGATGTACCTACGTGTCAATTAACTCAACTTTTAATTTCCTTGACTGTACATCCGTTTAGACTGGAAACATCCCACGCAACCACATGGTTGGGAAAGATAAAGCAGATGGAGATGGAGTGATGAATGTATTCATGAATTTATACAACTTCTATGAAGGGCCCACTCTGAAATTAACATTAATTTCAGGGTGGGTCCCATCATAAAAGTTGATAAAAGTTGTTCCCATAGTCATAATCAGCCTATAATGTTCCCACTGCTGGGACACAGGCCTCTCTGTGAGAGGGATTGGGACGCTGATCCACCACGCGGACCCAGTGCGGGTTGGTAGATGTCTTCAAATTTTTGGTTCTAGGACATGCCGGTTTCCTCACGATGTTTTCCTTCACCATTTTGAGAGCAGTGGTGATGAAATAAGTTACACAAAGTAAAGCGCCTGCCTGGGTTCGAACCTACGACCTACAACTCGTAAGTAGCAGACGTTACCACTGGGCCACCTGCTCCCTCCCTCCTGCTTCCCATAGTAAAAAGTGTTCATTAGAACTGTACCTACTTACAAAGAGTACCACTCTCACCCCCTGAGAGATAATCAATGTGTAATCAAAGTCAGCCTTCATATTAAGGCGACGATAACCGACTTTTAATGATTTTATACTGAAAATCACGTCTAAACGAGTAGTGTTAATGATTTGAAAAAAATATATGTTAAATTCGAGCATTTTTTCAATAACTTAATATGTGAATATTTTAGATTATGTTTATATTACATAGTGAAATTAATTTGTAAAGTTATGTCTAACGCGGACTGAGAATGGCGTAAAATCTACCAATCGTATTTTTCTGAAATTATCACCAATTTAAAGATTGATCTTTTAGTATACGCGTTTTATTAAAATACCTATTGTTTTGTGAATAATAAATTAATAATGCGTCAAATTGGGGACAGCGCTCCTTGATGGGCGAGACCTATTACTGGCTGAACGTACGACGCGTTGCGTGAGCTCAGTACAGAACACGCAAGCTGAATACTCAGATATATGCCAGGGACCTTGAGTGGTTACTCAAGGTCCCTGGCATATATCTGAGTTTTAACAAAAAAAGGCGCAGTAGGTTATTCGTTGCAGTTATTAGGAGCAGTTATATCATCATCACCAGCATCAGATGATGCTGGTGATGATGATGCCTGATGCCTAGCCTGTTCCCAACTACGTTGGGGTCAGTTATATCATCATCACCAGCATCATCTGCCTAGCCTGTTTCCAACTACGTTGGGGTCAGTTATATCATCATCACCAGCATCATCTGCCTAGTCTGTTTCCAACTACGTTGGGGTCAGTTATATCATCATCAGCATCATCTGCCTAGCTTGTTCCCAACTACCTTGGGGTCAGTTATATCATCATCACCAGCATCATCTGCCTAGCCTGTTCCCAACTACGTTGGGGTCAGTTATATCATCATCACCAGCATCATCTGCCCGCCTGTTCCCAACTACGTTGGGGTCAGCTTCCAGTCTAACCTAATGCATCTGAATACTAGTATCATACATGGAGCGACCATGTAGCTGGAACCATGGACCATGGATCATGGAGCTGTCGATGGCTTATCTGACTTCCCCAACCTGGGCTGTGGAAGTCAGATAGGCAGTCGCTCCATGTAACTGGTTACTGAGTAACATATTATGATACTGGTTACATACAGCATAATTTTTAATGTATATGTCGGATCGTCAGGATTTACTCAGTTAGATTCGGACATCATGTGGGCAGAAGTTGGGTTTCGTGCAATGAAAACACACTGGGTGCGATACACAGCTTTTATTGAAATCACAAATTGACACAATCACTACAAAATATAATCACCACATTAACTAAGCATAACGAATCGAGTAGTTCCGCGACGTCTTAACTCCGATGCGATCAGACAAGACACTGAATCTTGAATGTCCTCCTCGCCCATCGGCTCAAAACATCACGACTCTGTAGAAGCGCGCCAGAAGTGTGGGTAGATCACGCGATGTCCGCCACTAGTAGCACGCGTGATTCGTTACGTGTCCGTACTAATGACCGGATCCGACATATATCATTGTTTTCAATTATTTCAACCCACTATTAGTTTCAACGATGATTATTTAAATTTTTTACACAAAGAAGGCTCACGAGAGTGGGTTTAAGTTGTCCCTTTCCCACGATTATTCAAATAACCTGTAGCTTAACATCTATGAGTGAACTGGCGAGTAGATAATCGAAATACATCAGTGAATGTTCGCATAAAGCCTTTTCTCCGTAAGAAGTAGGCACTTACCTTTTTCTTTCTCTGTACCAATATTATGTTTATCCCAGACCATCACTAAACCAAACAAAGAAACTCGAACCAAAACTGCATCTTAAGGGTCGGGTAATCGCCGTTGACCTTGGCCATATAAATGCACGTTGCGCTGGAAATATTTTCTTTTGGTAACAAAAATATTAATATTTAAAAAAATCACAGATAGAATTATAGATAATAAAATAGTCTGTCCACACAAAAAAAAAACATGAAAATATCTTAAGTAATTTCTTCCCGTGGGTGTCGTAAAAGGCGACTAAGGGACTTACTAGAGAGTGGGCAGCAATGTTCTCTATGCTTTTTAACACCATACATGGCACATGGCATCCCCCTTCCTTCCCCCCCCCATCCTTTTGGGAGAGGAGAAGCCATGTCCAGCAGTGTCGGCGGAAATGATAATGATGATGAATATCGTTTTTTATGCTTTGGGTAGACATTACTTCCTGAATTTATTTCATAAAGTTGATGCGTTCTAATTTTAACATATTAACATATTTGTTTAGCATGACTTACTTTTATTGTATGAAGGCGTATTATAAGATTTAAAAGTCACTAAAATCATATATCAGCGCCTTAATTAATCTCACCAAAACGTCCACAAACTCACAAATTCGCGTCATGTCGTACACGCCTCGGACGTTCTACTAACGATAGTTCGTTTTACAACTTGTACACGTTTCAGCCGATTTGCGTGGTCCCCGAAGTGTCCAAATGTCCCGGACGTTTGAACGAAACTTATTTTATGGGTAAAAGTTTGTTGCAAGTTACAGCTGGATAAGTTTGTACGACCGATGTCATAAGTTTTTGTTGCGAGTGTGAAGTTTTTTTGTCTTATGGATTGTTAACAGTTCTTGTAAACTAAATTTGGGCTAATTTGAAAGAAAATAAATAGGAGATTGTTTGAGTAATTGTTTCAATTCTAATGCTTCGAGGCTAGGGTTAAGAGGAACGGTGCTATTTCCTACTGATTGAAACCAATGATTTTATAAGTAAAAAGAGGTTGATAGGTTATACACGCTCCGTCGTGGCACGTCAAAACTTGGTTAATTAGCCTAGTTACGAATTGTCTTGTCTCTTTTTCGCTCCCGATAATTACGACATGCCGTCCTAATTCCACGTGGCATCTAATCGTATGACATTGTGCTGTTTTTTAAGATCGAATGTTGGGTAGGTAACCTTAAGGGTAACCTATTTACCCCTTTTCACCTACGTATATTTTCATTGATTTAAACCATTAGAAGTAAAACAGTCGTTGACAAGAAATAAATAATTGGTTTGGTTTAAAGAAACTCAACCAAAGCTACAGGAGAACTTTGTCATTGGAAGTGAGGGTGGAAGCGAGACAAAACACTGGATATTTTCGTGTAATAATTAATGTTTTAGGTGGGTCACTTTATTTATGCATGGTGAGCCTGCGGATAAATTTTTATGTTAATTAATAATATTTATTCTTATAATTGGTTGTTTATGCATTATATTCTAAGTACTGTTTATTTATTTTATTTGGTCACCTATTTACTTATGTACAACTCATGAAACCTTTTTTATTTTTGTTCATGGGGTGGAAAATCCTCATGGATGTCCTCCGCCCTGGGGCGGGCGAAGGGGTCTGTCAGACTCCTACTGACTAAAAACCACCCGTGTTCCCCTCCCACACTTGCACCGGGGATCTTGGGATCTATTATTACTTTCGCAATCCCCGGCTAGTGCCGGCCCGCCTCTGCGGGCCACCTCAAGTCTGGGGGGGTGAGGTGTCTGACCCACCCCCGCGACCTCTGATAGGGGCGCGCGTGGAACACTACGCGCCGCCACCTCGGGTCCAATGTGATAGGGGGCGGCGGACGTCCCCAAGTCCGCCGTCCCTGGCCCATTTAGGGGGCTGGAAGAGGGCGTTATCGGCCCTCCGCCAACGCCCAGAACTCATCAAACCTGACTTGGGTTCCGTACGTATTTTTCGGGTGACCACTGAAAATCAGCGCTGTGCTGTGGGTCCCCCATAGCACAGCATCATGCTGAGTGCAAGCCTCCTTGTCACAGTCATGACGTGCAGCTTCCGACTATTTGTTTTTTTATGCTCGTGATTATTATGTAGATCTGTTTTGTGTAATGTTTACCTTTGAGTTTATTACATATTATGTTTTCGTATGCACGTTTTCTGTGACAAATAAAATTATTTTTATTTTGTTTATTGTAGAATATCGGCTCCACAAATCTTTTTCTACCAGTAGAAAATGAAGATGTCCAACAGATTCACTGAACGATCCCGTCGAGGTAAGAACAGTCGTAAAATTTTGTTGATATCTACGTAGGCAAGTACTATTCAGTGTACGTGACAACATTGAGGTGGGTAGTCTACCTGAACTCCCTGAGGCAATACCTGTCTTCAATCCCTAACTACCCTCCAAAATCATTTAAGTATTTTCATTTGTTTTTGTATCATTATGTATTTTCAAATGCGCTGTCCAATCATTATTTATAAGTATTATACCTACAAAAATTTTAACATATGGTTTAATTTAAGATCTTGGTTTCTCATTAATGAAGGTATGAGCATACATACTTCTCGCAATTAATTTATAATGAGGAAAATGAAGCGGGGAATAATAATGCCAATACGACATGGGAGCCCGGACAACGGCGCGCGATGTGATGTGAAGAATTTTAAGTGAACTGATGATTTAATTTATTTGATAATAATAATAATATGATCTGTCGTTCTGCTCCGTGTGGTGCCGGACGTAAAGAAAAGCACTAACCCATTCCTTCCCGTGGATGTCGTAAAAGGCGAGTGAGGGGCTTACTAGAGAATGGGCAGCAGCGTTCTCTATGCATTTTAACACCATACTGCGATCGCCAACCCGCCTGCCAAGCGTGGCGATTATGGCAAATACCCCCTTTTGGGTGAGGCCTATGTTCAGCAGTGGACGTCTTTCGGATGAAATGATGATGATGATGATGATCTGTCGTTGCTTGCACTGACTTATACTTTCTAAATGTTGATAGATGCTTGTAGTGACACGCATTCCCCGAAAACCTGAAGTCGTATATCGTACTAACATGACCGGTACATGAAATTATTTCAGGAACGTTATGGGAATCCAGTGAACGTGATTTGTCGCGGCGGGGTGGACGGCCGCGCTCGCTGTTTTCAGGCGTCGTTTGTTGGAGAATTTCAAAATCCATTGCTGTTTTTTTTTGTTATAGCTATGTTATTTACATTAATGGAGTACTGCGTACAGAAAATGTAATTTACACTGAAATAAAGGAATAGTAACTGAAATTACGATAAAAAAAATTACAATTTTCCTGAGAGCATTTTCCGTGGAATATGATTCAAAATAAGGAGCTGAATGCACCCTGTTAATTTGCGGAGGGCTGTCCCTGTATAAACCCGTGACATATTGTGGAGGTATTTAAAAGCGTACATCCCGCGCGAGCTTTCAATGTCGCATTTCTAGAGGGATTAAGTGATTATTTTATTAAAAAATCAAAGTATATACTATTTTCTGTTCAGCCAAGTACTAGATTGTTGGTATTTATAAGTATGTACCTTTGCTATTTTTAGGGTTCGGTACCCAAAGGGTAAAAAGAGAACCCTATTACTAAGGCTCGGCCGTCTGTCTGTCGTCTATCTGTCCGTCTGTCACCAGGCTGTATCTCATGAACAGTGTAACTCTGTGTTAGTTAGACAGTTAAAATTTTCACAAATGATGTATTTTTATTGCCGCTACAACAACAAATACTCAAAAACAGAATTTAATAATTATTTAAGGGGGCTCCCATACAACAAACGTGATTTTTTTGTTCGTTTTTGCTCAATATTGATAACGGCAACAGGTAGACGCTTGAAATATTCACAGAATATTAAGTTATATATTCACTTTAAAAATAAATTATTAAATTAAAATAAAACAAATATTTAAGGGGGGCTGCCATACAACAGACGTGTTTTTTTTGCCGTTTTTATAGATTGCCGACTCGTACTTGGCCGGTTTTTTGACAGTTAATTTGGTATTTACTCATAAAAAATTACCCTTTGCCTCCCAAAAATGACCCTCATATTCGTAATTCATTCATTTACGATATACGTCCGTGTTTGGGCCACAAAGATTCGTATGTGTACCAAACAACTTAATCGGTCCATTAGATTTGACACACGAGTGGTCCTATAGGGTTTAATCCAATTTAATTTAATCCAATGCAGGTTATTATGATCCTACTCATCTTCATTCCTACTGCATCAGTAGGTAGTAGGTACCAGTCGGACTTCGCATAATAATTTCGCCGTCATATTTTTAGCAGCATAAAATATTTACATTGGCTACTCAATACTGTTTAAACAAGCTGTCAGTATGCTTGTGATAATAACCGATTTACAACTGACCAACGCCATGTTTAATACTGGTAATGCAGACTTCGTAGGTGGCGATCGATTTCTGAAGGATTTATCAGCTAAACTAATCTGATTGTTGCCTTTCACCGTACGTATGGGTGCTATAACGTTCTATAAATACCGCATTTGGATATTTTTGGATGCTTAGATCTGTTTTTGGCGCAGTATGATGAATGAGTTGACGTGGTGAGTGGTCAAAACAGAACTTTCGTCAGTCGAACTAAGATGTTCGTTCTTTGGTATTGTTCATCGCATCTTTGAGCCAGTAAGTTCTGAGTTGAGCTGCACTATTACTGACAAATGCGTGCAGTGACTAGACAGGTCCACTCAATCTGTGTGGTTCTTTCTTTAAAAGACCATTTTAGACATCAATCTACATGGCCTTCACATGATCTGAACAAAATTATGTCTGGACTTTAAAAGAGACTGACCTCTGAGTTTGTTTCGACCTTTCTTCTCAGAGTAGTCGGATAGGAAACGCTGACCTCATCTAGTTTTTAAAATATGATTGAATGAAAATCATTTATCATTTGGTAGAGAAGTTGTAACTGCCCAGAGTTGCAATCTGTTGTTATTTGTGGAAGCATTTTTTAATAAGCCCAACTACCTATAAGTTTAAGTTTTATTTCGGAAATTTTTCGTCTATTGATAGCAAATTAAAAGCTTTCATACAAAAACTAGCTTGCCCCGTGAAAATATTTTAGGAACATTGAAATACAATCGTGTTAATTTATTTTTTTGTTTATTTCTTAAAAAACTATGGACTAAATAAAAAGATCACAGATTAATGACAACGCAGATTTAATAAAAAATCTATCGTTCAGTGATTATAAGTAACGAATCTATCCGGGGCGGCTTTTCATCGGTGTTACAGTCTCGACTGAAAAAAAAAATGTACACAAGTATGAAGCCAATGATCAATTAGAATTCTTAGGTTTCAAACATAGTCAAGTAAACCTTACGGCCGGTTAGGTTTGATTTGGAACATCAGTGCGAATAACGGCAAGCTTGGGTCTATCTCACAGTTTCAACATTGCATCTTTAAGACCACATTACTTTGAAACTTCAGTTACAATGAGGATCGCGAAAACTAGAAGCATCGTTGTTTTCAACAAGAAAGTTGGAACCTCCATCTTTAACAAGGATTTGACCCCTATAGCAGCAAGCCAAACCTCTCTTTATTTTAGTTTTAAGCCAAAATCTAGGCATAATCTTTGGTTTCAATACCAAACATTTGCGCACCTTTCATTGTCAACCTTATAAACATATAACCTCATTTAACAAGTTAACTTACTTCGGTTCCAGCATGAATGGCCAACACCATGTCAAACTCATTGGCTCCTAGTGAGATGCTGGCGCGTCCGTCGTTGCCAACAGTGATGCGCTTGCCAGTACAGTTGTTGCCACTCTTCTCACCAGAGATGACGTCACAGTAAGTACCAGCGGGAAGGCAGGTCTGTAAGGTGAAAATATAGAAATGTTAGTTCTTGAAACATTGATTGGCATTATAAAGGATGATAACTTTATTGGAGGTGGTGGCAAGGTAAACTTTCTATTAACAAATATATATATGGTCAATTTTGATTAATCACAAATCCTACGAAGAAGTGATTCTAATAATAAAACTGAACAACTTTCTCAAAGAAACATTCACATATTATAGCGTAATATAAAAAAGTTACCTCCACTTTATATTTGATTACTTGGGAGATCATTTATTCGTATGTAAGATATTATATTTATACATATATTTATAAGAAAAAACCGTGAGTAATAAAATAGTACCTTAAAATCTATGTGAGTATACCATACAATTCATATAAAAATACCTGAAGAGTCTGGTTCAGGTCCCAGTAATCATTGTTGAAAGCAACGAAGCCCTGGTTTCCTCTGCAGAAAGCGATCTGGTTGCTGCCGTTGTCCCACCAGTTGGAAACAGCAGAGTTACCGGCGTGGTTTCTGAAGGCGACCATGCTGAAGATTTGACGCCAACGATGTTCGCAGATCCAGCCATTACCACAGGAATTGTCCTGAAAGAAGAAAAAGAGAATAAGGAATAGGCAGTGGAAAATAAGAAGTCAAATTAAAGTGGCTATAAAAGAAAATTATAAAGCTACAAACGAGCAAAATACACTCTAGAGGATAGTTCAAACTTTAGCATAAGGCTCCACATAAAAATGTGCTGTAGTAAATTATAAAAATGATCGGTTGATCATGATCGAGGAGAAAAAAAATTAACGGAACGGAATGATCGATTGGAGGGTCAAATCGGATCGGGTGGTTGATGATGATGATTGTTTGTATACACAACCAACCATTTTTTAACACGTTTCAATGTAAATAAAAAAGCTGTTATACTTACAGAGTTAATAGAAGGAGAGATGATGTTGCCACTGTTGTCCATTGGGGGACCAGCTTCAGTGTTAGTGAAGTCGAAACTGCTCATCAACTGTGGCCAGCCATAAGGATGGGCCAACATGAAAGCGATAGCGCCCTTGTACTGCTTAGCCTGCTTGTAAGTAAGAATGGCTCCACCAGCACCGTGACCTCTTTGGTTGTCGTGGTTATCAATGAAGGTGAGAGAATCGCCAGAGGAGAGAAGACCCCAGTTAGGTCCCCAGTTGACGAGCCATCTGAGTTGGTTACCGCGATTGAATGCTCGGCTAAGTTCCAATCCGAATTTGAACTCGGTTACTGCCGCGAGGGGAGTGTATTCGTCACGGGTGATGGCCTCGCCTCCAAGGTCAATGACTTCTTGGTAGATGTAAGGACGTGCGCCGGAGGGGAAACCATGGTTGGTGTTGAGGTTGTGTAGACGGTCGTAAATGACGCGCAAGTCTCCGGGCCACATGTGTTTGGCGGCGTCGATTCTGTTCAAATCAAATCAAAATATTTTATTTCACGTAAATCTACACACTGCACTTATGAAACGTCAGAAGCTAGGAGCAAAATGACGAAAAAAGTTTTTTTTTATAAAAACATGGTTAAATAACAGCTTTTTATAATTATATACAACACACATATCAAATAAAAACAAGATATATAAAAAAACATCAAATGCAATGACTACGACACAACTTGAACTGTGATATAGTTAATAAAATAGCTTTTAAATAAAAAAAATATCTTACCTGAAACCAGCGACACCCAAACTGATGAGATGGTTCATGTAGTTGACGATCATTTGACGCACGTATTCTGTGCCCTGGTTCAAGTCTTTAAGACCGGACAGCTCGCAGTTACGTACCTGAGATACAAAGACAGAGGTATAGAATAATCTTTACGAACACTTATTTATTGGAATAAAGTATGGTTAGGCTACCATAAAAGAAACTGTTACAGAAAAAAGATATGATTGTTTAACATTCAAGTAAGTGGAGATAGGTCGTTAAGTAAATCAACATACCTGTAAAATGCTTATTGAGGTCATTAGAATTTATATCGTATCAGAAAAACAATTAAATAAAAGTGGTTTTGAAGAGTCTTACCCTATCAGGACAGCAGCCGTAGTCATTGCCAGAGATAACACAAATGGGCGAGTTGAAGTCATTCCTGCCGTAAGGCACGGATGGGTAGTGCCAGTTTCCGAAGTTAGCGGTGCTGCCTCCAGTACCGGTGTTCTCATTCCATGTGCCTGTCATATGGTTGATGATCGCGTCTACGTAGATTCTGTGGAAGATTCGAGATTGAGTCCTTAGTTTTTTTTTTATGGTTTGGAATTTATTAAATAACTTCTCCCGCTCTGCGCGGAGCGAGAGGGCGTGTCAGACTTTTACTGACTAAAACCTGTGTTCCTTCTGTTGCGTGTGTTAGGGCTACGGTATCCCTTTCCAACAAACCCACAACTCTAGCAGGGAGTCTTATGTTTAACGTTTAAAGTATAATAGGATAAACGAAAAAGTAAATAATATTTGTAAGATTGAAGAGCAAAGTCCAATACCAGCCGATCTATTCTGAAAAAATCTCACCGTGTAAATGTAGGTGAAGTGAGCTAGCAGTGAGCCGTTATTAATGTCAATCCTTCACTGACAGTTCACTCCACGCTCACTTCACAAAAGTTTTCACGGTGAGATTGTTACAGAATATGATTATATATGACTTGATTATTACCCATAATTTTTGTAAATTTTCGATAACTTCAAAGTGGAGTATTACAAGTTAATTGAACGGGCAGTAGAATAGGGACTTTATTCAGTCTGAAAACTATCAAGAAAGAAAAAAAAAACTGTGACCCACCTGACACCAACAGCATTACATCTTCGGACCATGTTAGTGAACTGCTGTTCATTTCCGGAGCGAGTGACCAGGCGGTAAGAAATAGGCTGGTAGCGTTCCCACCATGGGCGTTGATGCGACCAGATGATCAAGTTCTCATTCGGGGGGGAGATCTATAGGAAACAGTTGCATCGATTAGCCCTGATAGACTAGTTTTAACCTTTCCAGATATGGCGACACCCAAAAGAGTCAATAACAACATTGATTATTGTGTCTCATTAGTCGAGGCTTGATAAATTTCAAATTGTTAGGTAAAATTATCATACATGGATCGCGAAACCAAGCATCATACTAATTGATGGATGATTCTGTAATCATGTTGATTATCAGGTTAGGTAGCGAAACCAAAATATTATTGTAATAATCATAATCTTTAAATTAATTTGTAGGTTGCTGTTAGTCATTATAAAGATATCGTATCTTTAATTTATTATAAATCAGACCAACATACGACCATCAAAAATGTTATTATTTGTTTCATAATAGTGATCACAATTTTGTTTTTAGCATGCACATAACCACATCGTTTTGTAAAATCACCTCTTCAATATCAAACAGTTATTTAACGTTTATTATTTTTTCATACTAAAGTGCCAGTTTAATTCAATGCTTTGAGTTTGAGCTTACACTGTTTTTGTGTTTAGGTACCTCTGGGCTCTGCCTAACCCTTCGGGATTACAGACGTAATGTAATGTTAAGTTATGTATGTTTTCTTTCATAAATCGAAGTCGCATTACGGCTTATTTTTAATTATTTTAGTTATAAATTGTTTTTTTTTTATCTCTTTGTTCACGGACGCTTCTGACGTTTTGCATCGTTCTCACATGTTTAACTTCAATATGAATGATGTAACCAATACTTTGTATCAATTTAATTTAAAAGAGTGTCCGTGGAGTTTTTTGCCCGTTCTTCTCCATAGGAACCTACTATTTGGAATGGGCAACTAGCTTCATATTTGTAACTGACCGACTTCTTGACAATTCAAAAGTGCCTGTCAATGGTTTAATTGAAATAAATGCTTTCCGTCTTATTACAAAACAAGATTTATATTTTGACATGGCTTAAACCATGGAGCCAGTTTTTGTAATAAGAACGTAACAGTGATTGAAATACCGTTCTTTATACAAAACTGAAAACTTAGGTCGGTACTAAGTTGTCAGTTTTGTGTTTAGGAACTTTACCATAGTCAGAATAAAGTTCGAAATTCAATAATGGCTCCATGTTTTAGCCTGGGTCTGAAGATAAACCTTGTTTTGTAATAAGGGGGTTTGAGTTTGAGATTACTTTCTTACCTGAATACCACCGAATCCTCTGGGTCCAAGGAACCTCTCGCACTCAGCGGCGATGTCATCCCACTTCCATTCAAACAGATGGACCATGGTAGTCCGGCCTGAGGCATAGTGAGGGTTTTTGTAGGCCAGGGCCACACTCAAGGCCGACAGGCATAGAATGAGACGAAACATCCTGTAACGCAGAAGTATGATAAGGACATGTTAAAAGAAATTAAGACGGTGGTTAATGACAAAGTGGTTGAGGGTGAATATGAGAAATCCTTTTTTGATTTGAGATTTGTTTGTTTATACATTTAATTTTAAAGCCACATAATTATTGGCTTAATTATTTTTTACTAAACAATGGTAAAAACATCAATTTTTCATTTGTTGAATGGAAAAAACCATTTAATTGACACAAACAAGCTGGAAATTATAAAAAAAAATACCATAATATACTTACATATTATTTATAACCGGTTTCTAGACTATCCGAAATATTAATCACCCAGTTTACGTTTACTTATTCATAAATTACTTATGTAGATTTACACTATGAACAAAACAAATCGAAAAACACATCACATCGATAACTTAGTACTTTTTGCGTAATAAAATAACTATCAATTCTCACTTTCAAACACTCACTCACATTCTAACTATTACTTTCTTAAACACTGCCAATGAATCCCTCATAAAACAAGCTTCATTTGTTTCCGATAACAAAACGTCTATTGCAAGAGCTAAGTTCAACGTGCAATGTAATAATAGACATTCTATTCAATCATTTATATACGCACATTCGAAACATATCTCTATATAAAAGGAGGTCGCAATGACTCATAATATATTACTGTATTTGTTTATTAAACTAAACAAATTCTTTTGTTACGTATTTAGTCATATAGTTATTAGGTACTAGTTCAGAAGAAATAGTCTCCTTCTTTCTTAAATTCTGTCATGGCGGACAATCGCAGCGGAGACTGGTCTTCGACGCGGGAGATATTTTAGTGCACAAGTGTGCACAGACTAGACTATGAGTAATCCGATGGGACGGCAATCCGACTCGATCGGAGAGGGTTCAGGTAGGTGCAGAACCAACGGCTTAACGTGCTTTCCTAGGCACGGAGTCACACCGCCGTCTCCGGGCTGCTACTGAGAAATTTCTATAGGAAAACCCAATTGCCCGACCTGGGAATCAAACCCAGGACAAAAACAAAAAAAAAGTGTGCGTGTTTGTTTTTTTTTTTTTTTTTCATTCTCCTACTCAAAACTGGAGTAAGTATACTCTTGTATTCATTTCACTCCTCATAAAATGAACATACTGAGGGCATTATATGAAAATCGATTCTTAAGGGGACGATAACCGACTTTTAGTGATTCTAAACTGAAGATCACGTCTAAACGACACTACTCGTTTAGACGTGATCGTGATTCTAAACTGAAGATCACGTCTAAACGAGTAGTGTCGTTTAGACGTGATCTTCAGTTTAGAATCACTAAAAGTCGGTTATCGTCCCCTTAAGAATCGATTTAATGATTTAAAAAAAATATATGATAAATTAGAGCATTTTCTCAATAATTTAATATAGTGAATATTTTAGATTATGTTTATATTATATAGTGAAATTAATTTGTAAAGTTATGTCTAACGCGGATAAAAAACTGAGAATGGCGCAAAATCTACCAAGCGTATTTTCCTGAAACCTTCACCAATTTAAAGACAATTTAATTATTGATCTTTTAGTATACGCGTTTTATTAAAATTCCTTTTGTTTTGTGTATAATAAATTAATGCGTCAAATTGGGGACAGCGCTCCTTGATGGGCGAGTCCTATTACTGGCTGAACGTACGACGCGTTGCGTGAGCTCAGTACAGAACACGCAAGCTAAATACTCAAGGTCACTGGCATATATCTCCGTCTTAAGGAGTAAACTCCAAGCACAAATCTCGATTACACTAACTTGCACGAATAAAAGTATGCAAGTAACTTGCACCATTGTGACATTCACCAGTCTGAAGCTATTTTAGGTAAGTACAGCAAAATGGCATGAAAATGTATGTTACTTTCATATTTTCGTGCAAGTTACAGGCATATCCTATTTGCAGCTTGAAATTCTCGAAAGTTCACTCACCTTTTGTATTTTACCGCTTGCACAACCACTGAAGATCAATGTATCTGCATGGGGTCCTACTGCGACAATACTTTATATACCAAGAGATAAAAACCTCAGTCAGAGATTTGATAAATTACATTATCTTTTTAATTACTATAATCTCTGATACAAAGGTCCGAAAACAATAATAATCTAAAGATGTCGAGGTACGATAATTTTCTAGGTAACGTTGACTGATATTTTATAATAATTTTGTAGGTTTTGAAAGTTTGAAAATTTCTTAACGGTATAAACAGGGTCAAATTCTAGCGAAACTTCGCAGACATGATGGGTATCGATATCTAATCTAAACATGGTAAAACAAAAGATACATTAATTGTATGATGTTTTTAGGGTTCCGTTCCTCAAAAGGAAAAAAGGAACCCTTATAGGATCACTCGTGTGTCTGTCTGTCTGTATGTCCGTCTGTCACAGCTGATTTGCTCCGAATCGTAAATAATAAAGGTTTTGCAAAAAAAAAAAAAAATTTAAAAATAAAAAATTATGACTATTATTACAAATAGATAAAATAATTTTCAAAGAACACACAATAGAAAATGTTGCCATATATTTATATAGATTTGAAGAACTCCTATCATATTGACCCCAGGTCATCTAAGCTTCTTATCGCGAAGTCTGAAGAGCCGACTGAAAAGATTAATATGATTATCAATATAGATGAAGTTAATGGACGAGATAGTAACCGCAAACCGATTATATATATATATATATATCAGAACAAGCCACCAATGACATGGTAACTAAATTAGAGGGGCTATAAAAGACAATGAAAAGGATAAATCGTGACGTACGACAGAAATTAAAGATACGTCTAAAATTACTTGCTGAATCAAAAATTAAGCTGGCATGCAAACGAACATACTTATTCTTGCTCATATTGGTTTTATCTTGTTATGAACATGTGATAAGGAGGGATGAAACGCATGTGAATAAGAGAGTGATAACATAAATGTGGATAAAGAGGAAAATAAAGATGGAGTGAATGATAGAATATAATAGAATACTCTTTATTATGTACACCATAAAAGTTACAGACATAAATGTTGAAATTTTACTTAGGGTGACAGTGACACAATGGGCGGTCTTATCGCTAAAAGCGATTTTTTACAGACAACCTTTGGATGGATTAAGGGAGAAGGAGAGACAATACTGCAGGTAGTCAGTGGTGTGATAAAAAGACAGCTAACAGAGGAGAATGGAAGAAGAAACCATTTTGTGCCGACCCCAAGAAAAATTGGATAAGAGTAGGAGGTAGAAGTTTATATTGGATTTCAAATTGATCGAGATGATAGGATGTAGGATTCAGTTATTTGATTTCTTTACATACCTCTGCTCCAACATGTATGGCCAGATACAATTCTTCTCCAACTCCAGATAACGTTATTAGTGCTTGGCCTGTACTTGATACAGTCACAGTCTTCCCTGTGCAAGTATTTTCTTGCTTCTGTCCTGATCTAATGTCACAGTAGGTTCCAGCTGGCAGTCCTGTCTGTAATTTTGGTTTTATTTAAGTATCTTTATTGTGTCTTAAAACAGTTATTCGGCTCGATTTTCTGAACATGATTTTTTGGCTTTAGAGTTCAGTTTCTATTTTCGTCTTGGTATCTTATCTCCCTTTAATCGAATTCTAAAGTAGATACATACCTGTAAGATTCTGTTAACCGCACTTCCTTCTGTATTGAATACAATGAATCCTTTAGTTCCCAAACTGAATGCAATTTGGTTGTTGCCATTGTCCCACCAGTTTCCAACTTCAGTATTATGAACCTCGTTTCTAAATCCAACCATTTTGTAAACAGTGCTCCAGCGGTGTTCACATACCCAACCACTGTCAGTTGTGCACTGTCCTAGCTAAAACACAATATAACAATAAAGTATCAGTTTGAATTGTGTTTATTTTCTATAATTTAAGAACAAAATAATATATGACTTACCTCATCAAAAACTTGACCCTGAATATTTCCACTAGCATCAGCGGGTGGGCCTTCGTTAAAATTAGTAAAATAAAAACTGCTTGTTATCCGAGCTTGGCCATATGGATTTGCTAGAAGAAATGCTAAAGCTGCCTGTAGCAAATAAAACATGGTTTTTAATGGCTTTTCTTTACAATAAACTTGGGTTTTGTTATTATTATTATGTAAAAATCTAGCAGATTACATTTATTCTAACGATGGTTAAAAACATGAGTTTTTGTGATATCGATAAAGAAGAAAGAAATAATAATATTTGATTTGGGACACGCACAGGAAAAAACTAAAAAAATTAGTAACTAATAACTAATTAATAACTATTAACTAATAACTACTAACTAATAACTACTAACTAACTAACTTATTACTAACTATAAAAAAAGAGCAATTGAAACTAAAAATATTCACATCAAAAATAAAAAGGATCTGTGCGAGGTCAAAAAGGCTCCTATCTCAGCATAATGCTGCGATATTTAAAAAACAAATACCACAGCGCAAGTATTCTGATAGGGCCGGCTGTGATGACACGGGCACACCTACAGACATCTATAAATCCCACTAGAGGAATAAAAAAAGGTAACGATAGAACTATCCATACCTATTATTTTTTCAATCTGATTGTTACTTGATAATTTAATATGATTGCATTTACCTTATATAGTGTAGAATTTTTATATGTCAATATACCATCAACACGTTGTGTATCATGATTGTCAACGAAAACCACAGCGTTCTCGCTTGGCATCATATCCAGTCCTGTAGTTCCATAAAAACTTAAATTTTTCAAAGCTTTTTGACCAGAAAAAAATTTAAATAATTCTGACCCGGCCTGGAAAATAATTTATGTATTTTTTTATTTAAATAATGAATTTTGAATAAATCACGTAGATACTCTGAAAAATGTGATTCGACCTGATAATAATCAGTAGGTATCCTTATCAAATCGCAGATACTGTCAAAAATGACCACCTTTATAAAAAAAAATACAATCGTAAACCAAAAGAAACAACATAGTAAGCCAATCAAAATATCACAAAAAAAACCGGCCAAGTGCGAGTCGGACTCGCGCACGAAGGGTTCCGTACCATTATCTATAAAAATGGCAAAAAACACGTTTGTTGTATGGGAGCCCCCCTTAAATATTTGTTTTATTTCAATTTAATTATTTATTTTTAAAGTCAATATATATCTACATATTCTGTGAATATTTCAAGCGTCTACCTGTTGCCGTTATCAATATAGAGCAAAAACGAGCAAAAAAATTACGTTTGTTGTATGAGAGCCCCCTTAAATATTTATTTTATTCTATTTTTTTGTATTTTTTGTTATAGCGGCAACAGAAATACATCATCTGTGAAAATTTCAACTGTCTAGCTATCACGGTTCATGAGATACAGCCTGGTGACAGACGGACAGACAGACAGACGGTGGAGCCTTAGTAATAGGGTTCCCGTTTTATCCTTTGGGTACGGAACCCTAAAAAAACCTGATAACAATTGGACTACGCATATTCCTGTTTATTGTAATAGGAAAAGCTGCCACAAATAAATATCTACATAATTATTTTCGGGAGATTCAATGTTGAAATTTAATGATTCAAATTTTCATTCGCTATAGCGAATGAAAATTTGAATCATTAAATTTACTATAGTAAGCGATGTAATTGGGCAGGCAGGGGCCATAGTCCTTCTATAGTTTTACGTAACCAGTCCACTTTAGCCACCCAAAATCCAGAGTCCAATATCTTTGTTTCCATATCCTGCAATAGTCCTTCACCAACCGAGGGTTGTCCTTGGGTGCACTTGCATTTTATCAATGTATAATTAAATATAATATTAATAAAATTAAAAAATACATTAATAATGTATTTTTTTAATTTAGTTTAATTGTACGATCCAAAGTTGGTTGAAATAAATAAATAAATAATAATAATGAATAATGCGTACAGCGATAAACGTCAGTTGGTGCCACTTTTCATTGAAAGCGTCTAACGGGCCTCTGCGTGTTGGCTTCGGCCCACCGTACGCCTTGTACGTTCTCCGTGACGGGGATATGGCAAACGGGGACAACAGGAATACACTTTGTTGTTACCTACTTAATTGAGATAGGCTATGACAAAATTGCTTTTTCAAAGTTAAACGCGCGGTCATGCCTCCTTAGTTAATGGAAACTAATTTGTCCATGATTAAGCAATAAACAATCTTGCAGAGGCATGAAAATCCTTTCTTGAACCGTGTTCTACTTTCAAAAGTTTCAGATTTAGTTCTATAAACTGGCACAAAGTTTAAATGTTCGGAAATGATGTTATTATTAATGAGGCAATAATATTTTTAAGACTTTAACCGCTTTATGACTTCACCTGATTCAGCAAAAATATGATCAATTAGCTTCTGCCCGTGACTTCGTCCACGTGGAAGTCAACTATACCATAAAAAATATCCTAGGGCACTATCCTATGGCACACGGCAATAGTGAAGCTTTCTATCAGTAATTTTTTCATCAGAATAGTACTGCTAGAGAATACCTCTTACAAACTAACAAACAATTTTACCTCTTAATAATATTGGTTTAGATTAGATGATGAGAACGATGCTATATTGCACGAATTATAGCCCGATTGATGTTATTATGACGCTCAAGATCAACATTTATAAATAAACAGCACCCCAATTACCTAACATACTTTTAATCACAAAGCGAGGGATTGTGAAGGAAATTGCCAATCCAATGCTTCATATGTTTGAAAAATTCGACTGCTCGACAGCATAAGTGACGCAATGAATGATGTTGAACTGTCAAAATGAAAGCCATTGGCATTGTGTGTTACTCAAGTGCTCCGCAGATGTAAGCCCCGTTCTTATGAAAGCAACTATGACCCAATTACTTACAGTAAATTCCGTGATGTCTCCCATATCGTTATAGTCATTAAAAGTGACTACACCCCCCTTCGAAACTTCTTGGTAAATGTACGGTCTTGAGTTCCTTCGGAATCCATGATTTGTGTTCAAGTTATTAAGGTACTTGTAAATTTCATTTAGATCTTCTGGCCACATGTGCTTTGCGGCGTCTACTCTGAATGGAAAATAATTAAGTTAGGATTTCCCATCCACTTTTTCAATGGCTGGACGTTCTTTGGAGACCATTTCTTATCTAAGACCAGTTCGAATCTTACCTGATACCAGCTACACCAAGATCAATAAGTTTATTGAGGTATTCGATAATCCTTTGGCGAACGTATGGCATTGTTTGATTTAAGTCCTGTAGTCCACCCAACTGACAAACCCGAAGCTGAATAAAAATAAATAATAATTTGTAAAAAGGAACTTATGTGAGTGAGGATATACAGAATTGCGACAGAAATCAATAAATGGTTGGAAATTTGTTGTTGAAACATTGAAAAAAGGAACAATACGAGACAAAAACGAACCTCAGTAGCATTATCATAATTATCAACTTGACACACTGGAAAATGGAAGTGCTCTTCTGTATATGGAACCGCTGGATAAGAATAATTGTGAGGGAAGGCAGTACTGCCGGCAGTCCCTACTACTGCACTTGTTGTTTCTTGGGGTATTGTCATATGGTTGAATACGACGTCCACGTAAATCCTGCGAAAGAGTGGATTTTTCAAACACGTTACCTGATCTCATTGGCTCGGTAGAGTATTAGTAGTGAGTAATTCTAAAGTATTAGACATTTTCGCCAACATATCGCCATGATTAGTCTTGTCTGAGTCGGAATGCTGGGATAGTAAAGAGATGAATGAAAGGCAACTGCATGCAGCTGTGTTTACTTTAGGGAATTGGCAAAAAGGTCTGAAGTTACTCTTTTAACATGTTTAATAATATTTTGTATACATTAGTTCCGTGTGGTGCCAGACGTAAAGAATAGCATCATCCTATTTCTTCCCATGGGTTTCGTAAAAGGCGACTAAGAGACTTATTAGAGAATGGGCAGCAGCGTTTTCTATGCACTTTAACACCATATTGCGATCGCCAACCCGCCTGCCAACCGTGGCGATTATTGCGAACCTCCCCCCCCCCCTTTGTGGGAGGCTTATGTCCAGCAGTGGACGTGTTTTGGTTGAAATGATGAATGATGATACATTAATTAGGTATATACCCGTAGTGAAGAGGAGACCCTTAACAAAACAATAGATAACATAATAAGGTATTTAGATGATAATAATTTAAACAAGGGTCCCAAGACGTCATATTATTATGAAAATGAGAAAAATATTTACCTGACACCAACTTTGTTGCACCTAGTAGTCATGTCCAAGAAGGCCGCTTCGTCTCCTGACCGGGTAGTCAATTTATACGACATGACTTGGTAGCGCTCGTACCAAGGTCTAATATCGCCCGCTAGGTTTAAAACCAAATTCTCTGAAGCCGGCGAAGTCTGTTGGTTGGAAAACATTTTTATGTGGAGTCCAAACTCTTGGTGAGATTTGGACGGAAAGCTTGAGTCAAACCATCCCTTGCGGGATGCGGTATGTCAATGTCATACAACTTCTTTGAGAATAGTTACCAAATAATATATTTAGTATCTATGAAGATAAAACAATATACGAAACGACACTTAATGAAGATCACAAAACGGGGGATACTTAAAACCCGATTCAACCAATCAAATGGCTTTATATCTATGCTCAAAGCGAGATCTATGCTTAAGTAACGGGGGTCTACTCCGAAGCGATAATTCGAAGTATCGGCCGAATGTTCTGCCGTTTTATAACTTCCAAAGTTTACTTTTTTGACTTTGAGTCCTTACCTGAATTCAAGTCACATTTTTGACTTTGGCTTACCTCTTTGACTATCACTTTTTTTTTTCGCCATTGTCAGCCGTAGTCAAGAAACGGCCGAACATTCGGTCGACACTTCAGATTTATGTTCTGACTTGACCCCGCAGAGTAGCGTTTAATAACATCGGCCTCTGGATTGTTTTGCATCTTAAGCAGAAGCCGTGCCGTCGGCTCATTTGTAGGTTAAACAAAACCAAATACTGTGTAGGAGAACAAAACTTACCTGCACCGCTCCATATTTCTTAGGCCCAAGAAACCGCTCACATTCGTCTGCAATATCTGCCCATTTCCATTCAAACATTTGAACGATGACAGAACGGTCGGACCATTGGTTAGTCTTTATGTAAGCCTCGCAGGAAAATGCCGCGGCAAATAATGAGCAGAAATAAACCCACTCAAGAAGAGACATTGTCTGAAAATGTAACAGATTGATAAAGATGCTATTGCTAGGAAGAGTTAACATTCATAGAAAAAGGGTGTCCTCAATTTGACAAAAAACTAATTAAAAATTTTCATTTAATAAAAAATAACGTTAGGTAATACTTGATAAAGTTATCACTTTACAAACTATCATTTCTGTAAATAACTCATTTGACAAATAATTGAAAGACAACCATTCATTACATCAAAACATCATTTGCTGAAATATTTGTAAAGTAGGTACTTAAAACTTTTGCGAAATCTGTATTTCGTCAAATGATTACCTAAAACACTATACAGGCTGACTTTGAAAACATGCGACAAAATTTGAGGGAGTGTTCTAGCCATCAATATGAACAACTTTTATTATGGAACCAAATAAGAATTCGCAAAAAAAGAAGTCAACCTTCTTATACAAAATGGTCCATTCGGTTATGTACCTTTATAGGAAAGTCGACTTTTTTTTTTGCGAATTCTAATTTGGTCCCATAGTAAAAGTTGTTCATATTGATGGGTAGAACACTCCCTTAAATTTTGTCGCATGTTTTCAAAGTCAGCCTGTATAACACACTATATATGTATATACATATACAGACTATGTACTGTTTGCGAAATGAGGTGTTTGTCAAATTATTATTTTATATAACTAATGTTATTTTTTAAATTATTATTTGTCATTCGTTTTTTGTCAAACATTTGTGAACCTAAAAAAAGACATAGGTATCTACTATTCTATTCTATTTTTGTTGTATGGCAAACAAAGCCGGTGTCGACTATTCTGCCAATGTCTAAAGTGAGTTGAGAAATAGGTATCTACTATGAAAACGCCAATAAAAAATAACATAAACATTCATTGACACTGCCGACAGAAGAGAAAACCTTAAAACTATGAAAATAAGTGTTTTTTTTTTTTTATTATTTTTGGTATCGATCGTAATACATTATGCTTTCACTGCTGGCCAAGCGCAACACCTCATACTCATAGCAACAGATATTATACTGTTAAAATTAGCATGTCGGTAATGCGAATCCACAAGTTTTTCTCCTAACAAAAATCGCTCAACGCTCGTAAAGAATTTTTACCTTTAAAAATCTTGGTATCTACGTAATAAAAAGACGAAGGATCGATCCTGCCTTATGAACTAAGATGGATATTCCAATTAAAATGTGTTGAGGCGCAATGTAAAGAACGAAGTATTGTATTTATTTTATTTCATGTTTTGTTTATTTTTATCTCATTTAATGCGGCACCGGTTGACATCATCACGTCAACGCCGGCTGTCGCTGAAAACCAGCGCTGCGGCTCTGTCTCCTATAGGGTCGCAGCAATATACAACATTATCTTTAGTATAATCGAAACCTGAGGTTTGTTCAGAATAAGGAACTGAATCGATTTCAATAATTTTTACACCATGTTATATTTTGTCCCAAAATATTTTAGGTGATGGAAAATTTTATCACCATTTAATTACTTACAATACAATCGCCGTATGTTTAGGTACCTACGAGTACTGCCAAATTATTATCAATGAGCGCAAGAAGACCCTGGAGGCGCGGGGGCGCCGTTAACATGTATTTGTACGGACAACCCGGTAACATAATAACCATCCACCCACCAACTCTGTGATTTTTCATGATACAGTTTTGAAATTTTGTACATAGATTCTTTACAAAAAAATACTAGACACGTATTTCGGGGTTCGCATATACTAAAACTAATGTTGTATAAGAACGTGACGCATATTTTCCCTAAACTTGTTCTTTCGTTTGTGTTTTTTTTTCTTAGGGTTATGTTAACCGCAAATAAACGTATTTTCTATCTTTTCTTTCAATGTAGATAGTCATACCTAATACAAAAGAAATTATTCTAAAATAAGTACTTGAATGTTTACTTACTATTGTGTTAACACAACTGATCAACAGGAAAACTAAACTCAACAATGCTCATTCTAATCAAAACACTTTAACACAATAGCAATCGAAAATATAACATACACACAGGAGTAGGAACCATACAGTTAACAGAACAGTTGGGTATGCACCTAATATAGGTATACATTTTCAGTAGGTACAATTTTGGTTGCTGACGACATCAGCACTGTTTTTGCTGCTGATAATTTAGAAATCAAATACCTACCTACCTTACCTATCTGTCTGTGAAAACAGACACAGTCTATATTATATTTTATTATTCTTCTATTATATTTTTATTATATTTTATTATTCTTCTATTATTATTCTATATTATATTATTATATTATATTATATTCTATAAATAAATTGAAATTAAATGTAAATTAGACTACCTCATCATCATTCATCATTCTTCTGCCCATTTGGGCTCGGCGCAACATGTCCCTTTCTTCATATCATCTTTCACACAGTCCATGCATCGTTTCTTCGGTCTTCCCCTCCTCTTATAGCCATCGACATTCATACTCAAAACTTTCCTCACATTTTCCTCATTCTTCCGCATCACATGCCCAGTACCATGACAATCGAAACCAAATTAAACTACCTTAATGTTTGATATTTAGATCTACATTTGTAACAAACAATGCTTCTGTAAACTTAGTCCCCCTTATTACAAAACAAGGTTTATCTTCAGACCCAGGTTTAAAACATATGGCTCCATGTTTTAAACCTATTAATTACCCTTATTGAATTTCGAACTTTATTCAGACTATGGTAAAGTTCCTAAACACAAAACTGTCAACTTAGTACCGAATTAAGTTTTCAGTTTTGTATAAAGAACGGTATTTCAATCACTGTTACGTTCTTATTACAAAAACTGGCTCCATGGTTTAAGCCATGTCAAAATATAAATCTTGTTTTGTAATAAGGCGGAGTATGTTTAGGACATTTATGTATCTTTCTTTTTACATCGGTAACTTCGCATCGGTACATAGTAGGTACCTACACAGGTACAACACTTGGCTCATTTTGTTGGCTGTACATCCTGCCTAGCTACGGTTGTCTACTTGCTATCATTTCTAAACCTCTATTTTACAATAATCAACGGACTAATCTTTTAAAATTAAGGTCTGTATTGATAGGAACCTAGATGGCGTTGCATCTAGCCTAACGTAAAAGCAAACGCCGTGTTATAAAATAAATTTAAAAAATACTATTAGTGCGTTTATGTAATTAAAATTAACTGCACCAGTTAAAACATCAACTAATAACTATGTGAAAGTGGTATCTTTGAGTTATAAACACAAACCGTGAAATTAAAACAAAAACTCTTAATACACAAACCACCAAGAACATTAGTGACAAAAAACCAACAACCAATAAACAAAGATTGTATGTGCAAAGAAAACAACTGCATGTTCGTTGCTCATGTGATAATAAACAATACCAAAATGCAAGTGAGTTAATTATTAACAGTGAATCAAGAAAATTTAGATTGTTGTACTATTTAAAAAATCCGAATACCCAACTTGCCCATAAATCGATAAACTAATCA
This sequence comes from Tiliacea aurago, assembly GCA_948098905.1. Taxonomy (NCBI): domain Eukaryota; kingdom Metazoa; phylum Arthropoda; class Insecta; order Lepidoptera; family Noctuidae; genus Tiliacea; species Tiliacea aurago. The sequence goes on along the minus strand of OX402586.1, from coordinate 18,123,342 downwards.
ATCGTCATCAAGAAACAGAACCTAATTTTGGCTTGTCGATTGTGAGACCAATCGGCCCTATTTGTGACGTGAATGAGAAATCAGTATCCCGATTTCTCGAATCACGGTCGCACATAGTCTTGAGATTGTTTCTGCAAAATCTTACTATTCTATCTTTCCCTACATCTAAACAAGGTATGAGCTAAGTTGAAACGATACATTTAAAATACCCACGAAAGATTGATAATAAACGGCAATTTAAAATGAATTGCGAATCATGCAAACAGCAAATAGCAGGCGGCAAATTACTACGTTGTTTCACATGCAATCATTTTCACCATTATCGATGCGTAAACATGACGACATCTTTTTTTACGGAAAACAAACACAAATTATCAATGTACTGGAGGTGTCCATCATGTGAAAACGCAAAAAAAGGGACAAAACATTATGATAATCCCGCCCGATGCCAGCCGCTGCCTACGCTGAACGACACGACAATGTCCATCGACGATCATATTGAAGACGATCAAAGTATACTAGGCCACACCAGAAGGATCATTTCTCCTGCGAGCCCACCAAACGCACAGTCGAGCTCACAAATAACAAATTCCATTACTTTACAACAAATAAGCCAACTATTAGATGAAAAACTTGAAAATAATAAAACAGCAATATTAAAAGAAATAAAAGGCACAGTACAAAGTGAAAAAATTCAGCATTAAAAACACACTTAAATATTACCCAAACAACAGAGGCCTTAGTCTTGGAACAGGTTTCAATAAATACAAACATAGTAAACGTAAACGAAAAGATACGGAAACTGGAAATTGAAAATGACAAGCTCAAGACCGAAATAGAAAAGTTACAAAACCAAGGTACACAAAAAGACGACAACACAAACAGATTTGTTATTTACGGCCTGAATGAGTACTATCGGGAAACTGAAAGAGATCTTGAGGATAGAATAATATACGCATTCCAAGACACGCTGAACATTGACCTCACAGGTTATATTGAAGAATTACACCGCATGGGTAGAAATGGGCTAAACCGCCCAATACAAATAGCGCTCATCAGCAAGAGAATGACAAAGTATATCATAACACAGGCAAGATTTTTGAAAGGGGGACTTCATATTTCAGAATATCTCGATTCGGACGCACTAAATGAAAGAAGAAAATATAGAGAAGAACGAAATTTTTCGCGAAGAAACAACGAAAATTCATCTGAAAACACATTCATGAGCCACACCGTGACTGCACCACCAACCACATCCGCTACAACCACATCAGCTACTCCACAGCGTAGAAACAGCCACGGTGATGGAAGTCATAGACAACCCGAAGATCATACTTTTCGATTTTAATTTTTTTATACAAAACGTGCAAAGGCTCAAAAACAAACCCCATATTCTTAAGAGTCTCATAATGAACCTTTTTATGTAGCCTGCCTTACCGAGACCTGGATAAGACCATCACCAAAAATAACTCATTACAGTCTGTGGATACGAGTTCAGTTCGGCTTTCTGTTGACAAAACCACCAAGGCGGTGGACCTGCCATTCTGACACGAACGGGATTGAACAGCAAAGCTCTACCCGAGTCAACATTACCAATCTATGCGTTGAATATGTTGTGGAATGTTGTGCCATAGAAATTAAGAGGCTAAAACCAATTATTATTCTTGTATACAAGCCCGATCGAAATATAGAGCAGTTCTTTAACTTTTTAAATCAACTCCTGAAGCTGTAGTGAGCTTCAGGAGAGCTTCTAAAATATAAAAACAAACGCCTCATTAATTTAGATTATTAAAAAAAAACGCAAAGGAATACCAGACTTCAATAACAACAACCAGAGACAACAATATCATGACAGAACTAAAGGAATAGTTCTGTCATGATATTGTCTCAATGTTGTTGTATTCGGTGTAGGTACACCGAAACATATACAAATAAGCAACCGGAAAGATTAAAATCTCTACTAAATTACTAAATTTTCCTGAAACAGTTGAAATCACGAGTTAACACAATTTTCTAAACGACGCCACAGTGAAAATACAAAATGAGTCTCGCAAATTAAAAAGTAACATGTTTCCAGAGAGTTCCATTTTCGAATTCCGTAACTGCTTTTTTATTTTTTTATTGTAAGTGGCCAATTCCAGAAACAATATGACCTATATAAAAATGTAGGGATTTAAATTATAGTAAATAGTCTATGTATGTACGAGTATGTGTAATATAAGTTTATAATCTATTTATGTAGGTACTTTTGCACCCATTTTATTAATAATTAATTAAGTATGTTATAATTTAGTATTTTTAATATTATTATTTTCTCTCAATGAGAGCACCCGCCATCTCTTCACCACCCTTGGTTGACTGGTAGAGAATGCCTAAGGCATTAAGTCCGCCTTTGTACCTTATTGTGTGCGAGAAGTTTAAATAAACAAATAAATCACTTATAAATGAAAGATGTTTTTCGTTGCAATGACGTACCCTCCGCTACCGGTAAGTTTTACAAAATAATGTATAACTTATTTGATTCTTCTATTCCAAAAAAGAAGAGAATGATTGTTGGAAATAGGCGGTATCCAGTATGGTTTACTAGAGTAAACGATACTCAGCGTAAAAGTAAACTACGTAATAAATGGAAACTTACGCGATGTGATATCACATATGCGGAGTTTAGTGCTTTGCGATCGGATCTAAAAGCAAGAACTCAGGACGCCTATAGATTGTACTGTAATGCCTTAGAAGATAACATAGGCAAAAATCCGCGACAGTTCTGGCAGCATGTTTCTGGCCTTCGATCAAAGGGCGGTTTCGAGCCAAATGTCATACTCCATGGTGAGACTTTTTCGGGTGTCAAGGCGGCCGAGGCATTTGCCCAGTATTTTTCAAGTGTATTTCTGCCCGATACACGTAAATCGGACACAAGAAACTTAAGTGTGAGTAGTGAGGGCGATAAAATTCCTCTTCCCATTTTAACCCCACCGGATGTATTTAAGGCTATTGCTTAACTCAAACCTCGTAGCTCGGTTGGCCCTGACAACATTCCAACCTATAACCTTAAGGGGTGTCATGATATCTTGGCAGCTCCTCTATGTCATGTCTTTAACCTAGCTCTCCAGTCCGGTAAATACCCTAAGCAATGGAAAATTTCGCGAGTCACTCCCATCCCTAAGACCAGTGACAAAACATCAGTGGAGGAACACCGGCCCATCGCTATTCTGCCAACTATTGCAAAGGTTTTCGAGCATATACTCCATACCTTCATTTTCAAACGCGTAAATATGTCTCTGTCTGATGCCCAACACGGTTTTCGGCCAGGTCGCTCTGTAAATTCGAATCTAATGATTCACGTAGACTACATTTCGAGTGGCTTGGACATCGATTCACAGGTTGACACTCTGTATTTCGATTTCCGGAAAGCATTTGGCAGAGTTGATAACGATGTGCTTTTGACAAAGCTGGGGGCCATCGGTTTCTCGTCCGGTCTTCTTCGCTTCTTTTCCAACTACCTGCGTGATCGTAAGCAGTTTGTCAGACATGGCTGCTTCGAGTCCAAGCCTTATAACACACGCTCGGGCGTGAGTTAGGGATCAGTGTTAGGGCCGCCTCTGTTCTTGATTATGATCAATGATCTCATAGCAAATGTTAAGTTTGCCAAATGCCTTCTTTATGCCGACGACCTAAAGCTTGTCGCACACATCAGAACAGACGAAGATTGTAAACTCCTACAAATGGACATTGACGGCGTCGTCGAGTGGAGCATTGTGAACAAACTATGTTTCAATAGTAATAAGTGCTACGTCATGACGTACGGTAGAGGGCTGCGACCAATCCATTATGACTACAGTTTGGGTGGTGAAGTAATTACTCGTGTCACCAACATAAAGGACTTGGGAGTAACTTTTGACCGCTGTCTTACTTTTAGAGATCACGTCTCTACTCTTGCAAAGTAATCTTTCAGGCGCCTGGGATTTGTTTTGCGAAATGCGACTTCCGCAAACCAAATGTTATTAGGCTCTTTTACACCGCTCTGGTTCAAAGCAAACTCGAGTCCAGTGCCTGTGTTTGGCATCCCTATACCACGACCTAAACACTGATGCTTGAAAAGATCCAGAAAACCTTTCTAAGATTCTTCTTCCAAAGGTTATACAATTTCTTTCCATATATGTACCCTACCAACTATCTTTTAGGGATGTTAGGGTTTAACTCATTAGAGGTGAGGTGAGGCCTTCATCAGCTCACGGTGGCCTGTAATACCTTACGGGGACATATAGACTGCCCAGAGCTCCACGGCCTTTTTGCCGACTATTTGTGCCCGACAAATACATCGGATACCGTCCGAGCCGCCGGCACAATCTGTTTGCGCAGCTTTCATCCAAAACTATCGCCAGAGCTGAATCCCCAGTGTGTCGTACTTTGAAGATGCTCAACGCCCTTCTGGCTGTCAACCCTGAATGTGATGTGTTTGCGGATGAATGGAGGAAAATTATGCGTATATGTCTGGTGTTCTGTGAGAGAAAGTATGCAAGGGAGTCTACTGTTCCATGTTAGTTTTAATAATGCAAAATTAAATTAAACTAAATTGAATCTGTATAACTTTTATACAAAATATGTTAATATTAATATTTTTTGTGCTTCTATGTTAATTAATGTAATTGGTGTTGTACCGTTTTGATTAACTATAAATAAAATAAATAAATAAATGAAAGACTACTATACCGTTGAGGAATTTAAAACTGACAAATTGTGAATCGATCGACCTTGTATGTTTATTATATTCACATACAAAGATGTTGCTTAGAGTATGTTTGACGTAAATGTGAAATAATAAATGACTTTAATTTATCCTACAAATATTATAAACGCGAAAGTTTGTAAGTATGGATGGATGGATGGATGGATGTTTGTTCCAAAATCAAAATCAAATCAAAATCAAAAATTTTTTTTTTTTTTTTCAAAACGCTCTAACGCCTTCTTCACGCTCTAACGGCTGGACCGATTTTGATAAAATTTTGTATGGAGGTAGCTGACATCCTGGATTAACGTATAAGCTACTTTTGATTACGATATTCCCACGGGATCGAGACTTACGCGGGTGAAACCGCGGGGCGCAGCTAGTTACCTATAATTATGACGAATTGATAATAATGACTTATTTTAAAATAAAATGCATTGCCGAGTGAAAATGTTCTACCCTTGTAACAAAAATTGTAATGCATATTAACCAGTGTTTTACATATTAGCAAATAAATAAATAGATATCGTAATTCTAACACTTTTGTATCCGTACCTAACGTTCTTCGACGAGGAAATGATATTAGATAGTTTTGTGTGGTGCAATTTTATTAAAAGCTGGAGAAATGTGGGTGTTACTATAGGTACTTAAATCTCTGCCTAACCCTTCGGGGATTACAGGCGTAATGTTATGTTATCCATTATCCGATTCATCCGATTGCGATGAAACTTCGATTCCTACCTTTATTTTTATTTTTTTGGGTAGGAAATTATCAAATAACTTCGTGGGGCGTGTCAGACTTTTACTGACTAAAACCCATCCGTGTTACTTCAGATGCCTGTGTGCCAGGGCCACGATATCAGACAGCACGATAGCATAGTCATTTGGTGCTGACATCTCTTTGAGGCGCGCGTGAAACACAACGCGCCGTCGATCCGGGCCTGGTTCTTATCGGACGGCGAGCCACCCATCGCTCACCATCCGCAAGCCCGCGCCTACGGTGGCCGGCAATCAGCCTGCGACTCCCGACGTCCGGGGTGTCTCCCGCGGGGACTAGGGGCGCGAGGGCGCGAACCTTGCCTCTCCCTCACGCGTTCCGCCTCCTCCTTCGCGAGCATTACGCATTATAACATTAGAAGTTTTCGTAAGCACACTCGTGATGGTATACCTACTGGGAACGAAGTCGCAGGGAACAGCTAGTTACAAATAAATGGTAGTGGTAAAACCAATGAATCTTGAATAGGTAAAGTTATATCACAATTCATAGAGAAACAAGCAGCAAATCATCACATTTCAATGCGCATGGGATCAGTACAGAAGTGGGTACTTTAGCTGAATGGTAGGAAAAATGTAAAGGCGTCAGTAATTATCGCTAAAAGTACTCTTTACTTATGAAAAGTACCTACTTGTGTATTTCCCTATCACTTGAATCATAAACTACTTAAGTACCTACTACAATAATAGGTAAGTAGATAATTATGTAAATGATAACATTGTGTTGAAAATTAATCCACTAATATGACCGTAATTAGGATCTAGAAAGTCGATGCAAAAACATTAGTTTAGTTGGATTCGTCCATAAATTAACAGCCAATCCCAAAATAATTGGAAAAGGCTAGGAAGATGATGATGATCCAATTATAATGAAACACTTTCATTGTATAAACTCGAATCTCCTTTGTATGATATAATTGCATATCACAGGTGTGAGTACTATGTACAATAGAGCTACCATGTACCGGGTAATAATATGTCTTTAATAGACTTAAATGTACCCTGGCGGCTGAGAGTATGTCATGCTCACTCAGATGTCTCGCTGATGGTGGCGTGTGTGTTGGATCATTTAGCTCCCTTCAAAATGGTTGAGCTGAATGGTGCTGATCCATGCGTCATGTTCGTGAACGGGCGCTGTCAGTTGGGACTGGTCATCTCTTAGCTGCCACGGCTTATTTTTAATTATTTTAGTTTTGAATTGTTGTTATCTTTTTATCACGGACGCTTCTGACGTATTGCATCGTTCTCACATGTTTAACTTCAATATGAATGATGCAACCAATATTTTGTATCAATATTTTAATTTATAAGAGTGTCCGTGGAGTTTCTTGCCCGTTCTTCTCCATAGGAACCTACTATTTGGAATGGGCAACTAGCTTCATATTTGTAACTGACCGACTTCTTGACAATTCAAAAGTGCCTGTCAATGGTTTAATTGAAATAAATGATTTGAGTTTGAGTATAGCAGGTGGCTTTATGTAGTTTCTGCCTACCCCCATGGAAAGGAGGCGTTTGTATGTGTTTAGAATGCAATATAAATGCATAAACTCAGCATTTATATTGCATTCTAAACACATAGAATGACTTGCCTTCTGTGTTTCCCAAACGGGTAGGCCAATATGTATTAGTAATACACCCACATTTCACCAATTAAATATTTAAAAGGCTCATGTAATAGGGACCATGCCTAATGCGATATATCGGGCACTGATGAAAAACCCAATAACTATTGCCTGACATGGGACTAGAGACAACGCTAGCGACAACTAGATAAAAAAAAAAAATTACTGTCGCCAATCGCCCGTTATTGAGTTTTGAGTTTTTTTTTTACACCTTTTCAGTACGAATATTTTTTTTATATTCTTGCACACATACAAACTTGGCATATACCTAACAATATTTACCGAACTATTTAATTAGGTACCTACTCAATATAATATCAGTAGACTTTAGACTTCTTGAAGACAACCTTTAGGTTCCGAGGCTCGAAGAAAATTGATCTTCATGACTCCCTGATATGAAAATAGGCAAATCACATACTTTAAATTTTATTACTATTTAAAATCACTACAAATCTTATTACCTATTATTTGGAAATCATGACATTCGGCCATCCAACACTGTGTTGCCTCAACAATCATAAATATTATTTTTTTAGGGTCCGTACCTCAAAAGGAAAAAACTGAGTCCCTGTAGGACAAAGCTATAGGATTGCTCGTGTGTCTGTCTGTCCGTCTATCACAGCCGATTCGCTCCGAATCTACTGGACTGATTAAGTTGAAATTTGGTATACTTACCTATGAATCTGTGGGACGGACACCATATATACGCCGGATACCACGGACGTGCTACGTAAACAATTTTTTTTTTAGGTTTTGCAAACCGTTTCCGTACCGTATATCTCCGTATATAAATGAAAGGGCTTGTTATGAGGGTACCATTTTTTGTTTTATAATTTTTAAATAAATATTTTTTTAGTTATTTAAGAAAATAGATGAAAATTGACCCTTAACTCCGAAACAATGGAGCCTAAAATTTAGAAAAAAATACAGAAATTAGTTCTACAGATTACAGGAAAACCTATAAGTACCTTGTCTATGGTCTTAAAATAATATGTGCGAAGAAACTTACATTTGCAGTTGGAATGTATGTGAAACCATGTTTTTCAACTACAACGTTTCTTGGGATAAATTCATCCCAACTACGGAACCCTTCATTGTGCGTAGTCCGACACGCCCTTGACCAGTTTTTTTTTAAATAAATCATGATACAATTATTGGGTGAATTAAGTGTCTACCTAGAAGGCTCCGAATGGCTCCTCTTATGGTTTGAGGTTACGGGACATCTGTAATGGGGTACAAAGGCATCGCTGGTGCATTTCCAGAGACAAAGCTGAAATGACACATAAGCCTGTAATTCCAGAGACAAAGCTGAAATGACACATAACCTATGGTTGAATAGATAACCTTGAAATAGCATATAGAAGACCTTATGGCCGTTCTAAAAATACACAATATTTTTTTCAAAAAAATCGCATCTAAAGTACTACCTACTAGGGAAATATATTGTTTTGTATTTTATTTAGAACAGCCTTAAGGGCTATTATAATACGCAATTTCAAGGTTATCTATTCTTTACCGGACAACCAGTATATATTTTAATTTGTTCGCTGTCTTATAAATTTTTACTGGCAATGGCTTCGAAAATACTAAGTATATATGATATAAAAAAGTTGACAACCCTACCTGCACCCATACCCTTCCTACCAGAACACAGCAAAGCTGCTTGGCGGCAGACATTGGTAGATAAGGTATGCTGGTATCTACTTAGTAATTATTTTTTTACCAAAAACTTAGCCTAGTAAACATCAGTTTTGTTTTAATAAGGGATGGTTATCATCATCATCATCATCATCAGCCCATAGCAGTCCACTGCTGGACATAGGCCTCTCCAATTGCACGCCATTCAGCTCGATTCTCGCCAACTCTCATCCAGCTGCCACCAGCCACCCTGCGAAGATCGTCGCTCCACCTAGCCTGAGGGCGCCCTACCTTACGTTTGCCGATTCGCGGTTTCCACTCAAGAACACGTCTACACCAACGGTCATCGGTTCTACGGCTAATATGGCCGGCCCATTGCCACTTCATGAAGTGGGTAGTAAGGTAAGACACCCTCAGGCTAGGTGGAGCGACGGTCTTCGCTGGCTTATTCTGTGGGATATGTCGACAACTTCTGTTCTCTGCCGGATCACTTCGCTCTGGATTCGATCCCTCAGAGAGACTCCAAGCATAGCCCGTTCCATAGCTCGCTGAACGACCTTGAATTTATGGACCAGCCGTACTGTGAGTGTCCACGTTTCGGCTCCGTAAGTCATAACAGGTAGGACGCACTGATTGAAGACCTTCGTCTTTAGGCTCTGTGGAATACGCGACGAGATGCGAATAAGGGATGGTTATGGCTATTACTAATTAGTAAGACCCTTGCCCTTCAAACTAGGAAAATCCTGTATCCTGTCCAGTACTGAGTACCTAGGTAGGTAGGTACTACTCATAGACTACCTAGGCGACGATAGTTACCTATCAGTGAATTCCACATCGATAGATGTCGAATGAAAAAGTCGTCTATCATAGTGCAGGTATTATTGCACAGAGACCACAACACTCTTGAGTATATATGTTCTGTGGCACAGCAAGCGATGATGAGGCATCATTCGTTACTGAATGAGAGTTTTCAGAAATGACGTTCACTAGGTGGCAGCACTAAGACGTCAGGGCCAGGGGGCACCTGTCAAAACACCTGTAATTTTTTAGTCGTGACTGAATGATGAACGAATGAATGAAACGAATGATGAACGACATCATAAGGACAGCCATAAGGTTTACTTCTTCCCAATAACAGTGAGTCGGTCAGCGGGTAATGCGAGCCGACATGGCTATGTCGGCTCTCATTACCCGCTGACCGCCATTTTCAAAAGTAATAACACTAATATCTTATTCGACTTTCAATCACCATTTCCCAAATGGCACTAGAAAGAAGACGAATCTAGGTATGTAATATGTTGGGAACATGGTCGTAGTAGGAGTTTACTTCTCCCCGAACCGAACTCTCGCCGAGTTCCACAACTCCCTTGCGGAGTTGAGAGTCGTCGTCGTCGGGTTCCATCCCCTCCCTGTGTTCAGCCTCGGGGACTTGCTAAGAACGTGGCTTGGGGTTATCTGTATACGGACACACGGTGCAGGATGGTGGAGGATTGGGCTCTGGAGACAGGCCTACACGTCCTAAACCGGGGTTCTGTCCCCACGTGTGTGCGGGTGCGGGGTGAATCAGTGGTGGACATCTCGTTCGCCAGCCCCGCTCTGTCGCCGCGAGTCATCGACTGGCGCGTCATGGAGGGACACCTATTCCGATCACCGGGTACATCCGGTTTGACGTCTCCGTCCAGACCTCAGGCGCGCTGGTCCGACACGTCCCGAGTGGTCCGCGGTGGTTGCTGAAGCAGCTGGACCGGGAGCTCCTCCTGGAAGCCTCGATCGTGCAGGCCTGGGTGTCATCACCGGACAGGCTTGCCGATAAAATTGAGGCAAGGATAGTGCATAAAGCAAATAGCATATTTTTGTTTTTATTTGTTTTATGGCAAACCACTGATAATAACAGTGCATTAGCATTTATTATGTAGCAGGAAATACATACAGAGGAAAGGAACACCATTTATTTTTTTACAAAAATAAATTATAAAAAGCAAGACAATTACAAAAGAAAACAATGTACAGTAATTTAGTGATAAATACTATGTTTATTAAAATAAAATAAAATTGTTACAAAAGAAAATCTATACCAGATAAATTAGCAAGCTTTTTTAGATGTGACGGACTCCAATTTATGATACTATACAAACATAAATTTGAACCAGGGTCACCGAAACTTTCCTATCGCGTAGTCTGAAGAGATGACTGAAAAGAGTAATAATAATTATGTTATAAAATAAAATCAACATTAAAGATTATGATGACTGCATCGTTGGCCTAGTGATACTGCTGAGCATGAGGTCCAGGGGGGTTAATCCAAAGTATCGGCCGAATGATCGGCCGTTTTATAACTTCCATAGTTTCCTTTTTTGACTTTGAATCCTTACCCGACTTAAAGTAACATTTTTGACTTTGGCTCATCTCTTTGACTGACGTTTTTTTTTTTCTTTCGCCTTGGTCAGCCATAGCTAGCCGTAGTCAAGCAACGGCCGAACATTCAACGATTTATGTTCCGAGTAGACCCCCTGGGTTCGAGTACCAGAGGGGCAATTCTACTAATTTTAAGAACGTTCACAGTCTGGTCTCAGTCTCAATCTGTCAAAAATACCTCTTATTTCCCTACATTTGGACAATTTTTTGACGTTTGTTTGTCGCCAAGATGAGATTGCGACTAGATTTTGAACGTTTTAAATTACGAGAATTGGCCTTCAGGTCGGGCAAAGTGATATTGGGTTTTTTTATCTGGAATTTCTCAGTAGCAACCCGGAGTCTGAATTTGTGCCCGGTTGACGGCAATAGGCTCGCCCCTATTACATGGGACTTAAACATAACTGGCGAAATGTGGGTGTAGTACAGGTACAGCTCTGCCCTCCCCTTCGGGGAAACAAGGCGTGATGTTAGCTTATGATCGAGATAGTATAAGTACTAAAGACTTTTATAGTACTTTAGACAAGACATTCCATTTGTCGATAACCTTTCATATCCAAATCAAAACTCTTGATTTCTTTATCTTTTTCATCTTTCTATCATCATCATCATTTCAGCCGAAAGACGTCCACTGCTAGACATAGGCCTTCCTAAAAGGGGGGGTTTTCCATAATCGCCACGCTTGGCAGGCGGGTTGGTGATCGCAGTATGGTGTTAAAATGCATAGAAAATGCTGCTGCCCATTCTCTAGTAAGTCCCTTAGCTTTCTATAGTTTTGCTTAATGCGGGACTGTGGTATAGGACTTCCTAATGTACCACCGTAATATGATAATGTGGTGAGTCTTGTCTGTGTGGTGCCGGACGTAAAGAATAGCACCACCCTAATTTCTTCCCGTGGGTGTCGTAAAAGGCGACTAATAGAGTTACTAGAGAATGAGCAGCAGCGTTCTCTATGCATTTTAACACCATACTGCGATAGCCAACCCGCCTGCCAAGCGTGGCAATTATGGCAAACGTCGTCTCGGTGGACAAAGGTCAAACTTCGCAATCCTGAGTGCTCAAAACCAATGATTGCATGAAAAGTGTGACAGACCAAAGATTTTCACAAATGAAGAATTTATGGCAATTTTCTTCGCTGTCGAGTTTCAGTTATCTTTTCCATTAATCTTAAAGTCAACAAATGAAAACGTACCAAATGATTTTTCAAAAATCAATCCCTGTCGGAGTGAAAAGGGGTAAACAGTTTGTAAGAAAAACATTCCTTCGGTTAAGAAACTTGAAAGTTGACACAAATACTTAGGTCAGTAATACATACTGTCATAATTTTCAAATATTAATAAGATTCTATAGTGGATTTTAAAAATGCTTAATATTTAATGTGTGAAAGTATGTGATTTGCCTCAAATGATTTTTGTATCAGTGTTGTCATGAAGCTTAAAAGTATCTCATTTGACAGTTATTTTAAAAAGTACGGTTTTTATAAAGAGAACGGAATGGAAACATGACGTTTGGAGTGTCGCTTGGTTGTTAGGGTTATTCTCATGGTTCAGAACCTAAAGGTTGTCTTCAAGATGTCTAAAGCCTATACTTATTATTATATTGAGTACCTAATTAAATAGTTCGTTAAATATTGCTGTGTACCAAGTTTGTATGTGTCGAAGAGGTTATATACAGAAATGTTCGTAATGAAAAGGTGTTTCATTTCAATACCGTAATGATACATTTTCCCAAACTACCCTTTAAAGGTGTGAAGTTCGTAAGGGAAAGTATGAAATCCACGCAGGCAAAGTGCGAGTCGATTAATAATAATATGTCGAATCTATTCACTTGGGATTTAACGGTGTTATATTATATAGACTCACATATTATAGACTACAATTTGGTGCCTTGGGTAATGGGTAGGCTATATACCAGCGACTTCCTCTGAAATGCAACCGGGTTGGTTTTTGAAAAATCATTGGGTTCATTTTTTCACTTTTAAGATTATCGGAAAAGTTAGGTAACCAAAACTCAACAGCAAAGAAAATTCCAGAAATTCTTTACTAGTCCAATTTTATTAAGGGTTCGGTAAAAGAGCCCATAAAGATCTTTGCTCTGTCACACTTTCCTGCTGTATTTAATTTCGAGCACTCAGAATTGTGAAGTTTGACCTTTGCCCACCGAGACCACGTCTCCTTGCATCTCAAATAACCAATTCAAACTTTAAAAAAAAAATGTGGTAACCAAAATAGCGTAGATACTTGAATAGAACAAGTGAATACTATAAACGAACGGTTTTCTTTACATACCTCTGTTCCAACATGTATGGCAAGATACAATTCTTCTCCATCTCCCGATAACGTTATTAGTGCTTGACCTGTATTTGAAACAGTCACGGTCTTGCCTGTACACGCGCTTCCTTGCTTCTGTCCTGATCTTATGTCACAGTAGGTTCCAGCTGGAAGTCCGGTCTGTAATTTAGGTTTTATTTAGTATTCATGACTCTTTTAACGAATTCTAAAGTAGATACAGGTCAACCACAAAAGATATGCGCTTCAGTAATTTTCGTGTTTCCGAATTAGCACGAACGTCGAGGCACAGAGTAACCCCCCAAAGAGGCAATGCTTCTTCTTCTTTTTTTATTTCCGGGGTGGAAAATCTTCATGGTCCTCCGCCCTGGGGCAGGCGGAGGAGTCTGTCAGACTCTTACTGACTAAAAACCACACCAGTATTCCTTTCCCACACTTGCACCGGGGATCTTGGGATTTAATGCGACTTCCACTATCCCCGGCTGGTTGAAGTGGGGGGTCAAATGAGGTGTTTGAGCCCCCTTAGCCCTTTAGCCTAAGGTCGCAGATGGTCATTTGACACAAATGTTTTAAACTGTTTTTTTTTTGGAATTGACAATACAAAATAGGCAAATAGGTACTTCCATGGTTGTAACGGCGCTATATAAGATCTCATCATCGTGCGTTCGTATTTTCAAAGATAATTCTCGAAGCGCATACTTTTCTTGGGATATCGGTACATACCTGTAACATTCTGTTCATCGCTCCTTCTGTATTGAATACAACGAACCCTTTATTCCCCAAACTGAATGCAATTTGGTTGTTGCCATTGTCCCACCAGTTTTCAACTTTATTTTTATGAACTTCATTTCTAAATCCGACCATTTTGTGAACGGTACTCCAGCGATGTTCACATACCCAACCACTTGCGGATGTGCACTGGTCGTCCTATTAGATACAACGGTATAACAATACAGTATCAGTTCACTTTCTATAAAAAACATTAATCATAATTATAAGTATTTTAATAATTACCGTATCAAAAGCTGGAGGCGTAATATTTTCGTCGGCATCAGCGGGTGGGCCTTGTTCGAAATTAGTAAAATAATAACTGCTTGTTATCCGAGCTTGTCCATAAGGATGTGCTAGAAGAAATGCTAGAGCTGCCTGTAGAAAAACAAAATAAGAATCAGAATCAGTACCTTATTTGCTATGAAAGATTATTTCAAAAATAATAAAAACAAATATGCAGGCAGTGTTGATGACAAAAAATTCGGCGTGCTAAAACGTGCCCTACATATAAATGGTTGTATGGCCGAAGAAGGATATGTTGTAGGCATGAACATAGAAAGCGGGCGACAGTTTTTTGTAATGGTAAACGGTCTTTATGAAAGGCTCTGGAGGAGGCCTTTACCCACACAGGGGTTCATGCAACTTAATTTAAGTTTAATTAACTTATTTAGAAATATCAAATTATTTATTATTACTTAAATTTTGTGGATTTTTTTATTTATTTGTTGATTATTATTATATGAATTTTAAACGACTAAATTATAACCATTATTATTATTTTATAGAAATGTATAAATCTGCTAGCTAAATTAAATTGTTATAGGTACTCATTTAACATGCCAATAATGATGGAATCGAAACATTAAACGGAATTAAATTATTGAGTAGGTACGGTAACGACAAAATATTGAACGTTTCATAATATAAATTATTTTAATTAATATTAACAACTCAAAAAATTTTAATTAATTTTATTGGTCTAAAGTACCTATCGATTATTTATTTATCTATGGTTATGTCACTATGTCAAATGAGGCGTTTGAAACTGATTTCTTTTATAATAACAAATTATGTTCCATAACCTAATGCATGAAATTAGTTTAATGGTAATAATTTTTTTTTTAATGTTTGCACCGTATACAAAGTTCGCATGAAATAAAGACGCTTATTATTTTATTATAAATTTTATAAACGGTCTTTATATTTTAGAAGCCCAAGCAAATTCTCTATTTAAAACAAGATGTAAATAGAACTTTCATTAATAAGCATAAAATCAAGATTATTTTTTAAACTTCATTAGGAAGAATAGGCTAACTTAATATTTTAGAACTCCTGATTCTGCGGAATTAATGCCAATTTAAAAAGAAACATGATTACCTTATAGATTGTAGCATTTTTGTATGTCAGTATACCATCAGCACGCTGTGTGTCATGATTGTCAACGAAAACCACAGCGTTCTCGCTCGGCATCATATCCAGTCCCGTAGTTCCATATGAGCTTAAATTTTTTAAAGGTTTTTGACCAGAGAAAAATTGAGCCAATTCTGACCCTGCCTGGAAAATTAAGTAGGTACTTTTGAATCGGAATGAATCAGCTACACAAATTCTTAATATTTCGATTTGATATCAATCGGTCTTCACGTAACCCTCGGGGATGCGCTAAGGTAGCCCGCGAAATTCTAATTTTCTTACGTTTTTTTGTAATTTGCAGGTCAGTAAAAGGTTGTATGTTAATCTAAATATGATTCGCGGACGTAACAAATATGGCTTTACTGAATTATTATCATTAGAATCAGCAGTACAACTCTCTAAGTTCGTATAATCCTATTGAATAACTATTTCATGAAATATATTTATCCTCTCTAGTGTCGGCTTTTTGGCGCGAAATGGGGATTTGCCACTATACGAACTGAATCAGTCGGTCTGAACCAGATCGGATGGCGAATCCGGCATAATTGACATCGGCCTAATGTAGGTCAATTGACAGATGAGAGGGTAACCTCTTCTGAACCAGCCTATTTGGCGCGAAAATGGGTGTGCGCCACGAACGAACTGAATCAGTCGGACTGAATCCGACCGATTGGCAAATCCCGCATAATTGACATCGGCCTCATCGGCCTCATTAAGGCCGCTCGGCGAAAGAGAGGATATCGCAAAAGCTCTACAAATCTCGAGTTTTTTTTTGGCGGATATTTTTTTTTATTTTGTTGACGATCCAGTAGGTACCCAATAAAGATCAAGTAGGAACGGTAGCTCCTGTGCTTTTGAAATACATTTACCTATGACCGAAATACTTACAGCAAAACTGGCGAAATATGGGTGTACTGTATAAGAACACCACAACCCCTTTGGGGAAAACAGCCGTAATTTTATGTTACCGGGCAAAACGGGGTGAATCGAGACGCAACTTTAAAATGGATTTTAACGTTGAAATAATATATTTTGTTGCCAAAAACTATAATATGTTACCAGTACTATAATTACCGATTAAGTGTCCTTGTTGGCATCATCGTCATTTCAGCCGAAAGACGTCTACTGCTGGACATAGGCCTCCCCCAAATACGGGAGCATTAGCCATAATCGCCACGTTTGGCAGGCGGGTTGGCGATCGCAGTATGGTTCCTTGTTGACATTAAACTATATTATTATTTCAAAGTTAAAATCCATTTTAAAGTTGCGTCTCGATTCACCCCGCCATTTCTATTCAAACCATTTTACGGTACCTACTTACAGTAAATTCTGTGATATCTCCCATGTCTTTATACTCATTATAGGTGACTACACCACCTTTTGCAACTTCTTGGTAAATGTAAGGTCTTGAGTTCCTTCGGAATCCATGATTTGTGTTCAGGTTGTGAAGGTACTTGTAAATTTCATTTAGATCTTCTGGCCACATGTGCTTTGCTGCATCAACTCTGAATAGAAAATAATTAGTAAAAAAATACATTAACTAAATTTTCCGATCGATTTGACGGTTCTTGGAGAGCATTTTTAATGTTAGACAAGTAGGTACGTATTAACAAAATCGAATCTTACCTTATGCCAGCTGCCCCAAGATCAATAAGATTGTTCAAGTAATCGATAATCTTCGTGCGAACGTACGGCATTGTTTGATTTAAGTCCTTGAGTCCAGACAACTGACAATCTCGAACCTGTGAGAAATAAAGCATAATTAGCCTATAATGTTCCAACTGCTGGGACACAGAGGCCCCTCTATGTTAGAGGCAGTGGGCCGTAATCAACTCGGGCCTATTGCGGGATCGTTGATAACACGTCTTCGAATTTTTAGTTCTAGGACATCCCAATGGCATAAAATCAATTGTACAAAGATAGTCCAAAATTGCCTGGGTTTGAACCCACAGATAATGGTGACAAATGAAATTAAACTGTTTATTCTGTAAATAGGATGTTGGAATCACTTTTACATATCATATTAAAAATAAAAAAAAGAAGCTAGATGGAGTCGACATTTCCTATCTGGCTTGTAGACGCCCGTTTTTTCCATTGGACCACGGACCGTGTTTTTCATATTTGTATGAGACACTGGACACCGGTCCGGCGTCCTGTGCATGTACACACATTCATTATAAGCCATACAACACTGCGAGTCCGGCAAAATAAACGGTCCGTTGTCCGGTGAAAACAACGGACGTCTACAAGCGGGCCGAGAAGACAGAAATAACCAATGAAGGGATGAAGATAAGATTAAAACTCTTTATCGGACACTACAAAGATAAACATCACATAATCATATTTATGAATTTGATTTCGAAGCAAATGATGTGCTTCGCGGCATTCGTCACTTTAACATAACATGACGCTTGTAATCTCCGAAAGGTTAGGCAGAGGTATACCTATAGCATACCCAAATTTTACCAATTATATTTATGTACCGTGTGACAGGGGGCGAACCCATTGCCAATCACTCACGCCACTTCACGTCACATCTCATCATCACTTTATTTTCATCAAAATCAAAATAACAAACCTCAGAAGCATTATTCAGATTCTCCATATCACACACTGGGTGATGGAAATGCTGGTCTGTGTACGGAACCCCAGGAAATGAATTATTTTGGGTAGTGGCAGTACTGCCAGCAGTCCCTACACTTGTGTCGTGATCTCCTGTCATATGGTTGAATACGACGTCCACGTAAACTCTGCAAAATAAGTGGACGTTTTTATCAACTTACCAAGAGATTTCTTGTCACTTTGCATGAGGTGCTCTTAAGAGCGGTTACGACGTAGGTACGGCATTTCAAACAAACTTTCAAGCCCTTGTTTTCCGGTTTTTGTTTACTGCACCGATTTTAATGAAGCTTCATACGCATAAGCAGGATACAATGGTCTAATAAGTTAGTTAGAAAAATTTTCGAAATGTCTTATTTAAAAAGAGATAACTGGAAATCTCTGTTTCTATTTAAAATTGGTCTAATTTGGCTGTAACTAATGATATTATATTAAACAGATATGGTTGTGAGCGCGCAATCGTGAAGACTCAAAAACGTCCTAATTGGGACGTATTTGTTAGTCTGTGATGCCAACATTCGGTGATTGGTGGCCAGAATAATGTTTGTTTACATTCACGCGCAATTGACAACACTAGCTGTCTCTTTTTAGGGTTCCGTACCAAAATGGTAAAAAGGAACCCTTATGGTGAGACTAAGTCTGTCTGTCTGTCTGTCACTCCTAGATATCTCAAGAACTACTAATGCTATCAACTTGAAATTTATAGAATAGAATAGTTTTAGATGACGTTTGCCCAACTATTTTGCAAACAAGAAAGAAATTTAAAAAAATATACCTTTTTTACAAAAGGGTCTTAAAAATTTGAAGTGGGGCTACTAGGGCATGTGGGGTATCATATGAAAGAACACTGATTGCACATTCTCAACAAGTTTTATTTTAGGCAGCATAATTTCCGACTTTTGATGAAAAATGTAAAAAAAAATACCATTCCCCCCCCCTTATCTCCGATGTTTGCACAGATAAAAATCTGAAATTATTCTATGTGATAGAAGATTACAGGAAAAATAAAACGATGTCTCTAAATAGCACAGTTTTTCAGAAATCATCAACATCATATATATGTACGGAACCCTCAGTGTGCGAGTCCGACTCGCTCTTGACCGGTTTTTTTCTTGTTGTTTTTATCAAGCCATCATTTTTACTTGTAGTGAGTGAAGTGTACAATTAATTAAAAGTTGCCGCTGCTGCGCGGAACACTTTTTTAGGTTGTTTTGTGAGTGTCTAACATATCTGTTTAATATAATATCATTGGCTGTAACACTATTTTTCGAAAATGTTTTTAACTAACTTTGTAGACCTTTGTATCTTGCTTATGCGTATGAAGTTTCATTATTATATTAAAACAGCTATAGCTATATGAAATGATGCTACGACCCTTAGGAGTCGAGCAAATAGACAAAAGTAAGAAAGAACGCTGAGCGAAAACGAAGTAATAGCGCGAGCGGGAAATGTGGCTGATGATAACTAAACATTCTAAACCAATAATATAAAGAGATTTTTTTAAATATATTTTTTTGTAATGGATACACTTATAAAAATATTTCACCTGTGGAAAGCTACAGTATCACCGAGTAACATGGAGTATTTTATTTTTCAAAAAAAAAATAGAGATAAGTAATGTAACCCAAGGTATCAAAAACTTGCCAATAAAAGTCATTATTTGGCATGCGCTGCGAAAACTATTGATGATACATAAAATAATGTACTACATGTTTATAGTACTTAGCCTCGCGGACTTTTTTGTGGGTAATGCCACAAAAAAGTTCGCGAGGCTACATGTCTAACTATTATAGTTCATTCACAATATCCGTTTTTTGTTCAAATTAGTCAATAAAACACGGGTAGAATCGAAAGATAACATTCGTAGCGTGATATTAGTCCTTATCAAACTAAATAATTTCATGATCACATTCGCTAACTGCGAGACTAAGCAGACGTGTTTTTTGTGTTGATTATAACGATATTGATTTAAGTAATTACGAATAATGTTATTGCAATACTTTGCGGAGTCAGTTTATTGTGTAAGTGTCGAGAGTGACTAACAAGTTTTTTCGTTGTGAAACTAAATAGTTTATAGACAATCAACGTTTTCGGTGTTAGTATGTCTAACCCAGGAGATAGCCCCTTCGGCCGCAGTCAAATAGTACGACGAAGTCCCCCACCGACGCCATCGCCTGGCCATCAAAACCAGACAAGGGAACCAGAGCCGCCAGCCGCCACGGAGAACGAATTACCGGCTGAAGTCGTCTCTACGACGGAGCTTCAGAGATGGCTTGGGTCCATCGACACAATTTTGACCGAAATTTGCTCAATTGTGGCGGAAGGAAAAATGAATTCCGACCAAAAACTCCGTGTCACCAATCTCTGTCGAAAAGTCAACCATGGGACGTCTCAGATGGCCGTGCTGTACCAATCCCTAAAGCAGAAGTCCATCCAGGCGCACACAACCATCCAACATCTTCAAGTGCAGCAGAATGTTGCGGCATCCCTTTGCCAATTCAAAGAAGTCGTGGAAACGAAGATGAGCCGAACCGAACCAGAAGGTACTTCCTACGCTAACATGGTGAAGACAGGCTCTGATAAATTTATTCGCCCAGCAAATCTCAGTTCGGTCGCTATATATCCCAGCGATAAAACCAAAACCAGTGACGACACCAAATCATTGGTACAAAAAATTATTTCGCCTGAGGAATTAAAACTCCATGTTCGTGGTCTAAGGAAAATTAGAAATGGAGGTGTCATCATTCGGACGGATAACAAAGGCGACATTAATAAATTAAAAAGCTCACAAAAGCTGGTTGCCCCAGGCCTTACAGTTGAAGAACCATCCAAACGCCGTCCTAGGGTTGCTGTCGTTGGTGTCCCCGTAGCCCTAACTGAAAAAGAGGTATTTGATTGCATTTACGTCCAAAACTTGACAGATAAATTGCCGAACATTACTCGTGAGTCCTTTTTAGAAAGTATCAAATTGAGCCATAAGTCAGGAAAGAAAGATCGTCCGACTTGTAATTATATATTGGAAGTGCCTGCTAATATCAGGAAAATTATGATGGACCAAGGCCGAATTTTTATTAATTGGACATCATGTCCAGTGAGAGATTTCACTATTGTGACCAGGTGTTTTAACTGCCAGCAGTTCGGACACGCAGCCAAATTTTGCAGAGAAACGAACCCTACCTGCAACCTCTGTGGCGAAACAGGACACTCTTTCAAGGACTGCAATAATAAAGGTTCTCTGCCTCAATGTGCGATCTGTAAACGTTTTAAGAGGAAAGATGATCATCCTACTGGTGATGTAAATTGCCCAGCACGTAAATATGCAGAAGACAATTACATTAATTCCATTGACTATGAAGGCGCCTAGGAGCGCCACCGACTACCTTTTCAACTAAGCACATAGATAGTAGGTAAACTTCTACATATATTTTTACTTTTTATAATGACCAATCAGCTAATCTGTGATCTGGATGGGTTTTCCGTGTCTGAAGCTAAAATCTGTAATGTTGAGGAGTGCAAAAACATAGTCTTTACTGGAGATAAAACATTGACCCTACTTACACAAAATATACGCAGTATAACTCGCAATATTAACGGTTTCCAAGTTTTGTTACAAAATCTTGATATAGGCTGCGACATTATCGTTCTAACAGAATGTTGGTTATCCAAACAAACAGCCATTATACCATCTCTCGATGGATATAATCTTCACAAAAGCGTTAGAACATTCAACCAGAATGATGGCATAGTGGTTTATATTAAAAATAATTTAAGAACATTAGTAGTCGAACCCCTTTTTCAAGACTGCAACTGCTTAGTAATTAAAATTATTCCTGATACAGTAATTATGGCTATTTATAGGCCTCCATCCCAAAGTATTGATGGGTTTTTGGATTCGCTTAACAGTAACTTAGGAACATTATCTTCGTTTAAAAATATCATAGTGATAGGTGATATCAACATAAACATTGCTGCTGAAAAAATCGATACTCATTCTCATAATTACCTCAATATCTGCTCATTTCATGGACTATTACCAGCTCATTATCACCCAACCCACCAGAGCGGCTCTTGTCTAGACCATATCCTTATAAAATCGAAATGTCCATCCAAAACATTGGTTACTAATTCATCACTAACCGATCATCAAGCTGTTTTACTAACATTACAAATATCCTCACCTAGAAATAATTGCATGCGCAGCTATACTAAACTCAATATGACGAGTCTCGAAACTGACTTACGCGGTATTAATTTTGACCCCGTTTACAATACACATGATCCAAATATTTCTATACAATATTTTGTCGATTTGTTACAATCTGCGATAAGGAAAAATACATTTACTAAAGTAATTCCTAGAAAGTATAGTAATAACCATGGATTACACCAGGACTTGTTCGCTGTATCAGACATAGAGACAAACTTCACAAAAAATCAAAAAACGCTCCGGATAATGAACTATTGTCAATTACTTACAAACGATATAGGAATTTTTGTAATAATCTGTTGAAAAAGCTGAAAAACCAATATGATCAAAGTCAACTTCAGAAAGCAGGTAAAAACAGTAAACTTATATGGAAATTCATAAAAACTAACACTTTTAGGTCCAAAAATCCCGAAACTCCGCTTGATCTTTTAGCTTCTGAGTTAATCCCTACCGAAGCAGCAAATAAACCTAACAACTTCTTCATTAACGTGGGAAAAAACTTAGCAGAAAAAAACTTATTATCTAATAGATGTTTTTCCTTTCAAAGCCATACCATGACAAATGCAGCTCGAAACTCTTTTGTCTTATTAGATACTGATGTTAATGAGGTTGTAAGTATAATAGATGGATTAAAGGAAATGTGTGCCGTAGGATGTGACGACATACCTAATAGCATACTCAAAAGATTTAAATACGTCATTGCCCTTCCCTTGACTCACATTTTTCAGTTATGTTTAACAAAAGGAATATTTCCTAAATTGCTTAAAAAAGCCGTAGTCACCCCTGTGTTTAAAGCGAGACAAAAGTTGTTTAAATAACTACAGGCCAATTTCAATTTTAACAGGTCTCTCAAAGATAGAAACTATCTTGAAAGTAGTAAATTACTCTCTGAGCATCAATTTGGTTTTAGGCCTAAAAGATCAACAAGCCAAGCTGTTCACCATCTGACAAATTTTATAAGCACAAACTTGGATAACGGCATGCATACCATAGGGATATTTTTAGACCTTGCCAAGGCTTTTGACACAATTTCTTGTAATTTGCTCTTATACAAGCTGGAAATGCTGGGAATACGGGGAATACAATTGCAACTATTATCTGATTACCTCACCGACCGCCATCAGTGTGTAAAAATAGGTCAATACATGAGTTCTGAACTTAAAAATAGCTGTTATGGAATCCCACAAGGCAGTATTTTGGGTCCTACATTGTTTTTAGTCTATATAAATGACCTTTGCAATTTGACACTCCAAAAGGGTGTAATTATGTCATATGCGGATGACACTGCGCTACTGTTCACAGCTAAATCAATGGCCGAGGTCTTTGAGGTAGCACAGAATGGTTTTAATACTGTGTCTAGTTGGCTTCATAAAAATCTCTTAACTTTAAATACAGATAAAACCAACTACCTAATATTTGCAATGAGAAACACTAATCCAACGCTTACTAATCTAAACATTCAAGCGCATAACAATTGCAATTTACATTATGCTGACATTGCATGCACTTGTCCCACTTTAGCTAAAACCGATCATATCAAATATCTAGGCGTCACGATTGACACAAACCTGAATTTCCGCAAACACATCGATTTGTTATGCACCAGAGTGCGTAAACTTATACATTTTTAAAAATTTACGTAACATTGCCGACTTTAAATTAATTAGACAGGTTTATTTGGCGTTATGTCAATTTATTATCACCTACTGCATAACGTCCTGGGGTGGTGCCGCTAAATCAATTTTACTGCACCTAGAACGCGCCCAAAGAGCAGTTTTAAAGGTTGCTACTTTTCGTTCATTTAGATTTCCTACAGACCAGCTTTATATGGCATGTAAGGTGCTAACAGTACGTCAATTATTTGTTTTTAATGTAGTTTTATACCAACACACTGAACTCTACTTTAACCCAGTACCTTCAGATAGGAGAAGAAAAGATTTGGTATGTG
This sequence comes from Tiliacea aurago, assembly GCA_948098905.1. Classification (NCBI taxonomy): domain Eukaryota; kingdom Metazoa; phylum Arthropoda; class Insecta; order Lepidoptera; family Noctuidae; genus Tiliacea; species Tiliacea aurago. The sequence continues at coordinate 18,098,927 of OX402586.1, read as the reverse complement.
CTAACTCTCAGACTAAACATGCTTTTACTAATCGATTTTATTTATTTTTAGGGCCCTACTTGTATAACAAGTTTAACAGAGTGCTTAAGATTTATAGTTTAAGTTATAATAGGTGTAACTTACTAGTACAGGAATATTTGTCAAAACTCAATTACGCAGACACGGAAAAACTACTAGAAATTTTAAAATAATAGCTCTCTCGACCTACTCTAATATAAGTCTATTCCTTTAGCTAATTAATAATAGTGTCTACTTTATCTACTTTAATATTATTTGTTAATTTATTTAAACATGATATTATCTTACATAATCTAGTTTTAAAAATAATATACCCAAAGAGTTACTCTTTAAGTCATTGAAAATATTATGTCTCCTTTTTAATTTAACTTAGTAATAAACCTATTGTTGTCTTCATTTTAAATTTTTGATGTAAATCGATGGCCTGAAACACAGGTTTTTCATAAACCTAGTTCAGGCAGGTCTACATTACAGTTAGAATTACATTTTTCCCTGGTTGTGATTAATCTAAATTATAATTTTACTTTACTTTATACTTGAATAAATTTTATTTTATTTTTATAGTCAAGGTTGTTTATTTAAAATGTAAATTCCTCTTTTAATTATTAAAAAAAAAAAAAATGTTTATTTCAATAACTTACAATATGTTACATTAAAACTCTTAGGAATGTCCTTTTAAGCTAAATAGGGGTTAGTCCATCTAGTTAAACTAGTAGTTATACAATACTCGTATAACAGAATGGACAAAAAAAGTCCTATTTGTTATAATGTTCATTAAAACTTATTGGATTCGAATAAAATAATAGAATGCTTGAGTTAGGACATTCCGCCCTTCCAATGGTTACAGTTTTATTGGGTTACTGAATAGTTGAACTTAATAAAACTTAATTAAAAAGGAAGAAAAATCCTAATTTTAAAGAAGGAGTATAAGTTAAACAAACAAAAACAAAATGAAAATTAAAAGAGGGTAAATTAAGTGAGCGCGCGCACTCGTGTGTGTGTGTGCGTGCGTGTGTGAGTGTGTCTGTGTGAGTGAGTGTGGGTGTGAGTGTGTGTATGGGCTATGGTGTTAGTGGGGGGAGAGGATTGGCGTAACAGGGGAGGGAGGTGTTGAGGGATTTCAGTGTGTTTGTACTTTGGGGGTGTGAGTGAGATAAGAGATTGAAGTATCATTTACTAGTATTTTTTATTTAACTTTTTTTTGTTGTTTTTTGTATTATTCGAATCTAGGACGGGTATAAAATTGCTAAAAGTCAGAAAAATGCCGCTGTGAGGGCGAACAGCCCTACACATTTTATTTTTTATGCATTAACATATAGGATATATTTTTTTTAATCCCGGTAGTTAGTGACCTGCTTGACCCGACCCCACTTCTATTATTCTTCTTTGCAAGACTGGTCAGGTAATACAGAGTATTGACCATAAGTTCCCGTGGGATATTTTTGCGGGCAGAAGCTAGTTACTCGTATAAGATAAACCTCATTAAGACGCAGATATATGCCAGTGACCTTGAGTGGTTAGCTTGCGTGTTCTGTGCTGAGCTCACGCAACGCGTCGTACGTTCAGCCAGTAATAAAACTCGCCCATCAAGGAGCGCTGTCCCGAATTTGACGCATTATTAATATATTAAACACAAAATAAAAGGTATTTTAATAAAACGCGTATACTAAAAGACCAATAGATAAATTATCTTTAAATTGGTGAAGGTTTCAGAAAAATACGATTAGTAGGTTTTGCGCCGTTCTCAGTTTTTTATCAGCGTTAGACATAACTTTACAAATTTATTTCACTATGTACCTAATATAATCATAATCTAAAATATTCGCATATGAAGTTATTGAGAAAATGCTCTAATTTCTCATATATTTTTTTCAAGTCATTAACACTACTTGTTTAGACGTGATCTTCAGTATAAAATCATTAAAAGTCGGTTATCGTCTCCTTAACATCCACTTATCTTTTCGTCCACTGAATCAGAACATATCAAAGTGCATGTTATGCTGCATTAAATATGCGAAGTGTTGATTTTAATCGTAATCAATCAACATCTATTATCATTATAGACTAATAATGTACGACTGCGGCGCACGACCAACTTGAGACTGATGGAAGATAACAGCTTGCGTCAATAATTACTTAATTGTTTGATATAACAACTGTCAATAGGGAAATCAAAACACATGCACCCCCCACTAGTGCTGCCTCTGGCCGGATCTTTTTTTAAATCTTCCGAGGAAACAGGCTAATTGCGTAAGAACGACTTAAATCAAAACAGTTAAGAAGCGAAAGAGTGTAGAGTCTTAACAAAATATTAATTACTATATCTACGGGGTGGAATTTTGAGATGGACCAGCAAGAGGTATTAATCGTCGTAGCTACAGGAAAACGGTCTTAGAAGACTGTCTTTAACTTTTAGAGACATTTTGAAATAAATATACTGACTGCAAGAAAAAGAGCAACTTTCACAAAGATACCATCAATCGATCCTGTGTATTTTAAGGATCAAAATACTCTTTGTTTATTGGTAACGAAGTAGGGACAGAAAAAAAAGAAGAAAGGAAGAAAAAAAGGAAAAAGAAAAGAAGATAAGAAGAATTAAAGAGAGAAAGGAACATATTAAGAGTATTGAGAAATTAATGATATCTGCTTGCACCTTCCAATAACCACCAGAAATAAGGAATTGGAGAACTATTCTAACTATGTAGACAGTCCTAAATGTAAAATTTACGTATAACTAGTTGTTGCCCGCGGCATCGCTCGCGTGGCTTTTTCTAAAAAAAAAGTAGCCTACGTTACTCCTTATAACATCAGCTATCTGCCAGTGAAAGTCCCGTCAAAATCCTTTCAGCCGTTTCGGAGATTAGCCAGAACAGACAGACAAAAAAAGTTTTTTGTTAGAACTACCGTATTATGTACTTTCATATCCATTTAGTAATAAGCTGTTATTGAGCGTTTACACCTTACGGCATTTCATACAAACTTTCAAGCCCTTGTTTTTCGAAATGACTGAACTGATTTTAATGAAACTTCATACGCATAAGCAGGGTACAATGGTCTAGGCGCGGGCCTGCGGACGGTGAGAGATGGGTAGCTCGCCGTCCGATAAGGACCAGGCCCGGGTCGACGGCGCGTTGTGTTTCACGCGCGCCTCAAAGAGATGTCAGCACCAACTGACGGGGTCTGTTAGGGCCACTGCCTGCCAGGGTTGCGAGTTTGTCCGAAAGGGATATCGTGGCACAGGCAACGGAAGGAACACGGGTGGGATTTAGTCAGTAAAAGTCTGACACGCCCTCCCGCTCAGCCCAGAGCGGGAGAAGTTATTTGATAATTTCCCACCCAAAAAAAAAAAAAAAAAGGGTGCAATGGTCTAAAAAGTTAGCAAAGAACGTTTTCGAAATGTCTTATTTAAAAACAGATACCTAACTGGAAATCTCAGTTTCTATGGAACATTTAAAATCGGTCTAATTTGGCTGTAACACTATTTTTCGAAAATGTTCTTCACTAATTTTTTGGACTTTTGTATCCTGCTTATGCGTAGGTGAAGTTTCATTAAAATCGGTACAGTCATTTCGAAAAACAAGGGCTTGAAAGTTTGTATGAAATGCTGTAAGGTGTAAACGCTCTTAAGGGTCACCGCACACGGGACACTGGCCACAACCACAAAACGCTGCCACTGGCATATTTCCTGTAGCTTTCATTCATTTTGTATGGACTCGCCGCACTCGGTTGACGCCTTCACACATTCTAGCTTCTCGTGGCGGCGTTTGTGGCTGTTGCGAGTGGCCCGTGTGCGGTGACCGTAAACTTCAATTTTATTTATTTGTCTATGTACTAGATAAAAAAGTTACCTCACGCCAACTTTGTTGCACCTAGTAGTCATATTCAAAAATGCCGCTTCATCTCCTGACCGGGTGGTCAACTGGTATGACATGGGTTGGTAGCGCTCGTACCAAGGTCTTATATTGCCATCGAGGTGTAAAACCAAATTCTCTGATGCCGGCGAAGTCTGTTAATTAAATAACATTTTATATCGCAAACTACGGACTTGCAACTACTTTATTAAAAGCGATACATACTTGTACGGCTCCATATTTCTTAGGCCCAAGAAACCGCTCACATTCATCTGCAATATCTAACCATTTCCATTCAAACATTTGAACGATGACGGAACGGTCGGGCCATTGATTAGTCTTTATGTAAGCCTCGCAGGAAAACGCCGCGCCAAATAATGAGCAGAAAGAAAACCACACGAGAAGAGACATGGTCTGAAAATGTAACAGAATAATAGAGAGTGGTGTCTTGTTAGGCACTTGGACATTATAAAATCATAATAAATTATGATTCAATTTTCAAACCCTTGCACACAAACTATTGGTGCTCATGATTTCATCACAATCATTATCATTTCAGCCGAAAGACGTCCACTGCTCCCCCAAGCGCCGCCACTTCGACCGTTTCTGTGCTTCCCGCATCCAGCGGATTTCTGCGTTCTTCACAAGGTCATCGGTCCACTTTGTAGGAGGCCTTTCAGCGCTACGTCTTCCGGTACGCAGTCGCCACTACAGAAGCTTTCGGCCCCATCGGCTTGTGCGAGCAATGTGCCCTGCCGACTGCCACTTAAGTTTGGCAATTCTTTGGGCTATGTCGATTACCTTGGTTAACCTGCGGATCTTTAATTTCTGATTCGATGACGTATTAGGGAATCTCCAAGCATAGCCCTCTCCATTGACCTTTGGGTGACTTTTAGCTTTCTAATATTTACTTCAAAATAATATTGTTTTATTTACTAGGTGTATTGTTTTCTACGCGAAAAATGGGAAGGTATAGTCTGATTTATTAATATTTAGGTACCTATTAATTGTACTAAAACATCATTATAATGCGCAATATTGCGAGCCTAACTGACTTATGTATGTCACTAATGTTTAGTCATGCCAATTTAAGAATAAGGTTAAATTAATTTGAGATCTAAATTGAAATAGATGTAGGTATCCTACACAATGTACATAGGTACCTACACAACACAGACGGACAGACCAGTGATATTGAAAAGAATCAAATGATAAGTCGTTTATTCAAATACTGAAATCCAGCACTTTTTAAGGTCAAAATGCAGTCAGTCAAAGTCTCTAAATCGCTTACCCTACAATTTGATGTTTGCCAAAATAGCATAAGTATCTAGTAATTATATCATAATCAGCCTATAATGTTCCCACTGCTGGGACACAGGCATCCTCTCTTCGAGAGGGAGTGGGCTGTAATCTACCACGCGGACCAAGTGCGGGTTGGTAGACGTCACGTCTTTGAATTTTTTGGTTCTAGGACATGCCGGTTTCCTCACGATGATTTCCTTCACCGTTTTGAGAGCAGTGGTGATCAAATTATTTGCCTGCCTGGGTTCGACCCACGACCTACAATTCGTAAGTCCCCGACTTACTTACTTACCGTTACCACTGCTTACAGTAATTATATAAAACAGGTAAATTATAAAAATACTAAAATATTTACTTACATATCGTGTAGGTACAGTACACGGCTGTTCAAGGGAAGGACTTAAACACAACAATGGTCTTTTAAATCAAAACACTTATTATAATAACAAAACACTCATCTAATATAATGAACTTTACACGTCATGAGTACAAGTGCAGTTAACAAAAGAGTTGGTTATTCATGCATGCATCATGCAACAAAGGAATACATAATATGGGGTGCTACCATAGACATAGAGAATTGGAATGAGCGTAAAGGCGCGATTCCACTAAAATTGTGTTCAGGGGGCCTAAAATGGACGGTTTGGCAGAATCATAATATGATCTGCGTACAATTCATAACCCGCAATACATGTTTGACAGTTTTGTATGGAGTTTCGTAAAATGGTCCACAAATTGTGAATTGCTATAGTGAAGTCTAATGTCAAATAGCAGCTGTCAAATAGATGAATTGCGGGATGTATGAATTGTACGCAGATCATAAATATGATTCTGCCAAAGCGTCCATTTTAGGCCCCCGGCACATTTTGTGCAGAACTCCAACAGTGCACGTACTGAGCTGCAAATGCGTTTCCACCGATAAAGCTATACGTAATTTTTGTAAGCGTAGGTACAGGGGGCCTAAAATTGACGCTTTGGCAGAATCATTTTAAGATCTGCGTACAATTCTTAACGCACAATTCATCTGTTTGACAGTTTTGTATGGAGTTTCATAGCAGCTGTCAAACCTTGTTAAACAGATGAATTATACCTACGCAGATCAGAGGGGCAATTCTACTAATTTTAAGAACGTTCACAGTCTGATCTGTCTCAATCTGTCAAAAATACCTCTTATTTCCCTACATTTTGACAATTTTTTGACGTTTGTTTGTCGCCAAGATGAGATTGCGACTAGATTTTGAACGTTTTAAATTACGAGAATTGGCCTTCTGATAATATGATTCTGCCAAAGCGTCAATTTTAGGCCCCCTGTGCAGCATATTTGTAAATATTATATTTACTTGGGTCCACCGAAAGAAACATTAATTGTGCCGTTCACTGTGCAATACAGTGTCGCAGTGTTACACACTGGTGGAATAGCGGCTTTAGTCTCACAAAAGTGACCACTCTCTAGAAAGAGACAAAGCAACTTTGCGGTCAATACCTGTCCTTTTTCTGCCCGCCTGTAATAACAAAGGCGCACTAACACTCAGTTGCAGAAACGATCTTTAAATTTTAAAGACTACATTAAACACTAATGTAGCATTAAATCATTGCACAAAACCATTTTTTATTTTATTTTAATGCTCCATTAAATTTAACTAATGAAATGTCAAACCTAATGAAACCGGCCATTTTAAACACTTTTACGTTGCACGTAACTTCATTAGCGCCCATTAGCAGGTGGTGAACTTTAAGTTTGACATTTCAGATTTTTTAATTTTAATGGGCCGAAAAGCATCCATTAAAGAGCAACATTAGTGTTTTCTACGGTACTTGAATGCATTTCTGTAATTGAAAGATGTCTTTAACCAGTCTTTCGTTATTATCTGATTCTTATTTAATAGATTTAGGTACCTCGCAGTCGAATCCCAGACCGAGTGAATTTATTTTTAAAACATGATGGAGAAGAGTTTCGTGTAAGGTATAGAATTTCCAAGGAGGCATTTCTTCAAATTTGTAACCTACTTGATTAAGATTTAGAACCAGTGACGCAAAGAAATAAATCCATTAATGACCTTACACAGCTTTTAATATTTTTGAGATTTTTCGCCACTGGATCTTTCCAGAAAGTATAGGGTGATTTAATAAACATAAATAAATCAACAGTTTGTCGGAAACAGGTTGGGTCGGGTTATTTGTCAGTTTGTTTATACAAAAAGTATCCCGTGAACTAGCAAAAGTAAGCCACCTCTATATTAAAATGCCAGACCGGACGGAACTACGTAGAAATTGATGGATTTCCACGTGTGGCAGGAGCTCTAGACTGCATACATGTTAAAATTATTAGAATAAGGGGGATGCGCTAAGGTAGCCCACGAAATTCAAATTTTATTACCTTTTTTGTAATTTGCAGGTCAGTAACACATTGTATGTTGATCTAATTATGATTCGCGACCATAACCAATATGGCTTTACAGAATTAATCATTAGAATATGAATCAGAAGTATAAAATTTGCAAAAAACGTTGGTAAATTTGAATTTCGCGGGCTACCTTAGCGTATACACCTTAAACCAGATTATTTAAACTAGACTAAACCACAGAGTACACTGAATACACATAAATCAACTACATTTACTATATTTTATGCTAAAATTGTGGTGTACTTGTACGTACGGATAATATCAGAACGCAAATGTTCACTCTTTTCGTTCAATATGGTAATTTGTTCCTGGCAATATTGTTTAAAGTCTTCTTTAACTAAAGTGACATTAAAAATGTCTAATGCCATCTAAAATTTGTTTGTGCAACTTCATTAAAGTAATGAATTCATTAGCGATAATGCTGCTTTATGTAATGAAGTGTTAATGGTGAGCTTTCTGCAACTGAGTGTAAGCCTTTCTTATTACCAACGTTATTCCAATTTTTCATGTAATAGAAAACATTGAAAATTATAGTGACTAATAATAGAAAAAGTATTAGGTATTTCTATAAGTTATTAATTATTATTTTTAGACTGTGAAAGCTATTAAGGCATTGGTTCAAAACTAAGATTTCTTTTTGTTAATATTTTATTCTTCACAAGAGAAATTGCGACAATTAAAATTAAGAAGAATGAAAACAATTTTTTTTAAATTAGTAATAGTTTTTTTTCTCTTTTATGGCTAAGTAAGTCTTGATAGCTTTTATTTGGTTGATTTTTAGGGTTCCGTACCCAAAGGGTAAAACGGGAACCCTATTACTAAGGCTCCGCTGTCCGTATGTCACCAGGCTGTATCTCATGAACCGTGATACTTAGACAGTTTGTCTCTCTCTTGCACTTTTCGGTCTGTATTCAATGCACAACTGAATACGGAACACTCAGACCATTCTCTGTTTCGGGTTGTTCGGGAAATCCAGAACAGCAAAATCGAAGATAATTATGTAAGTTCGGAAAACAGCGGCTTAGCTCGAATTGTATTGTGCCGAGCCGACCTGAAGATGATTATAATAATCATTTTATTTCAGAAGTTACATCCATAATTTGTTAGTAAACATTAATCTTACCCCTTACCATGCAGGTTGGACAAATAACGAACGAGCGGACAATCAAATTTTTCCGCAATGACATTGAGGAGACTGTTCCAGCTGCCCTCTGCAGTCACTGCAGCCACACCGCCTTTGTTGCAGCGACGCGGCACGCATACGTCTGATCGCTGCGAAGCCATTAGTGTGCGCATCAGCAATCATTCCCGACGCACTGCAGAAGCGTGCCAGCCCCAGCAACATCCTGAATGCATTGTTGTATTGAACGCGAAAAACATTGATGGCTTTCTGCGCACAACTTGTCCAGAGGCTGCACGTGTACAATGTCTGACAATATTTGCCTATAGCGCGAGGATAGGATGCCGAACGAAGTTTGCCGATTGGCACGGGCCGAATGAAAGCCAATTAAGTGTAGATAACGTTTCGCATTGTTGTTCAACAACTCCTGTAGAATCGAATGTGCCGACCTGGCAGTGCACATGACCTATAGTTAGGGTTGCCATAACATTTCGGCACTAACACGGGACTAAATTGTTAAAATTAAATAAAAATCTGAATTACGTGACAATAAACCATTAGCAGCAGCTAATGGTTTATTATCATAAAATAATCATATCAAATCAAATCTCAAATCGTTGCAATCCATAATCAAAAGCGATACATACGCCATACAAGTTAAATACTACACTAACTGAGAAAAACACCGAGGGAAGAGGTTTATAGTTTTTCGCCCAGTGATTTGGAGTAGATTTTACTATCTTAATAATTTTATTTTGCTTTTTTTTATATAATCGTGAAATTAGGCAACCCCCCCCCCCCGCACAGTAATTCTTGCTCCCGCACCGCTTGGTGCCGAGACTTCACGCGTATTTTGAATAAAACGGGACAAGTAGCAATACGGGACACGTCATACAAACATGGTGACAGTCCAGTCCCGTATATACGGGACGTATGGCAACCCTAGGTAGGGTACTATAAGTCAATAGTACAAAAGAATCGCGGTCACGTGGTCGTTGGCGTTCATGCCATACTAACGTATTCCTCTGTTTTCTCCCTGGTTAAGGCGCAACTAGTCGATACTTTTTCCATACAAATTTCGGGGGGGTTTTACTCCACTGTTACACATTGTACATCTAAAGTAAAACATGATATCGTTTTGTGTTATTATTAATTTTGTCTGTACAGAAGCAGAATAGTAAAAAACAAAGGCATTAAAAAGTTATGAGCCCACAAAGATTCGTTTTTCCTGCTAATTTTAACGCAACTTTGGGCGTAAATAAGTAATAAGAGAAGTATAAAATCTCAAAAACAAAGCTCGTTCCGACAAAGCTCAATTGTCGAAGATTATAATAAACTTTATTCGTAATTGATTTATGCAGTAGTTTTTTCATAAAACCCCACCTTCCAAAGGAGTTTTCGTATATTTTTACGCGCGCGGTTTAGTATGAATCGTCGTGCACTGTGTTTGTGTGCGTGCGACTAGACGTTATGCGTGTAGACTAGCTTCTAACTGCTCATCACTGGTGCTATCTCTGTCGGACACGATGCTAGGTGAGACAACGTGCTTTTTGGCCGCACCCGCCAGTGAGTTCGAGCCCGCGACTAGTTGGCTCTTAATGATACTAGTCCGAATATTTTTTTACGACAACATGTATTTCTACCGGGTAAGTAATGCATGATATAATTACAAAATCTCTAATATTTACAAGATATACCAACTGAATCTATAATTTCATTTGATATAATGATCAGTTAATTTATTAAACGATTGATATAACTTTAAAATATTTTTTTTTATAAGTACTCGTATATCATACATTGAATATAAAATCGTTTGTTAAACCACTCAAAAGACATAAAACCTATTTAGTCTAATATGATAAAAACGCCTAGTTAAAAACATATAGCAAAATTGCATAAATACACATTTTAACTTAGTCTAATTATTGATAAGCGAGAGTTAATGGTCACTATATATTCTAACCTGACCCAAATGATTCACCAACAATAGAGGGGATTATGTCATTAACCAGGGAGAAAAAACGAGGAATACGTTAGTATAGAATAAACGCCAACGAACACGTTTCCTCATAGAAGGTAAAATGCTGAAGACGTCAGTAAGTAGGTATTGTTATCAGCACCTACTCATTACTGCGAAGTGCTACTGTATTTTCCTATCCCTTCAAGTAGGTATTGCCCGGTTGTGAGGCTCTAGAATAACGTCCACGGATCTGAAGGTGCTCTTTAAAATATTAAGTAGTGAAATTGTAAATAATAATAATGAATAAATAATTAATAAAATTACTAACGTATTTGGGCACGCCACAATTGTGGCGATAAGTCCCCTCTTTGAGGAATGGCTAGAGAGGCGCCACGGCGTCCTCACCTTCCGCCTGAGACAGGTCCTCACCGGACATGGTTGTTTTGGGAGGTTCCTGTTCAGGATAAAGCGGGAGGAAACGCCCGGGTGTCACCACTGTGTGGATCGCCCGGAGGACACGGTGGAGCATACGGTGGAGGTCTGCCCAGCTTGGGCGGAGCACCGCCGTGTCCTCACGGAGGCGATCGGCGGCGGCGATCTCTCGCGTCCGGCCCTGGTTCAGGCCATGGTTTGGAGCGAGAGTGCATGGGAGGCCGTCACCTCCTTCTGCGAATTAGTAATGCTGGCGAAGGAGGAGGCGGAACGCGTGAGGGAGAGGCAAGGTTCGCGCCCTCGCGCCCCTAGTCGCCGCAGGAGACGCCCCGGGCGTCGGGAGTCGCAAGCTGATTTCCGGCCACCGTAGGCGCGGGCCTGCGGACGGTGAGCGATGGGTAGCTCACCGTCCGATAAGGACCAGGCCCGGGTCGACGGCGCGTCGTATTCCACGCGCGCCTCAAAGAGTTGTCAGCACCAACTGACGGGGTCTGCTAGGGCCAATGCCTGCCAGGGTTGCGAGTTTGTCCGAAAGGGATATCGTGGCCCTGGCACACAGGCAAATGAAGGAATACGGGTGGGTTTTAGTCAGTAAAAGTCTGACACGCCCGGGAGCTCCGCCCAGAGCGGGAGAAGTTATTTGATAATTTCCCACCCAAAAAAAAAAATATGTATTATTTACTAACAATGTACCTATGGAATGTAATGAACAATGCCCATTTTCTTCTGAGATGTGGGCCCTTAAAAAAATTGTATCATTATACAAAATATATAAAGAATTTTATTAAATTTTTTTTAGGAAATAAAATTTCCTTTCATATTCTGCAAACGATTTTAATTTTTCACCCTGGTTTAGGAGAAATCTTTTTTTATTCAGTTGATATTGAAGTTATAAAAATGAATCTTAGTCCGTCAAGCCTATTTGAGATTAATCGTGATTTACAATCCAAATTGTTATTGTAGTAATTGTTTATTTACGGTTGATATTAGTTTTTACTGTAATAAAATGACTAATCATAATAATTGCAATTGGGTATGTAAAGTGAAAATTAACCTATGCCGATTCCAAAACCATTTCGAGATTTTAAGTTTCTAAGACTTATTTTTCTATTAATAGATCTTAAAATTATAAGATCGTATTTATTTTCACAAAAATACTTAAAATCACTTGACTTTTATTTGACCTCTAAATGCCATCACAAAGCAGCCTGAATTGGAAACTTTCAGTGCCTCTTGTAATTAAGTTGTTCTTTATGTGTCAAGTGTCATGTCAACGTCAAATTTACATGAAGCACTTATTACTATTCTATTCAGATAAATATATACGTAAATAGTGTAGTTTTTCACCAGCGGCGGACAGTACAAGTCGAATCACATCGATGTATCCCCTCAGGCAAACTTAACTTACGTTCAAATGATCTTCACAATAAAACAGACGCCGCCCAGACTTTTACTCAACATTTACTTCCTCGCACCTTTTCCTTTTTAAGGTTTCTTTTACTAACAATCAATTTGTGTCGGCTATTTGTTGTGGTGTTTCTTATACTTCACGGTATGAAGCACTTAGTCTTTGAATCCATTCATTTTATTAAGCCATATCTTTAAACTAAAGTAAGAAAATCTCTAAAGTATGTAATGTAAACAAATTAATTGTCAAAATTGACAGTTTGACTTTACTGAATTTTGGTTTTAAATAAGTGTTAAACGTGGCAAAGATCCTAAGCTATTCAGTTCTACTAGTGACGTCAGTACGAACAATACTTTAAAAAAATATATAAAAATAACTACAGCTTGTAAAAACAAAAAGATGAAATTATGTGTTTCAAATACTCTTATCATTAAAATAAAAATATAAAAAACATACCTGAAAAATACTTTACATACCTAATTCTCTAATGAAAATGTTTGTCGACATAATTATACACACTTTCATCTAGAAGGCCTGTGCAAAATCAGGAGTTTAATAGAATTCATCGTATTTCATTTCATCTCACGACGGTGGTAACACTGAAGTAGTCAGGGAAGTTAATTGTTAAGCAAATTGACTACTAACTTAAATTGTCCGTATATTCACATCACATCTGCTATTCTTTGACAGTTGCATGAAATGTCTCTATCACGGAAAATTGACGTAGGGTGTCAATTTACTTAACAATTAATTTATCTGACTGTACTACGGTTACGAAATGAAAGGCCGAACTAATAGAACGGCCGACTACAACCACTTACATAATATTGTGATTATAAACTTACAATTCCTCTTTTGGTCGCCAATTTTTGTGGTGCTCGTACACACGGCTACACATCAAGCTATACATTTCCAGTATAAGCTGATCTCGCATTGCGTAGGATTTCCGTACAATGAGAGGTCAGCGTATACTGTGTACATAACGAAAGTCAAGATTTATCAACATTACCGTTAATAAATCATTTTTCTATCCACATACCTACTTGGTATCGTGTTAACCAGCCCCCTAATTGCGTAACGCAGTTTGAATCGGAATCGGAATGATTTTAAAGTATATTGCTAATTCATTGCTTCATATGTTAGTAAAAGTCTACTCAACAAAGTAAATAACGCAATAAATGTTGTTGAATTAACAAATTGAAACCGATTCCTACTGGGGGCCTAAAATAGACGCTTTGGCAGAATCATAATATGATCTGCGTATAATTCATACATCCCGCAATTCATCAGCTTGACACCTGCTATTTGACATTAGACTTCAGTAAAGCAATTCATAATTTGTGGACCTTTTTACGAAACTCCCTTTAACACTGTCAAACAGATGAATTGTACGTAGATCATCTTATGATTCTGCCAAAGCTTCCATTTTAGGCCTCCCTGATAGTATGTTACGCAATTAGCCTGCTGGAACTGGGTTGCGGAGGTCAGATAGGCAGTCGTTCCATGTAAAATACTGGTATTCAGCTCCATCCGGTTAGACTGGAAGCTGACCCCAATATATTTGGAAAAAGGCAGATGGTGATGATTATAAGGTCACAAAAACAAACCAGTAGATATTACTTTTATACTTTTTTTTATTTAGAAGTTTATATTAAGTACATTAAATCTATTACAATCTTAGCATCTATGACTGAAATATTGGACTTGTGACATTGCACTGATTCCCTTTAAAAGACATAGGTGAGAATTTCCACGCGTTTTGAGCAACAGTATATTATGGATATTCATTTTCGTCATAATCGTCCGTGTGGTGCCGGACGTAAAGAATAGCACTACCTTATTTCTTCCCGTGGGTGTCGTAAAAGGCGACTAAGGGACTTACTAGAGATTGGGCAGCAGCGTTCTCTATGCATTTTAACACCATACTGCGATCGCCGACCCGCCTGCCAAGCGTGGCGATTATGGCAAACCCCCCCTCTTTGGGGAGACTTATGTCCAGCAGTAGACGTGTTTCGGCTGAAATGATGATGATGTTGAATTTCAAAAATATAATGTTATTGGTTATTTTCCCCTAAAAATGAGCAGAACACTTTACGAGAGTTATTCTATTTTCTATAATAACTCTAAATTAATTATTTTAGAACCGATACATCAACATTTGTCATTGTAAAAAAAAAACAAGACATTTAGGAACATGAAAAAAAATTGTACTCCATTATTGGCATGTTTACTTAATTATTATATGAACACCGTCAACCAACCCGCACTGGGCCCGCGTGGTAGATTACAGCCCAGTCCCTCTCGAAGAGAGGAGGCCTGTGTCCCAACAGTGGGAACATTATAGGCTGATTATGCTACGATGACTATGATGACTATGATGGTGCTTATGCACCGTCAATCAAAACGCGTGGTGTAGTAAAATTGCTCCCTAACCCCGCGTCCTATTTAAAAGTCGTCGCGTTCATAAATGTCACTTTTTGTTTTGTGAACCTGAACGCGTGGTCGCACCAACAGAGGGCGCTTCTAAACAAAAAGTGACATATGAACGCGACGATTGCTTAATAGGACGTGGTCTGACACTTCCAAGTCCAATGTCTTTGAATGTAATAATACTAAAATAGAGGTAAGGTAAGTCTTAGTTATCTTAGACATATATTAATATTACTCTTACCGAGCTATAAAGTACGCAAAAATATCGAAATATCTTGTAAACATTTCCAAAATATCAAGTAGATATTATGCTAAGACCACATTATGCACACAGCACTATCATCCAACATAGGTTTAATATAGTAAACAAAATTCACGGCAGTCGCGGTCATGAAACGTGCGAGTAGGACGGTGATTAGTCGTAGGACACATACATATAAAACCACGCCTTCTTCCCATAGGGGTAGGCAGAAACAACAGAACGCCTCCTGCTACGATCATTACTAGACATTGGATTATATGCACTATCAAAATGCCAAAATACGCACAAAATATGCACAATCAAAATATTTTTTTTTATTAGAATTTACGTTTATGTTCACAATTTATTTATATAAAATATTAATAATCAGTTGTAATTCTTGTGACATTATACAATTATACAACGTGGGGACGACAATATGACAATAAATTCAACTGCGGATATCTAATGACATTCGCAGTCTGCACACGAAAATTCAATCAACTATATCCAATAATTTAGTCGCTATAGCTAGTCAAAGATTGGCAAAACCCATAGTCGGCACGCCACTGCTATTTAGTTTATTCGAAAAAATCACTTTTCTATTTTCGATGCTAGAATTTATTTGATCGTTCCAAAATACTCTTATGCATTAGTATTGCCAGTGTGTTCATTTATTGTCGTATTGTTGTCTCCACATTGTACATTTTTCTAGAGGAATCTTGTGACGTTCATCACTTAATATTAATTTGTAGGCTGAAAATTACCTCTCTACGTCAACTGACGTTACTAGACAGAACTTGAGAACCGGTGGAGTTTCTTGCCCATTCTTCTCCATACGAAACTAATTTTTGGAAGGGGCGACTAGAATCAATTCTATTTTTTTTGTAAATATTGACGTTCAAAAGTGCCTTTTATGTGCCTATTTGAAATAAACAATATGACTTTGACTTGAAATTTTGGCGCCATTTCTGCAGAAACATCTTCAGGCAGAGTTTGGCCGGTACCGTTGATAAATGCGATAACTTTCTTACGCCTAATACATTTAACTACTGAAATAAGCACTATCAATGAAAATATACAAAATATGCAATAACGGTATAAAAATAACGTTTTATGCATTTGCAAATGCAAACATGCAAATGCATACACTTTGTAAACAAGCATATTACAAATTTGAGGATTATATACAAGATAAGAATGCTTGGAATCATGCTGGTCCTGCTCCATAGGACAATCTGTTCTAGAGTCTAGACAAAATTGCTATTTTAATTGTATAATTTGTTATTTTTATGACATTTATTTTAAATTTTGTCATTACCTTAACTCACACTGATATTGTTATTTTTTAGGAAATTGTATATATTTTTTACAATTTTTGTAAATATGTGACCACCATGTATCTATCACATAATTAATTTATCTGTCATTGCTTCATTCTTAACTCTTTTTATTACCTACTGTGGTATAGTAATTTTATTCTAGGTGCATCGTCTTCACATATAATTATATAATTAATGTACCATTGCGGACACTGCCGCCTGACCACTTTTCAACCGTATTACTAGGAGCATAAGGTTGAAAAGTGATCAGGCAGCAGTGTCCGCGATAGTACCTATAAAAATATTGTACAAGATTTTAAAAGAGTACCGGTGGAGTTTCTTGCCCATTCTTCTCCATACGAAACTACATTTTGGAAGGGGCGACTAGAATCAATTCTATTTTTTTGTAAATATTGACGTTCAAAAGTGCCTTATAAGTGCCTATTTGAAATAAACAATTTGACTTTGCCATAATTATAATCCGATGTCTAATCATTACTTACTCTTTTTGCTTCGTTTACGTTCATACATCAAGGGGTCTACTCCGAAGCGATAATCCGAAGTATCGGCCGAATGTTCGGTCGTTTCTTGACTTCCAAAGTTTCCTTTTGTTGACTTTGAGTCCTTACCCAACTTCAAGTCACATCTTTGACTTATCACTTGACTGTAATTTTTTTTTCTTTCGCCGTAGTCAGCCAGCGTCAGCCGTAGTCAGGAAACGGCCGAAACTTCGGATTTCTCTTTGGAGTAGAACCCCTAGTCATTCACGCACGCTGTTTGCGAGTACTACGCACCTGACCTTACTGAAGGTTAACATCATCGTAGATTTGTGAAAACTCTATGCTGAGTCTCGTGTCATCTCGCTCCCACGTTTTCTGACCGCGCCTGCCACGAGTTTTAACGAGTAGTATCGTAAATCTTACGGTAAATAATTTTAGATAGTATAAATTGACGAAAAATACATTACCGTTGCCAAGTATAGGCAACAAGCAATTATAATATCAGCCTGCTTAGAATTTAATCTGAATGCCTTTTAATGTGTATTATCTTTCCTCTCGCTTCTGTGGGACTGATTTAGTGAAAAGGGACGGAAGTGTGTAACATGAAAAGTACTTTTTAATAGCATGGAATTAGTAAGTACCTACTTTATAATAGCATGGAATTAGTAAGTACTTTATAATAGCATGGAATTAGTAAGTACTTTATAATAGCATGGAATTAGTAAGTACTACATAGATTGTAAGTAGAGGGGGTCGAATTTAGACCAGTGGGCGACTACTATAATGAACTTTTTTTAAATGTGGAGGTTAATTTCTGTCGCTGCTTAGTTGCTTATTACCAAGGTAAGATGTCAGATGTTACACATCTTATGCGACTACTGTAAGGCTCGCTAGTTTTTTTTTTGTTCTCTTTATTTGTAACAAGTCTATGTTACACTCTAAGGCAACTCGGTTCATTTTTTGTAAATTTCATTTTATATTGTTTGATTATTGCAACATGTTGTATTTGCGAGAAGGCTTATTTATGCAACCAGTTCTATTTTTTAAATTATGTCTTTTATTATTAGATTTTTTAGGGTTCCGTACCTCAAAAAGAAAAAACCGGCCAAGTGCGAGTCGGACTCGCGCACGAAGGGTTCCGTACCATTATCTATAAAAATGTCAAAAAAAGTCTCGTTTGTTGTATGGGAGCCCCCATAAATATTTACTTTATTCTGTTTTTTGTATTTGTTGTTATAGCGGCAACAGAAATACATCATCTGTGAAAATTTCAGCTGTCTAACTATCACGGTTCACGAGATTCAGCCTGGTGACAGACGGACAGACGGACAGACAGACCGACAGACAGACAGACAGTCAGACGGCGGAGCCTTAGTAATAGGGTTCCCGTTTTACCCTTTGGGTACGGAACCCTAAAAACGGATCCTTATTTTACCAGTGTCAACGATCTTCTATTTAACTTAAATCTAATCTGAATGTTCATTCCTTAAAATAATCATGGAAGCAACTACATCGTTAATAATCTCTACAATACCTTAATTAAATAGCGTCTACAAATTATTTAAACATTTAAACATAGACCAACTATAATAATTATACATAATTCGTCATAAACGATAGAAAGTGAACTGAAAATATTCCATTAAATAAAAGGCGACTAATACCAAATTATATAACTTGAGCAAAAATAAATTTCAAAATATAGGTACTATGAACTATTTAAGTTCTCAAGCAGGAAATCAATAATTATAAACAATCAAAAAATACATTCTAAAATTATCCTACATTAAGCCTCAAATTCATTATGCTTACCACCCCATCCTGTAACTTTAAAATAGTCTGTTTCTAAACAAGAATTGTTTGTCAGAAGGCAAACGAAAATGAGTCTTAATGTCTTAAGTCTAAAGTACATATTTTCTTTTCCTTAAAGCAAAAGCGCCAGGGTAGCCGAAATCCAAAATGTTCTTACATTTTTTGTAATTTGCAGGTCTACATTTCCTCTAAAGCCGTGTACGCACGCACGAGCGAACCGAACATCAAACACCGAACATTTGGTTCATACGTGTAGACGTAAATTAGCAAAGCGAACACAAACACCATACACCGTCATCATTCCAGCCGAAAGACATCCTCTGCTGGACATAGGCCGGGGGGGGGCGGGTTTGTCATGATCGCCACGCTTGGCAGGCGGGTTGGCGATCGCAGTATGGTGTTAAAATGCAAAGAGAACGCTGCTGCCCATTCTCTAGTAAGTCCCTTAGTCGCCTTTTACGACGAGGTGCTATTCTTTACGTCCGGCACCACACAGACCCTCACACAGAACAACGAAATTGAATCGCCACGAACATTTTTGACGAACACGGTGTTTGATGTTAGTTGTTCGTTCGTGGGTAGATCTTTGAGATGTATTGACGATTTATGTAAATATATTTCTTGCAGTCGCGAATCATATTTTGATATAAGTAAGTTGGCACTGGCTGGGCTGCCATAGCACATCTCCCTTAAGGTTATTCCGCAGCTGCAGCCCGCGAAATTCTATTTTTCTTACGTTTTTTGCAATTTGCAGGACAGTGTCAGGTTGTATCTTGATCAAAATATGATTCGCGACTATAACATATATGTATTTACATAATTAGATTAAGACGCAGATATATGCCAGTGACCTTGAGTAGTTAGCTTGCGTGTTTTGTACTGAGCTCAAGCAACGCGTCGTACGTGCAGCCAGTAATAGGACTCGCCCATCAAGGAGCGCTGTCCCCAGTTTGACGCATTATTAATTGATTATACACAAAACAAAAGATATTTTAATAAAACGCTTTTATTAAAAGATCGATAAATTAAATTATCTTTATATTGGTGAGGTTTCAGAAAAATACGCTTGGTAGCTTTTGCGCCATTCTCAGTTTTTTATCCGCGTTAGACATAACTTTACAAATTAATTTCACTAAGTAATATAAACATAATCTAAAATATTCACATATTAAGTTATTGAGAAAACGCTCTAATTTATCATATATTTTTTTCAAATCTTTAACACTGCTTATCGTCCCCTTAAAATTAGAATCATTAATAAGTACATCTCTATATGTTAGGTTTGTCAATGTCATGATTTCACGAATAAGTCATTCAATGGAACAAGTCTAACTTATGCGAGATGATTCTAATGATTATAATTCTGTAAATACATATTTGTTATTGTCGCGAATCATATGTTGATCAAGATATAACGTGACACTGACCTATGTTTTACAAATAAATAATTCTTATTCTTGTTCTGCAAATTCCAAAAAACGTCAGAATATTTTAATTTCGCGGGCTGCAGCTGCGGATTTACCTTAAACCATTATAATATAACAATATTCTTATTTAATAACCATTTTAGCTGTAAATGTTAAAAATTTTAGGTACAAATTTAGGCTTCCTGCAAGACGCATAAAATTTGGCGAAAAATTTTCACAAAATAGTTTTAAATGCATAATAGTCAAGAGGAATTGTTTTTTATTAATTTAGTCAGTCTTTTTATATAGTAAGATTGTTTAAAGCCAAATATTAATAGATCACTTGTACAGTCAAGGCTGTAATTTTTTTGGAAAATTTTAATTTTTTGTTTGTTTTAATTTATAATTATTACAACAAGCAAAACAGTTTTTTTTTTGTTTCGAATCGTAGATATCTTACTCTTAAATCTTTTAAATATTCGAATATTATCACCTTAAAAGCGAAGCACGTATACAGAGTGTTAAAGTAACTGCGTGCAATAGCTTAGGGGTAGGTTAAGTATCGATAAAGGAACCCAGTATTTTTTTTAAATAATAATAATTAAAAAAAACACAAAAATTTATTAAACGTAAAAAATAAATAAAAATAAGTCTCTTCGTACTTTAACGGGCTTAGGACCGCCAAATAAAATAATTTTAATTCTAAAAGATTGCTATTTTAAGTTAGTATGTACTAAATCAGGTTGATCATGCAATTTTTTTTCTGTGTTCACATTTGTTTTATTTTTTTTGAATTTTTTATTATTTTTCCTATGTTTCTTTATCGATACTGAACCTATCCTTATGCTATGGCACGCAGTTACTTTAACACCCTGTATAATAATTATCTTTTATATTGTCACAACGTGAAGACAAACACCTTTACGTGATCCTGGGAAACTAGTATTTTTAAAGCAACGGCTCGTCTTGTTCCAAAATTGGGTCAATTTTAAAAATAATCTTCTCTTGTGACCTTCTTATACCGAATAAACAATGCCAGAAATACTAAAATATAGGAATAACAAAAATGTATTTTAAATCCAGTAAAGGTTCAATTACACAGAGCAATAAACTAATTAAACATTGTTTAGGATACGGCTATGAGAAAAGAGAGATTTACCAAGTAAATGATTTAAGCTAATCAAATTACTCCGTGTAAATGAGACCAAAGGCCCTGTTTCACTCTCCCCGGATAAGCACTACCCAACAGATAAATTTAAAACTCTTAGGGATGATTTTTCTATTTTTTCTATCTTCAGATAACTTTTATCCATTAGGAATAAAAAATATCAAAGCGCCATATTTACTCTTGAGATAAAATATCTGATAAGATGATCGGACTGACGTCTTTAGTACACCTACGCGTTCGTATGCGGCAGCGAAACAACGAAAAAACTGTAAGTAGTATGGCAGAATTTCGCATACGCTATGTCTCAATCTAGCAGTAACTACATGAAATAGTTGGGTCCTCGTCGGTATTGTTTCGCAAGGAACTGCGAAATCATCGTTACACAGACGCAGATGTTTCGCAAGTGGCGTTTCGCATCGCAAGGCGGTCCGCATGCGTTCTGTCGGTGACGACAGATTTTCGCAACATGGAAGCCGAAAATATTGAAATATTTTTCAATTCAATTCGAAATTATCCCGAATTATATGCATTTGGTCACGCAGATTATAAAAATACGTACACGACATTCTGAAATGACGTCTGCACCCGCAGTTCACGAAAATTACAATGACAATATTTGCGAAAAAAAAATGCAGTGTACTAACGTTCCGCAGAAATTCGCTGCCGCATAAGAACGCGTAGGTGAACTAAAGGCGTTAACGTTTTAATTTATTTTAGATACCTTTAAGTTATTAACCAGTACTCATTATACAGCGTGTTACGGAAAGGGTATATACATATCAAAGGCACGGATTCTTTTGGTGATAACAAACTACATGGCAATTTTTTTTTAATAATACCTACTTACATAATTATAAAGTTAAGAATCATTTAACTAATAAAAATCAAATGTTTCCAATTGAATTCTACACATCACTAGACCAAGTCAGCTGATCGGTACACGTTTTAATCCATTCGTTTGACCCCGCCGCCAATCGTGCCGCCCGCACCACCGCGTGTCGGTGCGGTGCCGTGTCGCAGAGCTGTAGCAGGTGTGTGACAGACACATAATTATAATGGATAATGAATTAATGACCCTCGTAGTGCGGTGACTCGTTTGTTATGATTTAAATTAAACGAAAGAAATAAAAAAAATCAATCATTTTCAAAGTTATTATTTTTGAGCTGAAACCTTCACCTGGTTTGTATTGATGTACCCTTTCCGTAACACGCTGTATTGGAGGGTGAAGCAGACCATTTAGTAAACTTTTTACTCTAAACTCGGGGCCAAAAATAGTGGATTCGGTGCGGTGTTCAAGCTAGCCGATTGGAAAGATCGCTTTATGCTTACATGAGGATACTGCTCACGCCATTCTAATACCTGAAATGAATAATCAATAGCCAGTGAATGAATGGTTATTTGACCATTTATATAGCAAAGAAAGAGTTACAGGATGCTTAGATATAATAGTCAACAGAGGACTTGCAGTTCACTTAAAAAACCAAAAGAAGAAGCTCATGTTATATGATTAATTTATTTCTGTAAGTAGGTTTGTACAAACAATTTTACACGTCAATCATATTAAAAAAAAGTAGATGTTCCTATCTGACTACTCTGAGAAGAAAGGCCGAAACAAACTCAGAGGTCACAGTCTCTTTTAAAGTCCAGACATAATATTGATCAGATCATGTGAAGGCCATGCAGATTGGTGTCTGAAATGGTATTTTGAGGAAAGAACCACACAGATTGAGTGGACCTGACCAGTCAGTGCACGCATTTTCACCCGCGCTTTCTGCTGCCTTACTTAGAAAGAATGTAAAGGCTTGCCCTATGGAGTTTAGGTTTCAGCATACAAACCCCGAGGCTGTTATAAAAGCTTTTAAAGATCTTACAATTAAATCAACAGAAGATCTCTGGGGGATGTCTGTAAAAGTCTGTAGATCTATCATAGAAACCATTGCACCCTATTTAGCTTTCTTATTTAACACCAGTGTGGACCAAGGAGTCTTTCCGGATCTCATGAAACACAGTAAGGTAGTTCCTTTGTTCAAGTCCGGAGATAGTAAAGAACCCAACAATTATAAGCCTGTGTCAGTTCTGCCAGTTCTCAGTAAGGTGTTTGAAAAGTTGATTCTCAATCAAATGTTACGTCACTTTAATAAAAATTCCATCTTTCATGAACAACAGTACGGTTTCACCAAGGGGCGTTGTACCACTGACGCCGGTGTCTCCCTAATAAAGAACATTTTTAACGCCTGGGAGGAAGCACAAGATGCCATTGGAATCTTTTGCGACCTCTCTAAGACGTTCGATTGCGTAAACCATGAGACACTTTTGCTGAAACTAGAGCACTATGGGATTAGGTATACAGCTCTTGATTTACTAAGATCATACCTGAAAGATAGAAAGGTTAAAGTTCAAGTGAACGGCGTAAACTCATTGGGGTCTGAAATGGCAATGGGCGTTCCTCAAGGTTCAATATTGGGTCCATTCCTCTTTTTAGTTTATATTAACGATTTACCCCAATTATTTCAAAAACAACCGAAGATGGTGTTATTTGCAGATGACACATAATTGATATTTAAAATAGACCGACGGTCACAAAATCTTGACGACGTGAATAACTCTATTCTTCAGGTCCAAGATTGGTTTACGGTAAATAATTTGGTACTAAATAAAGCAAAAATTAAAATTATAATTTAAATTACCTAATGTTAGAAGTAGTGAATGTAATATCATATTGGATGGAGCAAAACTGGAATTTATTAATCAAACGGTTTTCTTAGGAATCACTCTAGACGAGAAATTACAATGGGGACCACATATAACATCTCTTGCGGGGCGGCTAAGCTCGGCGGCTTATGCTGTTAGAAAGATAAGACAGTTAACAGATGTAGAAACCGCGCGTTTGGTCTATTTTAGCTACTTCCACAGCATTATGTCGTACGGCATTTTACTGTGGGGTCGGGCTGCTGACATTGAGTCAATCTTTATTTTGCAAAAGAGCTGTCAGAGCAATTTATAATCTAAGTCGCCGCGAATCTCTTAGGGAACTATTTAAAAATATTAATATTATGACGGTACCTTGCCAATTCATTTATGAAAATATTATGTATGTAAGGAAAAATCTACATCTTTTTAATAAAATAAGTGATAGACATCATTTTAATACTAGAAATAAAGACAAAATAGAGCAACAATTTTTCAGTTTATCTAAAGTACATACATCTTTTATGGGGTACTGTGTTAAATGTTACAACAAAATACCTTGTGATATATTTCAACTAAATGAAAGAAAATTTAAAACTCATATTAAAAGAACACTTTGTAAACAAGCATATTACAAATTAGAGGATTATATACAAGATAAGAATGCTTGGAAACATGCTGGTCCTGCTCCATAGGACAATCTAGAGTCTAGACAAAATCAAACAGGTTGCTATTTTAATTGTATAATTTATTATTTTTATGACATTTATTTTAAATTCTGTGATTACCTTAACTCACACTGATATTATTGTTATTTTTTAGGAAATCGTATATATTTTTTAAAATTTTTGTAAATATGTGAGCACCATGTTCTATCACCTAATTAATTTATCTGTCATTGCTTCATTCTTAACTCTTTTTATTACCTATTGTGGTATAGTAATTTTATTCTAGGTGCATCGTCTTCACATATAATTATATAATTAATGTACCTATAAAAATATTGTACAAGATTTTAAAACAGTACCGGTGGAGTTTCTTGCCCATTCTTCTCCATACGAAACTACATTTTGGAAGGGGCGACTAGAATCAATTCTTTTTTTTTGTTGTAAATATTGACGTTCAAAAGTGCCTTTTATGTGCCTATTTGAAATAAACAATTTGACTTTGACTTTGACATTTGTCAGTAATTGTGCAGCTCTACTCAGAACTTAGGAGCTCAACGTTGCGACGATCAATACCAAAGAAGGGACATTTGGGTAAGCCGCTTATATGACTCAAACTGCCAGACCACGATTAACACTAACTGAGAATAAAAGAAAAGGAAAAAAAAAACCCCACATAGTCTTCACATTCACAATCATTAAAATAATATAATACTATACAAGTAAATATTCATGTCATTGTGTATAAAATAATAATTAAAGAAAGAGAACATGCTACGGTAAAAGTATTCGCCAGGCAGCATAGTGCTCCTGCCAGGGTTACGAGTCTGTCCGAAAGGGATATCGTGGCCCTGGCACACAGGCATTTGAAGGAACACGGTGGGTTTTAGTCAGTAAAAGTCTGACACTCCCTCCCGCTCCGCCCAGAGCGGGAGAAGTTATTTGATGATTTCCCACCCAAAAAAAAAAAAAAAAGAAAAGGCAGCATAGTGCTAACGAAGCTAACTGGTCACCCAGAAATGATTTACCTAAGTATTGGAGGCACTGTGAGGCTATTTTGTTCTACGACCTTTGTAATTTTACTTTTTTTAATAACTACTGGTGGGTGTACTATAGGTACACCGCTGCCTAACCCTTCGGGGATTACAGGCGTGATGTTATTGTTATGTTATTTTGGTTGTCTTATTATTCAATTTTATATTTTATTTAAATTGCATTCTCATTCTATTCTATTCTAATCTATTTTGTTACACCCTTCGTATAGCACGCCCATTTTTAACCGACTTCCAAAAAGGAGGAGGTTATATGTTCGGCTGTATGTTTTTTTTACAAAAAACTGTCAACTGTCAAACTACGTCGTGGGTGGTCTCGCGGAAATCGGAAAGTTGTGATTAAAATAACGATATCTGTAAAGTTTTTTTTATGGGAGCTGTATACAAAACTTACGTCATTAAAATCGATATGAAATAAGCTTACACGTTAGCACAGTTTTGCCTTGTGAAATTTTAATAGATGTAATGTTGGTTTTACCTGAATTAAATGAAATTAATTTTGTATTTATGTTAATATCCATGAAGTTTGACTTCGACATTTATACAACACCGATTACAGAAATAAATAAATCGAGTATAACAAAACGCATACCTGAGATTCTTGAATTTGATCGCAGAAACTGACGTCTAGAAGTCTCAGATGCCTGCATTCGGCTAGTATCCTGTAAAGTTAAAAATTACATGCGTTAGAAATATGTTTATTAATAAGACATTATTTATTGGCATAAAATAAATGTGTACAAACTAGTGAAGACCTGAATCCTGCGCTAGGTAAAAACACCTGTGTTATAGGAGCCAGTGTCTCGCGGATGTCGCACTAGATCCCATGATCCCCGGTGCAAGTGTGGGAAGGGAACACCGGGGTGGTTCTAGTCAGTAAGAGCCTGACAGACCCCTCCTATTTATAATATATACAGATTATTCAACCCGGAACAAAAAAAAAAGGTGTACCACATCCAATTTACGGTCGCAGGATTTTAAAAAAACTACTCACGCATCACAAATATCCGGCGTAACAGCCCTGACGCCTAACAAGTCCAACTGCGCCAACTTCGATGCCCTAGGCAGAAGGGCTCTTAGATCACGGTCACAAACACCTCGTAGGGCTCCTAGGAACAACTTGCGAAGCTCTCCGCCTGACAACCACGCCAGCCATTCGCCGGAACCACCCGCTTGCAAACTGTCAAATAAATACATGCTTGTGTTTGTTTATTAATGATTAAGTTAACGTGAAGAAAGACAGAGAACTTTAATGCCGAGATTCATAATCGTTAGTAAACTCAGGCCAACAATACGAGATAAATATATAAAATTGCAACTAAAACAAATATCAACTTTAAACTCAAGTACTCTCTGTTGATTTTTGAATGAAAAAATATCGATTAGTCATAAAATAATGCTAGTTGCTGGAAACTGAACCATACGCAATTAAGTTAATAACCTGGTTCTAGCCTTTCTACGGGTAAGTTATACCATTTGAACTGAAACAGTCTTACCTTTAATATGTAAGTTTTAAATCCCACAGCATTAAATTTATCTCGTCTCTTTGGTTTAGTTTAGATATGTTCCCGTCTCTATTCTGCATAGTAAGATCGACAGTTGTGCGACAGAAACAGGAGTAATGTATCGGAAAAGCACGTGCTAACTTACGTTTATTAATCTTTACTCACAAAGTAACTTTTTGTGTAGAACGACCGTTATTTTGTACATCATACAAAATAATGATCTTCATTCATCATCATCATTCCAGCCGAAAGACGTCCACTGCTGGATATAGGCCTCCCCCAAGATTTTGGGGGGGGGGGGGGGGGGGTTGCCATAATCGCCACGCTTGGCAGGCGGGTTGGCGATCGCAGTATGGTGTTAAAATGCATAGAGAACGAGATCGAAAGAAAGGCGACTAAGGGACTTACTAGAGAATGGGCTGCTTAGTCGCCTTTTACGACACCCACGGGAAGAAATAGGATGGTGCTATTGTTTACGTCCGGCACCACACGGAACCGGAAAAATAATGATATCTCTACCTAATATATACCTATTAGGTAGAGATATCATTATTTTTCCGGTTATTTGTCAAAATTATGCACGTACTACACAACAAGTTACTTGCTGCATCTCATGGTTTTATGCGAAAGAAAGTTATTTTATTTACAGAATAATACTTTTGGCACTAATAAAAGCTACCTTAACCATTGGGGATTGTAGAAAACTCTTGTCACTTGCTTTACACTCATAATTACTTCAGAAAATACTCTAAAATTAATAAAAATGTTAATAGCTTTTAAGCGCTATCGTAACTTTTAAGAATATTCCATTCTGCTAAATTATCAAAATAAGGTCACACTTGTTCCATGTAATAGGGGGCGAGCCTATCGCCAAACTAGCCTAGCTTGACTGTTAGGCCAAGTAAACAATAACAATTTAAAAAAATAACTTACCACCAGCCCACATCCAACTCTTGGAGCTTTTTACAGTTGCCAAGCGCTCTGATGCCATTCGGAGTCAAGGAGTAGGACTTCCAAAAGTCCACAGACACCAAGTTTGGACAGTTACCGCCGAGAGCAATTGCCACTTCGTCCATTGAGGATATCATTTTGCATGAACCTGAAAAATTAACAGTGATGTCATGACATTTTTCGTTAGGTTAATTTTTGTATATTTGACAAGCGTTTTAGATACAAAATAGCTGAAAATGTCATACAGCTTTCTAAGGAGTGAAGTAAGAATATTAACAAATACATAAAATGTCAAGTTACGAGGGCGGCACTGAAAATTTCGGGAATCAAGGAAGTGACACAACATTACTATTTAAAAATGTATTTATTGCTTTTCGAAGTATTCTCCGCGAAATTTGACACATTTTTCCATACGATGGAACGAACCAATCATTGAAGCAACCATTCCATTCGGAAGTTGGGGTCTCCAAAATGGCCGTTTGGTAGGCGTCCACAGCTTCTTCAGGTGATGAAAATCTCTGTCCACGCAATTTATTCTTTATTTTAGGGAAAGTATAGAAATCATTAGGGCTTAGGTCGGGGCTGTACGGCGGATGGTCTAATAATTCTATGTTTTCTTGCTCTAAAAACTCTTTTGTTCTGTGCGCGGTGTGAGAACTCGCATTGTCGTGATGCGGCGGTTGCAGTTCTCTTTACAGAGTTCAGAAACGAGCTGTGGCAAACAAATGTTAGCATACCATTCTGCATTAACCGTTCTTTGTCCCTCAAGAGGAATAGTCGTAACATGGCCGGTTTTGGAGACAAACGTGGCCACCATTTTTTTTGCAACACTCCGTGAACGAACAATTTTTGTTGACTTTAACCAATGATTTCAAAAGGAAGGATACGCCCATCAGAACATTTTACTTACACCTTTTTCATACAAGCAAAAAGTAGCGCCATCTGTGACAACTCATATGAACTACGTGAGTGCTGCGTTGCATAGGTCGACGACGTAACCTTGTATGCACGACATGTACAGTACGTGCGTGCATAATATTTTAAATCACATTTTATCGGAAATAAGTTAACCACTGAGGCGTCCATACTTTGACAGAAAACGTAATAAAACAAATTAATCTCGATCAGCTTTATTTGAAATTGAAAAAAAATTAATAGTAATTATTATTAATTTAATCATTATTAACACACGAATAATAAATGACGTCCGTACAAGGTTACTTCGTTAACGTCGCGCGCGACATGGCCGCCATTGTGGATTTCGGTGGTAAAATTATAACTTTACAAATGTGTTTATTGAATAATTTTATTGCTACAAAGGCAATTTAAGGTTACTTATCGATGTTATGATATCCCATGTTCCTTTTTAACCTATGTATGATAATTTTTGCGGCCTTTTACTACGCAACTAGGCATTTTAATGACAGAACTGTACTGATTAACTCCTCCGCGCGTGGACCGCGTTAGACTGAGTCGCATTGGCCCTAAACTGTAATTTTAGGGCCAGCGCGCTGGTGCCATTTCGTCGCGCGGTTAGCCTGGTCCTTACTATCTATGTCAATGGCTTTAACTCATTTTCGAACACCCAAACTCGTGACTGGTTTTTTGTTTCGGGTTCGTACGCGTATATCCAGGATTCGTCACCTGATACAATGTTGTATACAGCATTTGAGGATCCTGCGTGGAATCTTTCGAGAGTTCTGACGCACCAAGTAACGCGAGCCGCTTTTTGCTCTTCACAGAGCGAATGCGGTATCCATCGGGAAAACAACTTTTTTACACCTAATTGTTCATGCAAGATTATTTGTATTTGACTCATGCCAATGTCTAAAGTTGCCTGAATTTCGCGGTATGTCACATGTCGATCTTCCTCAATCAGCTTACGCACAGCATCAACGTTTTCTTGGGTGACTGCTGTTTTTGGACGACCTTGACGGGGATCATCACTGAGCTTGACACGTCCACGTTGAAATTCAGCAAACCAGCGATAAATTGTGGTTTTGGATGGGGCTTCATCACCAAATGCAGAAATCATCCGGTCAACACACTGTTTTTGTGTTAAACCACTTCGAAAGTCATAATAAATCATCGCTCTTGAATTTTCTCGAGTCAATTCCATTTTCTCAACGACTAAACAAGTTTGACAAAACCTTGTGACAAGACCGAGAATCTTTTTTTAAATAAATAAATGGTATTCGATTTTTAAAACCAAGGAGTTTTCAATTAAAAAGATTTTAATATGACAGGAACAGTGGAAATATTCCATTCCCGATACTTTTAGTGCAGCCCTCGTATTCACACCATAAACAAAAATACATAGGTAAAGTTCGTTTTTAGGGATCTGTACCCAACGGGTAAACGGCAACGGGGAACCCTATTACTAAGACTCCGCCGTCTGTCTGTCTGTCACCAGGCTGTATCTCATGAACCGTGATAGTTAGACAGTTGAAATTTTCACAGATGATATATTTCTGTTGCCAATATAACAATAAATACTAAAAAACAGAACAGAATAAAATAAATATTTAAGGGCTCCCATACAACAAACGTGATTTTTTTTGCCGTTTTTATAGATAATGGTACGGAACCCTTCGTGCACGAGTCCGACTCGCACTTGGGCGGTTTTTTTTAATCCCAGATACTAATTTGACAGGTGAAAATGTGATACTCTAAATTGAAAAAACGAACAACAATAATTTGAAATGTCAAATTAGTCTGGGATTAACGAACTATACTGATAATGGCATGTCAATTAATTCAAAATAACATTAAAGTTTTGCTTTGCATTATCAGTGCGTCCTACCTGTTATTACTTACGAAGCCGAAACGTGGACACTCACGGTACGGCTGGTCAATAAATTCGAGGTCGCTCAGCAAGCTATGGAACGGGCTATGTTTGGAGTCTCTCTGAAGGATCGAATCCGGAACGAGGTGATCCGGCGGAGAACTAAAGTTGGTGACATAGCCCACAGAATAAGCAAGCTGAAGTGGCAATAGGCCGGCCATTTAGCTGTAGCACCGATGACCGTTGGGGTAGACGTGTTATTGAGTGGAGACCGCGAATCGGCAAACGTTAGGTAGGACGCCCTCAGGCTAGGTGGAGCGACGATCTTCGCAGGGTGGCTGGTGGCAGCTGGATGAGAGTTGCCGAGAATCGAGCTGAATGGCGTGCGATTGGAGAGGCCTATGTCCAGCAGTGGACTGCTATGGGCTGATGATGATGAACATTAAAGCTAAGACAGATAAGTGATGATTTAAAAGGTGTATAAACATTTTAGTTTTTTTTCTTTTTGTTTATTCACACAATTATAATTGTAGTCCTTCGAATTATTGTGGCGTATGACGGTATATCCGGTACCTCTAAAGCAGCCATCTAGATGACTGGCTAATATTTTTACCAAGACATCAGACATGGATTATTTTCACAAACTTCGTGCAGATCCGAGAGAAGCTGACAGAAATTGTGGCGAACCACATAATTTCTACTTTGTTAATACATTACTAGAAGAACTAATAGATTCTTGTCGCCTATACTTTAGAAAATATAAGATACTGACTTTACCGTGCATTTATATTGGAATGGAATCCTTTGTTTTTGAATTTTATTTGTTTTCAAGCATAAGAGTCTTTTTCAGCAAGCGACAAGCTACTATGCCCCTCGATCTCATAATACCAACAAGTTATATAAACCCAAGACGAATCTCACACTCACATCGAACAACAGTTATATAATTTATTATGTGTATAAAATTGTATAATAAAATTCCAAGTACCATTACGACATTTTCTTTATATAGTAAATAATTTTGTAAAATTTGCACGCCGAAATTAATGGCAGAATAAGAGATCAGTATACTTATCTTTAAGAACCTTCTGTACCTTATTTGCGGAAATAAATGATTTTGATTTTATTTACTTTATTGACATTCCGTTTATACTTTAAAAATTCTATTAGAATAAATGTAACTGAAATGAAAAAAATATGCTTACCAACATTGAGATGCCGAAGTGCAGGGTTGGACCTGATGATGGCGACTGCAGCAGTCGTTGTGATATCAGTTCTGTATAGGTCCAGGCGTTTTAACTTCTTTAGCGCTGAGAGACATATCCAGTCCGAACACCCGACCACAGATCGAAGGCATAGCTCTGAAAATTATAATTATAATTTTAAGTATTTTCGCGCATAAGTAGATAAAAAAAATAGTGTACCTACTTATTTGGTAATAGAATAAAAATCAAAGCATTTATTTCTATTGGAACATTGGACATGCACTTTTGAACTCTCAAGAAGCCAGTCAGTTTTTAAGAAAATTTTGTAAAAAAAGTTCTATTGGGATTAGGATTTATCTGGATTACCTGTCCTGTATTATAGATACTTGTATTCATCTTCGCGCAAAAATTTACAATTAATACCTATTATGTCTGCGTGGTGCCGGACGTAAAGAATAGCACCGCCCCATTTCTTGCCGTGGGTGTCGTAAAAGGCGACTTAGGGACTTACTAGAGAATGGACAGCAGCGTTCTCTATGCATTTTAACATCGTATTGTGATCGCCAACCCGCCTGCCAAGCGTGGCGATTATGGCAAACCCTCCCTTTGGGGGAAGCATATGTCCAGCAGTGGACGTCTTTCGGCTGTAATGACCTATTAAGACATTCTAAAACTTTAACTTAACTTCGTGTGTGTGCATTTTAGATTATTCGGTTCCCTACAAAATGGTTGATCTGGATGGTGCTGATCCACGTGTCATGTTCGTGAACGGACGCCGTCAGTGGAGACTGGTCATCTCTTAACTGGCTTATTTTTAATATTTTAATCTTATATTTGGAATAGTTTTTAATTTATTTATTTTTTACGTTGTTCTCACATATAGAAGCAACAAGAATAATGTATATCTTGATTTAAAAGAATTTCCTTGGAGTTTCTTGCCCGTTTTTCTCCATAAAGACCCAACGTTTTGGAATGGGCAACTAGCTTCAACTTTCTGACTAACTGACAGACTCTTTAACAATTCAAAAATGCCTGTAATTTGTTTAATTGAAATGAATGCTTTGAGTTTGAGTTAAATATTGTTTACTAAGTACATAAAGCCGGCTCTAAACGCGTGTGATATGTAATGTATCGTGTAATGTAATGCAAAGAGTGTGGACGGCGTACAAACTCAACGCGAATTTTGTGTTCGCGCTAAAAACCGGCAGGCGATGGATCTGCCCGAGCGTAACATGTAATGCTCTTAGTGCATACCGACCACACGCAGAATTCGTGTTACATTACATTACACACGTCGGGACCCGGCTTTAATATTGAACTGAATAAGCACTTTTATAATTTCTACCGTGACGATATTATCGTGGACGTCCACGTCATAATAATATCGTCACGTTAGAAATGATAAAAGCGCACATCGGGTTCTAAAAACACCACCTTCAATACTCAAGACAAATAGATAAAATTGCAACTTATACAAATATCAACTTTAAACTCAAGTCATCTAAGATGATTTTTGAATGAAAAAAAATTATCGCTAAACGTCATAAAATAATGTTAGTTGCAATGGAAACTGAACCATACGCAATTAAGTTAAAGTTTTTAATCCCAATGTATGAAATTGATCTCGTCTCGTTGGCTTTAGTATAACTACAAATGAACAAATGTAATCATAAACAGCACAGCAACAAGCGTACCTTGTAAGCTAGTGGAGGTGTCAACAATAGCTCTTAGCACGGAGTTGTCAACGAATTGGCAGCAATTCATGCGCAGATGTGTTAATTCAGCACCGCTGTCTTTGAGAAAACTGTGAATAAAACCTTGACTTATTACTTGGTCGTGATATTAGGTTGCTCATAATTTATATTAGTTATTTATGGAACTGTTGTATAATAAGGGGGATCAAAACACGAATTTCGCCTCGTGTGATAATAGTATCACATGAGTGTTTTAATAATAATTATGTACAGTTACATACAAGTCTTTATCTACACTCATGATATGAATCCTCTATAAAAGGTTCTGAAACCATAGGGTGTTGTAAGAACTCTATGTAAATTCATCGAAAGTTTAATTGCTGAGTATCTAATACAAACAAACTTTATATAGGTCATAATAGAATTATTTATAAGGGGATGAAGCAGTGTCTCCTGTCGCGGATGACGATTTAAATCGCGAGCGTAACGAAGGACTCGAGGTTTACTCCCGAGCGTAGCGAGGGTGTTTAAAACTTAAGACGAGTCCTGAGTGTAGCGGGGGATTTAAGTTCACCCAAGACTAAGACAGCTTTATCACCGAGGAAAATACTCTACTTTTCGTACCATTTGCGAAAAAATTAACACAATAATAATATGAGATAAGCATTTTAGAACATTAACTTATTTATAAAAATAAATTAAAATAAACTTAACGTTTATGTATTTGAAGAAAACAAAAACGCGGCAAATTCCTAGACTAATATTTTTTTGTCGGAAAAGCAAAGGCATCAAGCTCATACGGCCTCGTCGGTTTTCGTAATTTTATTTAATAATCATAACTGCATAAAAAATGCGTATTCCTTTTTCAATAAGATGTATAATGCTTTATATACAAACTCAATGGTGTAAACACAGATGTAGTTCAATATAAATTTCGGTAAGTATTCCAAATTTAAATCACATTCTCCCCCTAGAGGATGAATGAAATTCAGTACAATTTTCTTTCCCTGTTTTTAACAGATTAAAAATTACTATTGTTATGTTCGCTTTTTGTGGCATAGAATGTCACTTTTTTGAGCAAGTGGTACGAAAAATTATTTACATTTTTAAATTACGGCGCCGTGGTGGTGAATCGCGCGTGCATGACAATTTCTTTTTTTGAAATTCATAAAGATACCACGAATTGAGTAGTGAGAATGTGGCTGTTTGGTGAGTAAGGAAGGGATCGAAAAAGCAAAGGAGTTGCATAATGAAATTTAGTACAACATTATAACACTCGTTTGGATAATATTATGGTTACTATGACACTGGTTGTTTTAATGTTGGCAATAAGCTAACTGTTTCAGAAACTTTTAAAGAGGATTTATAGCATGGGTTTAGATATTTTTTTTTTCATGATTGCTAATAACAAAAAATGGTAGTTTGATCTTTATGGACCAATTTCTAGAACGAAAATTATCGTAAAATTAATGTGACAAA
Organism: Tiliacea aurago; assembly: GCA_948098905.1. Lineage (NCBI taxonomy): Eukaryota > Metazoa > Arthropoda > Insecta > Lepidoptera > Noctuidae > Tiliacea > Tiliacea aurago. The sequence goes on along the minus strand of OX402586.1, from coordinate 18,063,525 downwards.
TTGTTAAGCACGCGTAAACTGTTCCAATTGGCTGTTGATAAATCATTCAACCAATCACAACAACGTAGGCCTGTACGCGCGCTTGGCAATGTGTCAATTTTATTTTGCTATGATTTTCGTTCGAGAAACAGGCCCTAAGAGATTTATCAAAGATCCTTGACCACTAAGTTACGAAACTATTTTATCAGAAGTGAAGAAACATCACTTATTAGTATAAGTCGAATCGTTTTGCTTCAGTATATTTACATTTCTCGGTATCCCCTGCATTTTGCTAATGAAACCAGTACGGTTTCGGTTGATAGAAGATCGTCATTAGGGTATTTTGACAGGTTTCTATTAAACTAAATTTCTCGAAACGTAGAAAACAGTTAGTCACCGTAATAATAAATTGTAAAAAACCGGCAAAGTGCGAGTCGGACCACGCATAATGAAGGGTTAGGGTAGTGGGGATTAATTATCCTACGAACAAACTTAACATTGCAGTTGAAAAACATGTTCCCTCATACATTCCAACTGCAAATGTAAGTTTGTACGCACAATATTTAGAGATTTACTATGTTATTTTAAGATCATAGGCTTCTTATTGGTTTTCCTGTAATCTATAAGTAAGGAAGTATTTTCTGTATTTTTTTCACAATTTTGGGCTCAGTAATTCCGAGAACAAGGGGGGGGGGGTCAATTTATTTAAGTTACACGTCCGTGTTTGGGTCACAGAAGTCTATATGTGCACCAAATTTCAACTTAATCGGTCCAGTAGATTCGGAGCAAATCGTCTGTGACAGACGGACAGACAGACACACGAGTGATCCTATAAGGGTTTCGTTTTTTTCTTTTGAGGTACGGAACCCTAAAAAGTAACACCTATTATCCCATTCGTAATTTAAAACTTAAATTATTTAAAAAAAAACAGCCTTAATCTTGCAACAATATTGATCCTAGATAAATCAATAAACAGCCTTAATCTTGTAACAATTGATCCTATTGTTCAAGTTCATGTTACTTGCGTTTATAGCAGTAATTATATTATGACAATGGGCACTCACTTCACCACGTAATTGGGTTGTATCATGAGATGGCTGCCGCACCACGATAAGTCCAGTTTCTGAAGGAACTTACATCGCATTGATAAGGTTATGAGGACCTGAAATTAAAAGAAAATAAAAAAATTATATAAAACATTTCATCATCATCATTTTGGCCAAAAGACGTCCACTGCTGGACATAGGCGGGACCCTGGGGGTTTTGCCATAATCGCCACGCCTGGCAGGCGGGTTGGCCATCGCAGAATGGTGTTAAAATGCATAGAGAACGCTGCTGCCCATTCCCTAGTAAGTCCCTTTGCCAGCTTTTCCCTTTGTCTTTTACGACACCCACGGGAAGAAGTGGGGTGGTGCTATTCTTTACGTCCGGCACCAACCGTAATTAAAAACATTTATTTGACCCTTAAAATACATATTTCAAACAAGTAGGTTGAAATCATATAGTTTAAGGCATGAGGAACAGGGTGTAAAGTTCATTCATCTACCATAGTAAAGGGAGGATCCTCCGACCAGACGGGTGTTGTGTCTGGTGGGCGACTGCCCGACGGTTGATGTCGGGACGTTGTATAAATTATGCTAGCTGCGCGGTAAACTCTGCTTGCGCGATGCAGGATTTTGCGTGACGTCAGTATGTTATGCGAACTACGCGTCATAGTTCGCATGTGGCGATGTATGCCGCCACAACAGCACACAAATGTATTGCCAAGAATCTGAACCTAACCCCCGAACTAGGCCTGGACCTGTATTTTGGGGGCCAGCGTTCAGCCATGGACTCTATTATAAATTGGTCTTACAACATTGTGGAGAAGTCGCTACCAGTGGCGAAAGCACCATATAACACGATTCCTACCGGCTTCCCTTCGGAAGTTCGCATCAACAATTCTACCGTTATTGAAAAATGGCACCATAACATTCAAACATCAAAAACGCAATTTTATTAGCTTTGAATTGAAATAACAAACAAGAAAGTTTTGTCTATGTAGTGATGCGTCTTTTTGGTTCTGCTATTTGACAATAGATGGTGTTAAATTCAGTATAAGAAAGACTTACTTTTAAGTAAATTAATTAATTTTTACTTTACTGATAAGAAAGTAAGTTAAAATCGGCTTCTCTCATACAAAAATTGACACCTCGCCGCTGGTCTCTACTTGATAAAAATCTTAAATTCACTGACAGACAATGCATAGAAAGAAAAGAAAGAAAGAAAGAAAAATGCGTTATGCGTTGCTTCTTTTCATAGCCTAACCTAAACCATCATCTGCCGGAGCGTTTTCCCAACTAAGTATGTTGGGGTCGGATTCCAGTCTAACCGGATGTAGCTGAACACCAGTATTTTACACGGAGCGACTGCCTATCTGACCTCCACAACCCAGTTACTGGGTAATACGATACCCCTTGGTAAAACTGATTGTCAGATTTCCGGCTTCTGGCGACCCGTAACGACTGTGAAAGATCCACGAATGTCAGCCGGGACCAATAGCTTAACGTGCTTTCCGAGGCACGGAGGGGTCTTGGTGTGTAAAAATGGTCACCCATCCACAGACCAACCGCGGCAAGCGTAGCTTAACCTGATCGTTCGACCCTTGCGGCTGTTATTACTTAGCCACGAGCCCCTTGCATAGCCTAAGCCACTGGGGATGGGTAAAAGCATGAAGTTTCCCCTTGAAAGGGGTTAAATAAAGGATGAAAGTTGGTATGGAAGTTTCAATTTTGCCGATGGAAAATCTCAAACGGCACACGGCTTGTAAATAAATAAATCATATTTATAAAAAAAAAAACAAATAGACAGTCACGGGGACTGTGGACAGAAGTGGAAACTTATTAAAACAATGAAATAACAGTGGTCACTCTTATAGCTTTATAGGGTTCCGTACCAAAATGGTAAAAAGGAACCCTTATGGTGAGACTGTCTGTCTGTCTGTCTGTCACACCTGGATATCTCAAGAACTGCTAATGCTAAGAATAGTTTTAGATGACGTTTACCGAACTATATTGCAAACAAGAAAGAAATTAAAAAAAATATATCTTTTTTGCAAAAGGGACTGAAAGGGGGTCTTAAAAATTTGAAGTGAGGCTAATAGGGCATGTGGGGTATCATATGAAAGAACGCTGTTTGCACATTCTCAAACTTTTTTTTTCTTTTTTTTTGGCAGCATAGTTTCAGACTTTTGACGAAAAATTAAAAAAAAAATACCGTTCCCCCCCCCCCTTATCTCCGAAGTTTGTATAGATAAAAATCTGAAATTATTCTATGTGATAGAAGTGTATGTAAAGATTACAGGAAAAATAAAACGATGTCTCTAAATAGCACAGTTTTTCGGAAATCATCAGCATCATATATACGTACGGAACCCTCGGTGTGCGAGTCCGACTTGCTAGTGACCGTTTTTTTTTTTCGGTTCCGAAATGATCAAATAACTTCTCGAGTTTTACTGACTAAAACCCACCCGTGTTCCTTCAGATGCCTGTGTGTCAGGGCCACAATATCCCTTTCGGACAAACTCGCAACCCTGGCAGGCATTGGACTCGTCAGTTAGTGCTGACATCTCTTTCTTTTCATACTTTTCTGACATCTCTTTCCTTTCATCGGTTTTCTAAAACCCAACCCAGCGGTTTTTAACGGACACACACTTCCTTATGTGTTTATTATTCTAGCGTATGGCACTCGTGGGTTGCAGCTGAAAATCAGCGTCAGGTGGTACACCTTGTGTTGTCATCTGACATTATGCTGAGCTGAGGCCCTTTTGGCATTATATTATTAATTGTTTTCTGTGTTATTTATAGTTTTAAACGTGTATTTTTTTTTGCTGTAATGCCAATAAACGCATTTTTCTTTCTTTCAGATATTAATATCAAATGCCACAAGTGGTTTGATGACCTGGTGATGGTCGAGGGAATCCACCGTATACGAGAAGTACAAGACCGGGCGATGTGGCAATGCTTGAGGCCCATGGCCAGCAGTGGTCGTCTTTCAACTAAACGATGAAGATTAAGATGCTGACAACAGGTAAACCGCTGTCACTGTCAGACTGCATACAAAAGAAAGAGAAGCGCGATGACACAACGCTTGTAGTTTATTGCAAAATATGAAGCAATTATTTGTTTACTCAAAAATGAGTTGAGTAATCGAAAATAAAAAACAACCAAGTTCTGCATACAAATAAGACGTTCTTGTTATTAATTAAATACCAACCGTACGTTGATATTTAATACAGATATTTTGGATTGAAACTCAAAGTAAAGGGTTAGTTTACCGTCAATATTTGTATCGAGATTTTTTTTCTAAACGTGTTTTGGTAACAACCAAGTTCTGAGAAATATGTTCAAGAATAACATAATATATTTTTTACGCTACCACAAACTATATAGATTTGACAATTTTTTTGTTTAAGACAAGCCTACTTTTATCATTTGCCTCTTGTCAGCGCCTTAATGTTAATAATCCCTTAAAACTTCCAAAACTGCCTCTTTAGTTTAGTGTTCGCATGCGCAACTGCTGAGCGTGAGATTCTAGGTTCGATTCCCAAGACCAAAATAGGTTTGAAAACCCAATATTTTTTCCCTGAAATTGTTATTAGATTTTTTCATACCTAATTAATTTTTCAGCAGCGCGGAGTCGGGATTCGTGTCCAATAGGTGGCAATAGGCTCGCCCCTATTACATGGGACTAAAGAATATATAACAGGCGAAATGTGTGTATACTTTACTCAATATACCTACACTTCTGCCCATCCCTTCTGTTATTATCCTTTAGTATAAAAGTTAGCTAGAGCATGAAAATTCAATGAATATTACCTGTGACTGAACACAATGCCAGTAAGGCCTGAGATCTATGCTCCTATAAAGTATGGCATCTGAAGCCAGCCTGCAGAAATGTCTGTTCACTTGAGCACATCGGCAGAGCGACTGGATGTCCAAATACTTCATCACACAGAGTATGGTTTCATCCTGAAATAAAGAAAGAATATTATAATACTCTTTATTATGTTTACCATACAAATTTACAGATATAAATGTAGAAATTTTACATACAGTGACACAATGGGCGGTCTTTACGGTAAAAGCGATCTTTTAAAGACCACCTTTGGATGGATTTAAAGGGAGGACAGACAATACTGCAGGTGTAAATAAATGGATGATAAGACTGTTTATTTATTTTTTTAAACTGTCTGTCTGTGTTTTTAGGGTTCCGTAGTAAACAAGGAACCCTTATAGTTTCGCTATGTCCGTCCGTCCGTCTATCCCCGGCTTAGCTCAGAGACGCTAAGTCCTAGAAAGCTGTAATTTGGCATGGGTGTACATATTAATCACGCCGAGAAATTCGTAAAATAAAACCATGCACCACATTTTTTTTAGGGTACCTCCCTTGCTCGTAAAACGGGGATGATATTTTTCTTTTCTCGTCTAATACATGGTGTGGGGTATCGTTGGATAGGCCGTTCAATATTGTGGGTCTTTGAAAATCATTTTTCATTTCTGAGATCCGTTTGGGTGACAATATTAAGCTTTAAAGTGGTATTTTTTGTGAGAGTCAAGTGTCCCCTACCCCCCTGCCAGCTAAATGGTTGGTTTTGGATATGTGAAAAAAAGCATGGCAGTAGTATATATAACGAAATTAAAAGGAAAACTATCACAGCTAAGTAGGATTTACAAGTTAACGAGTAATCGTGGACCAACTTAAATTTGCAGTTGAAGAATTGACCGTTACGTATATAGATGTATGGGAGAGCATGTTTTTCAACTACAATGTTAAGTTTGTTTTTGGGATGAATTCATCCTAACTACGGAACCCTTTATTGTGCGTGGTCCGACACGTACTTGGCCGGTTTTTTTCTGTTTGTTTTCAATGTATTATTATGTGCTGTGTTGGTCAACACAGCACATAATAATAACAAATAAACTTTTGAATTTAATATTAATTGGGTGATTCTATGACGGTGTTTACATTGCTGTAAGTATTATAAAAATAAAATAAAAAAATAATCAAATTCATAATGCATTATTAGAAAAAAAAAGCTAATCACAGATCTCTAATGATCATTCTACATAACACAGTGATTAACGATTATATTTCCTCGAAAACTTTCCGTCATTACGCCTTAACCACAGCTGAGTCCATAAATAAGTCAAAACATTAAATTAAATGGCTTGACATTCCCAGTGAGCGTAATTAAGTAGCTGGTTAAGTAGCAGGTACTGTATACTTACTTATGCTTCATCGTACAAGTACCTATACTAGCGACCGCCCCTGTTTCGCACGGCTTTTACGACTTGAAAACACAAAACATCGAAATCGCTTTATTATATATAAGTTTAATAACTGTGTACACGTCATAATGATAAACCTTCCGGAATAAATTCTCTAAATGTTGTTGAAAACCGCATCGAAATCCATTTCGTAGTTTAGAAGAACAACGTGTTCACAGTTCACACTTTAGTTCAGTTATTAATTATTAAGCAGATAGAAGTATTGTTTTAGTACTATCGGTTTATTGTTCGGTTTGGAGGTAACTTTGTAATATTTTTTCTGTAGAGAAAATTTTATGGAATCGTGTTTATGTCAAACATAGTATTTAACATTAATCCTCAAATTAACCATATATTTGTTTCAAAATTAATTCTGCTATAGTTACGATATAGCTGAGTATCATGCTAAGCAAAGTGAGGTATTGGACTCTTAAAACGTTAGAAGTCAGTGACACATTATGAATTATGATAGTCCAGACACATGTTTCATTAACCTTTACCTATCGTATCATAAAATAAAAACCGGCCAAGTGCGTGTCGGACCACGCACAATGAAGGGTTCCGTAGTTGGGATAAATTTATCCCAAAAATAAACTTAACATTGTAGTTGAAAAACATGTTTTCCCATACATCGATATACGTCACGGTCAATTCTCCAACTGCAAATTTAACTTGGTCGACTATTATACTCGTTAACTTCTTTTAACTTGTAAAGCCTACTTAGCTGTTAATTCTAATTTCGTTATACTACTGCCATGTTTTTTTTCAGATATCCAGAAAAATCCATTTAGCTGACAGGGCGGGGGACACTTCCGCAGGAGACGCCCCGGGCGTCGGGAGTCGCAAGCTGATTTCCGGCACCGTAGGCGCGGGCTTGCGGACGGTGAGCGATGGGTAGCTCGCCGTCCGATAAGGACCAGGCCCGGGTCGACGGCGCGTTGTGTTCCACGCGCGCCTCAAAGAGATGTCAGCACCAACTGACGGGGTCCGTTAGGACCAATGCCTGCCAGGGTTGCGAGTTTGTCCGAAAGGGATATCGTGGCCTAGGCACACAGGCAACGGAAGGAACACGGGTGGGTTTTAGTCAGTAAAAGTCTAACACGCCCTCCCGCTCCGCCCAGAGCGGGAGAAGTTATTTGATAATTTCCTACCCAAAAAAAAAAGGGGGACACTTGATTCTAACAGAAAATAGTACTTTAAAGCTTAATATTACGCAAATGGATTCCTGAATTGAAAATTGGTTTTCACAGACACACAATATTTTTAAACCAACGGCCTATCCAACGATACCCCATACCATGAGATAGACCCAGTACCTACTTTACGTGCAAGGGAGGTACACTAAAAAAAAATTTTGTTGAGATTTATTTTAGCACTTTGTCGGCTAGATTTATATGTACACCCATGCCAAATAACAGCTCTTTCTAGTACTAAGAGTCTCTGAGCTAACCTTGGGACAGACAGACGGACATGGCGAAACTATAAATCAAATCAAATCAAATCAAATAATTTATTTGCATAATACATGTTAAATAAGGTGGTACAGGTGTGTATGGTACATTGTATTATAACCTAATGAGGTGTGCAAATTAATTCAATGAGTACTAATCGCAACATTGAATTTAAAGAATACATTTTAAATTGAATTACTTAAAAAATAGAATGTCAATTTTTTTTTTAATTAAATAAAAATACACAAGTCAAATCAAAATTTCAAAGTCATTACATTTGTGGTCCCATTTCAGATAAAATCAGTCATCTTTCATTTAAATAATCAGGGTTCCTTGTCGACTACGGAATCCTATAAATGGTAGACATAACAATATCGTTTCATAGTACGTTGTTCGATAATACATATTAGCCTATTTCTAGCACCTATTGTTTCTTGATGACTCATACGGTCTAGGTCAGTTTAGTTAGTAAGTAGTATATGTTATTGCCACCGTGCTAAATGCAACAGGTATTAAAAAAATATTCCATACATGATCAAAAATTGAGAGGTAACATTTAACAAAAAACTTACACGTAAATCGAATCATTTATTATTATTCTTTTCTTAATTCTTCGTAACATAACATTTTTTTTTTGTATGTTTCTTTATTTACAAAAATCTCAGATTATAGAAAGAAGCAGATAGACCGCGCGGAACACCGAGAGTGCGGCCAACAAAGCAAATACAAATTCAAAAGCGAATACAATCTCGATTCATTACAGCACGAAGCGTCGCATAGTTAGTACGTCACGGGCTCTAACAGATAATTTCAGAATAATGCCGTCTTGTATTTTTAAACATTGTAAAAACTGTTCCCAAAAACAAAAGAAATAAGATGGAGTATCTTTCCTATATAAAATATTGATTATCTGTCGATTTGGATTCATTTTACGTGTTTATTGTTAGTGACATCTTGAAACACAAAACCTTAACAAAAATCATTCGGTGTTGCTAGTTTATATTGAAACATTTACCCCTAAGTTAGGAAATAAGTATAGGATACAGGAGTATCGATTTACAAAAACATTTATTTTGATAATAGTGTTTTATTTACCGCCTTTTCTGGTTGGTATGTATAAATAAATAAGTATGTATGTGTCTTCGTAAGTGTAACTAGTTAATGGATTTTATAATACTTATTACATCAGTCGATTTGCTATATCATGCATGGGTTATATGACGTCACCATAAAGTAAATATAGCTACCAAAAACAATAAAATTTTGGTGTCTCAAAATAAAAATATATCGCAAATGTATCGTTTATATGGGTATTGTTAATTTGACGTATACTGTTAATAAAAACAACTGATTTAAGAAGAAAAATACTTTTTTTTTCATGTAATGAAATATTATGGCTAATTTTTTCATTATCCTGGCAACCCGTACAGACACATAGAGGCACTGTTCTTATAGTGCTGTCACGTGGCTGTAACGCAACATGTCTACAAACGGGCCTCACTTTATTGTTCCGCGCGGTCTATCTGCTTCTTTCTATAATCTGAGACAAAAATGTACATCGGACTTTAAATACTTAGAACGGCGCCCAAAAAGACCGTTTTCACGTTTTTTTTTGTAACACAGTGCATATACGCACATATTAGTTATTATATTTAACTAGCTGACCTGAATGACGTGGTCCTGTCCAAATTTCAATAATACATCCATAAAAATCGTGTAAACCCGTTTCCCCGTTCGCCGTGTCCCCGTTCTACGGGGACATCGGTACTTCAATTAAATATTTAGAAATACTTCCCGTTGTCCCCGTGGTTTGGTTTTACATTCAAAAATATGTTTCTGACACTCGCCGGCCGCTGCCGCGGCACCGCTCGCTTCGCTCGCTCGGCTCGTGCGTTGTGTGGTCACAGTTCTAACCTAACCTAGCTGTTTCGATTTAAAAAAGGTTTACTTCGTACGATAAGGGGACAACGGGAAATAAATTTAATCATGTCCCGCTGTCCCCGTGACGGGGATATGGCAAACGGGGATCATGGGAATACACTAAAAAAAATCACGTTGATATTTTCCCGAATTTGAAGAAGTAACGGAACGGGAACCTTTTCCAATTTTTCTTTCGATAAAAACCAGGGGGTCTACTCCGAACATAACTCCAAAGTATCGGCCGAATGTTCCGCCGTTGCTTGACTACGGCTCAGTATGACAGACTACGGCGAAAGAAAAAAAAACGACAGTCAAAGAGATAAGCCAAAGTCAAAAATGTGACTTTAAGTCGGGTAATGATTCAAAGTCAAAAAAGGAAACTATGGAAGTTATGAAACGGCCGAACACTCGGCCGATACTTCGGATTAACGCTTCGGAGTAGACCCCTGGTTCGGACTATTACGAACATAAAATAGACAAATCGGTTCAGCCGTTCTCAAATGATGAGCTTACCAGCGAATAGTGTTGGGTAGGACACGACATGAAAATAAATTGTAAGAATAGCATCTTTTTTCCACTAACCGAGCCAGCACAATGTCCTACTTCATACGAGTATGAGGCGTGGCGTACTGAAGCTCGGCGGTACGTTTGAAGTTACGAGTACAATATGACATTTGATGTTATTGAAGTACAAATGGCGTACTATTGTAATTTGCAGCATGCGTTTCACTTCCTCTCTGTCCTCGTCCTATAAATTTTACGGAAACGGAGAGTGAGTAATTCGACTTTGCGACTGCCGCGATATAAAATTTGAAGTAGTATAATATAAAATATCCAGCCGCTCTTACATTTTGATGTCATGTACAGGACAAATGTACCGCCTCTTGTATATATCCTACCCAACACTATAGTTCTCAAAGTCGTATGGTTACTTCACTAGTTACAGTGGTACCCAATTGATAAGGCGCGTCGTGAATCTTCGTTCGCACAGAAAAGAAAGTATGGCCCCGAAGATTAACGAAAGAATGCTTAAAACTTACAATCAACCTTAGGTCACTATTATAAGGTTCATAATACTTCATAATAATAATCTTTTTTATTTAAATTAATAAAAATGTGTCAAAAAACAGCAATTTATTTATTTAATTTTTCTTGTTTTGTGTGTTCTTAATATTTGGGTTAATAACATATCGAACTTTTTAACTTGGACACTAAAAGGGATCGTTTTACATGTAAAAATAAATAAAAATATTTTGACGATTTTTTAAAAAAAAACGGCATTCAATTTTTCGTCAAATCGGCAACCAAAAAATCATAAATAATTAGCACTATGACCACCTCCAAGGATATTACGGTTAAACATGCCGTTTAGGAGATAATTCGATTTTTCATACTAGCTCCATACATTTTTTTCTTATAAAAATTATAACTCTTCCATTTGTGCACACAATTACTTCATATGACATTTTATAGAACAGTAATGATCAGCAGAAGTCATTTCCAGCAAAAAAAATAACATTTAAGAAATCTAGATCCTATGTCTTCTACAGCCGATTTTAGATCCACCGTGCGTCGCCGCACCTCACTCAGTCGCCGTGATTTACATGGCGCTTAAGACCTTTTTGCCGAGAATAAATACACTTCCGCAGCAAATCTAATGCTGTGGTAAATTAGTTACGGTTTAGACGAATTGTTATTATTTTAGCGCTGCAGCGAACCAAAGATTCAAATTACGAAGAATAGGACAATTCAGTTATTTGACGTAGTTGCATCTACAACATGTACATACATAGTATTCGTCATATCCTGTAAGATTTGCCTAATAGTTATAGAAAATACATTTTCTGTACTCGGAAACTAAACATAATCAAGTTCAATGAAATGAACTTGATCATGTGATTTGTTGTGAGCAGATTTGTTTCTGCATATCTAAATGAATTAAGTAATAAAGGAAATGATCATTTGAATGGCTATTTCTCACGCTAACAATAAAGTTAATTAGCTTTTATGGTGATCAGGCAAACACGAACTAGAATGGTTTCTCGATCTCGCGATATCTCGAATCCTTTTTTCATGGTTCAATCTCGTGGGAATACAAACTCGTTTGAGATTTCGATACTGAGCGCGCGCGAGTTAGCACACTACGCTTCTTGATAACTTGAGAAGCTATTTTCAATATAATTATTCATAGATTTATAGTGCTATCAACGTCTATTACTCAAATAAACGACATATGATATTTTTGTTTCGAATTTGGAGTAATGATTTTTATTTTTAATTGGATTGAAAAAGTTTTGATAAAATAACACGTTTTATTAAAAAAAAGTAAATCTCGATCTCGAAAATGAGATCGCCTTTTCAGGGCGAAATCTCGCCTCGTTTCCTCGAGATTGCATTCCCTGTGTGAGTTATTTGGCTGAAATTACAAGATGAAACTCAGATCGATGTGGCAATATACATAGTACCTACCTAGACACCTACTCAGAGAATCTTTTTTTTTTACGTGTAATTTTTGAATACTCTTCTATCTATTCATCAGTCCTCATCATCATCATCATCATTTCAGCCAAAAGACGTTCGGGATTTGACATAATCGCAACGCTTGGCAGGCGGGTTGGCGATCGCAGTATGGTTTTATAAATGCATAGAGAACGCTGCTGCCCATTCTCTAGTAAGTCCCTTAGTCGCCTTTTACGACACCCACGGGAAGAAATGGGATGGAGCTATTCTTTACGTCCAGCACCAAACGGAACATCTATTCATCAGTGAACATGTCAAAATCAAGAGAATACTGCAATAATTTCTCCCTGCACATTTCAAACAAAAGAAAAGAGATGGGCTTCGAGACTTAAGCCACCTCTTTGCCACTCATTAGCATCACGGACTAAAATAAATATAAATAATTAATTATCCAATTAAATCAAGCATTCTGACTTTGTTTTCTAACTGGCTTCTGGTATCTGAATAAGCCAGATGTATTTCCATAAATCGTTCTTAACGGCTTGTAATCCAATTTGAACACAATAATTGTAACAGTTCAGAATCTAGTTCATGATTTAATTCGCTAATTAAATTAAGTCTGTGCTAGCGTCGTTTCTAAGGAGTGATTCAAGAACGGCCTTACTTTTAAATTCATCGCGTGATATTACTGTCAACTGGTGCTATAATTTCAATCATTTTAGCAGCTGATCATTTATAAATGTTTAAATGGAGATGGCTTTGATATCAGAACGATAAGGTCGAAAGTAATGAAGACTATAATTAGGTACACAAGATTTCAGGCTTGCTTTTGTCGATAGAAGATAAAGTCAAGGAAATTAATTGACTTCTGTCATTCTTTTACATGGCAAATAGACGTTGGGTGATAATTTGCTTAATAATTAAATTCCCTGTCTGTATCAAGCTAAGCATAATCATCATTTCTTCATGATTACCTACTTACGTAGGGCTGAATTATGATGAAGTTTCATTCCACGTACACTCAGCCCCAAAAAGATGTCATCATCATCATCATTTCAGCCGAAAGACGTCCACTGCTGGACATAGGCCTCCCCCAAAGGGGTCAAAAAGATGCAAACACGGACAATTAACTATTTATTGTCTACAACTAGTGTTCCATATCATTGTATCTGGGTACAGGTACTTACAAAACATAGTATACAATTTATTTTACTAAAACAAAGTACTTATTTAAGTAATCTTTTTGTCCCAAAACATCTAAACACTTATTACAAAACAAGGTTTATCTTCAGACCCGGGTTTAAAACATGGAGCCATTATTGAATTTCAACTTTATTCCGACTATGGTAAAGTTCCTAAACACCAAACTGACAACTTAGTACCGAACTCAGTTTTCAGTTTTGTAAAAAGAACGGTATTTCCATCACAGTTACGTTCTTATTACAAAAACTACCCCCATGGTTTAAGCCATGTCAAATATAAATCTTGTTTTGTAATAAGGCGGCCTATGACCAAAACAAGGCAATCTACATAAGTCTCACAAATATGTATACAGTAATCATTCAATAACTAGGTACACAAATCTTAAAATTCTTTCAATTCATAAGTTCAACGTCGAGAGGAGGTGCTAGAAATAAGTATTTAGTTGAAAACGCGATGTCATTAACAATTGTCATTTACTCTGACGCGTCAGACTGACATAATTATTATTATTGTCATGACATCAACCACATCTTACCTAGCATTTGCGTGTAATCTAACAGTTCAGATTAGACTATTTCATCAGTGAATGCATCCAGGCGACCCTGACGAGCGTTAGACCCGGCGCCCATTGGCGGCAAGGCATGGCAAAGTATTTTTAGACGACGAATAAAAATATAACTTAAGAGTATGGAAATAAAGTTGAAATTTCAATGTCAAGCATACCGCAGTATTGTTTTTGTACTTACGACCGTTAACATTGAAATTTCAACTTTATTTCCATGTATTAAGTTATATTTTTATTCGCCGCCAAAAATTACCTTGCCATGCCGTGCCGCCCATGGGAGCCGGGCCTTACAGTGCGTACCTGTAATGATACAACTCGTAACATTGCAGCAGTGAATCCGAAAACCGAGCATTACACCTGAATCGTGTAACATGACCGAATACTCATAGTTCGAGCGGTTACAAAAGCGAATGCTCCTTGGTGAGTGCGTCGAGCTAGCGCAGTATTGTAACGCATTGCTCAAAACCAACATTCGAACACGGAACAAAGGAACAGTAAAATGGTCCCTTGTTCGCGTATACACCTTTTTGGGGCTGGCTGTACAACATCCCACATAGTTTCACTATCACTATAAAGACCCCGAACGGATCAAATTATTTTTAAGACGATACGACTAAATCTGGACGTTTTACATGAGATTTCATGTTCTACAAAGCATTGTCGATACAAGAAAAAACTTGTTGGTATATTGAAAATAATAATTCAAACCATTAATCTATCTATATACTTACTTATATAAAACTCAACTCGATTATAACTTAACAGTTAATAGCGCGTTGATCAAATCTCAGATCAATCTAATTGTGTACTTTGTTTAAGTGTAAAGACCTTGTAATTTATAAGAAAAAAGAAGAAAATAATAAAGAAAACCGGCCAAGTGCGCGTCGGACCACGCACAATGAAGGGTTCCGTAGTTAGGATGAATTTATCCCAAAAACAAACTTAACATTGTAGTTGAAAAACATGCTCTCCAATACATCGATATACGTTACGGTCAATTCTTCAACTGCAAATTTAAGTTGGTCGACTATTATACTCGTTAACTTCTTTTAACTTGTAAAGCCCACTTAGCTGTTAATTCTAATTTCGTTATACTACTGCCATGTTTTTTTTCAGATATCCAGAAAAAACCATTTAGCTGACAGGGCGGGGGACACTTCCGCAGGAGACGCCCCGGGCGTCGGGAGTCGCAAGCTGATTTCCGGCACCGTAGCTTGTAAACCCTACTTAGCTGTGATAGTTTTCCTTTTAATTTCGTTATATATACTACTGTCATGATTTTTTTCACATATCCAAAACCAACTATTTAGCTGGCAGGGGGGAGGGCACACTTGACTAACAAAAAATAGCACTTTAAAGCTTAATATTACGCAAACGGATCTCAGAATTGAAAAATGGCTTTCACAGACCCACAATATTTTTAAACGGCCTATCCAACGATACCTCACACCATGTATTAGACGAGAAAAAAAAATGTTATCCCCGTTTTACGTGCAAGGGAGGTATACCCTAAAAAAAAATGTTTTGCATGGTTTTAATTTACAAATTTCTTGGCGTGATTTGACATGGCGAAACTATAAAGGTTCCTTGTTTACTACGGAACCCTAAAAAGGAAACAGTGACTGACTGGTCTATCAACACAGCTAAACCACTGAACAGATGGGGCTGATATTTGGCACACATATAGTTATTATGACGGAGGCATCCGCTAATAATGGGTTTTTTAATAAACATGAAACTTGCAAAAATAATAAAGTTTGTAATTTTTTGTTAATCTCAACTTGCCCCTAGAGGGGATGTAAAAGTTTGAATAGAATAATTTTAACGTGCAGTGCGATCGACTCGAAACTCAGTATTAAAATAAATAATAACATGTTTTACATATTTTAAAACTTACAGGTAATCTCTCGAAGTCCCCGAGTGGTGGTCCCGTATCAATTTGATTCTGATTTCGAGGCACAGGGATCTGGGGCACCATAGCTTCATGAAGATTCGATGCTATTATCCTGTTTAGAAGTTGACCTGAAAAATTATGACGAATTAGTTACGTCAATTTTTTCTTATCTATGAGAAATCTGTGACACAACTACAGAAGTCGCTAAAAAGGGAATGACTACTGATTTAACGGAGATAAAGGAGGAAAAATACTTGTTTTTAGGGTTCCGTACCTAAAGGGTAAAACGGGAACCCTATTACTAAGACACCGCTGTCCGTACGTCTGTCTTTCTGTCACCAGGCTGTATCCCATGATAGTTAGACAGTTGTAATTTTCATAGTTGATGTATTTCTGTTGCCGCTATAACAACAAATACCTACTAAAAAACCGAATAAAATAAATATTTAAGGGGGCTCCCATACAACAAACGTGATTTTTTTGCCGTTTTTATAGATAACTATACTCCATTTGAAATAAGATTAGACATTTAAATAAACTTGTTTACAGTCCGTTCAACCGATTTTGACTTCTATTCTGTAGACATAAGGATGGCATTGAAAGCAAAAACGTGGTTACAATACCCACTGGTTATTACAGCTGTGGTCATGCCACCAACGCAATAGAAGTCAAAATCGATTGAACGAACTGTAAAAAAAGTTTATTTGAATGTCTAATCTTATTTCAAACGGAGTATAGCTGACCCGTGCCCACTCCGTTGGGCGGTAAACATTTTTACTCTACGACACTCACAAATAACGTGGCTTTCTATGGGTAAAATAATACCTACCCTACCTGCCTACCCTACCTACTCTACCTACCTAAAAAAAAAAAAACTTCACATAAACCATCTACTAAATAGTCCGAACAAAGCCTAAACCTTTTTTTTATAGGTGTATATAAAATTACAACGAAAAGTGGCATTGATTTTTATAGATATAGATGGTACGGAACCCTTCGTGCGCGAGTCCGACTCGCACTAGGCTGGTTTTTTTTTACATTGTTCATCATCTGCCCACCATTTCTCAACTATGTTGGGGTCAGCTTCCAGTCTAACCGGATGCAGCTGAATACCAGTATTCTACATGGAACGACTGCCTTCACAACGCAGTTACTGGGTGGTAAATCCCTTGGTAAGACTGGTCTATCAGACTTTCGGGCAAGACAGCTGGGACCAGCGGTTTAACGTGCTTTTCGAAGCTCGTTATGTAAAGGTCAGCCATCACCAACAACGGAAAGTTAAGCTTAACCTGATTGATGAACCGTAAGGCTGTTATTACATTGCCCCTCCATTACATTGTTCTCACATAAATATTAGAAGCAACAAGAATTATGCACCCAGTATTTTGTAATATCTGGATTTCAAAGAGTGTCCATGTTGTCGACATAGCCCATAGAAGAAGCAAGCTGAAGTGGTAATAGGCCGGCCATATTAGCCGTAGGACCGATGACCGTTGGGGTAGACGTGTTCTTGCGTGGAGACCGCGGATCGGCAAACGTAAGGGCCCCCAGGCTAGGTGGATCGACGGTCTTCGCAGGGTGGCTGGTGGCAGCTGGATGAGAGTTGCCGAGAATCGAGCTGAATGGCGTGCAATTGAAGAGGCCTATGTCCAGCAGTGGACTGCTATGGGCTGATGATGATGATGAAAGAGTGTCCATGGAGTTTCTTGCCCGTTCTTCTCCATAAGGATCTACGTTTTGAAACGGGCAACTAAATTCAACTTTCTAACTGACCGACTCCTTCACGACTCAAAAGTATCTGTAAGTGGTTGAATTGAAATAAAGGAGTTTAAGATAATTATGCTGCTTCCACTTCGAATACATTGGGATAAGAGCAGGTGGATGATGAATCTTCTAAGCCAGCCATACTCAAAGTGTACCGCAGAGCCACACTGGTCATAATAAAAAATAAATACTAAAGTGGTAATCTAAGTATCTAAATATTCCAACATAAAATAAAACATTATGAAAATGTTAATTTCGAGTGATATGATTATTAATAAAGAATATTTATACATAAAACCATTTTTGATTATTTATGGACTCCGTCAAACATTTTGTTTTCCAAAAGGGTTCCGTCGCCAAAAAAGTTTTAGAACCACTGTTCTAAGCTATGCGATAATAATTGCTCAACCAGGCCTATTACGAACTTTAAAAAACCAGGCAAGTTCCAGGCAATTCATTTCACTGGCTGGTTAGATTTCGTATTATGACATTCCTAATTCTGACCGACTTCGCGCAGGGTAGGTATACTCGTAGATACAGCGTATTTAGACGACCAACTTAACCCAAACAACGAGTTAAGGCGACGATAACCGACTTTAATGATTTTTTACTGAAGATCACGTCTAAACGAGTAGTGTTAATGATTTGAAAAAAATATAGGTTAAATTAGAGTATTTTCTCAATAACTTAATTTGCGAATATTTTAGATTGTATGTAAAGTTGTATCTAAAAGTAAAATTATGTCTAACGCGGATAAAAAACTGAGAATGGCGCAAAATCTACCAAGCGTATTTTTCTGAAACCTTCACCAATTTAAAGATAATTTAATGATTGATGTTTTAGTATACGCGTTTTATTAAAATACCTTTTGGTTTGTGTATAATAAATTAATAATGCGTCAAATTGGGGACAGCGCACCTTGATGGGTGAGTCCTATTACTGGCTGAACGTACGACGCGTTGTGTGAGCTCAGTACAGAACACGCAAGCTAACCACTCAAGGTCACTGGCATATATCTCCGTCTTAAGGCTCGTACAGACTAGTGCGATATCGCGGGCGCGACAGGCACCGACAAAGAAATTGTGCTACTGTGTCACGTCGCGCCCGCGATATTGCACCAATCTGTACCAGCCTTTAAAAATACCATCAAAACCAAAAAATAGTACAATAAGACGGTATCTTTTGTTGTATTAATAATTACCAGAACCGATCCAATTATAAGAACTCAAACTTGTTCGTGAAAAGTAAACTGGATACCCTTTCAGCCAAGTACCTATTCAATTAACAATTTTATTGAATTTTATGGCATGAATTCTTTAACGATTTTGTGGCATGACAACTAGATATCAACTTTATCAGTTTAAAATCTATAATCTGTAATTGTTTACTGCCTTCCTCAATAAAAATGTTATAATGCATACTATGTAAGAACAGTGCCGGATTAAACAAGCACGGGGCCCGTAGCAAATTCTATCGAGGGGCCCTTGATGTGCCATGGGTTCTTAAGTAAAAATTGTTCAATTTTTTTTGGTACCTATATGATCGGAAAAGGTGTTACGTTTCACGTTTATGTGACATCAAGTAAATTAAATACACCACGTCTTAATAAGTTTCACTTAATAACTTAAGCTCAGGCGGATGTGGAAGGGTTCGATGATGCGCGAGGTCGCATTTTGCGCGGGGCCCGTAGCAATTGCTACTCTTGCACGTGGTTAATCCGGCACTGTAACTTATAGCGATTCAATAGAAGATAAATAGAAATACACTGGCGTCATAGAACTGTCATGAAACGTGACTACAATAAATCCTACTATGGTACAACGCATAGAATAAATGCTTACATCCTTACTGTATCAAATCAACCATTTAAAATGTAGTTTTGAAATGTATATCCTTCAAAATAAAGATGATGAGAATCGAACAATTAGAGAAAAGTACAGCGGCACGGAATCATCCATCAATTGAAAGTAATAAATGTAATTTGATATTTATGAACTTTGTTATAAAGTTGAAAATCGATAAATCACGGTTTGACCATGACCATGGACAACCTTTTCAGTATTACGTCTGCGTTGGCACTTGAGAAATATTGCTTTAGAAACGTGAGCGGTGCATAAAACCGCCTTATGGTTTTTGTTTTTTTTTTCAGATAAATAAGAAACTAAACATTATTAACACCTAAGAAAAGGGGAATTCGTTTATCGGACTTATTAACTAGTACTATCAGTTAGAAACGATAATGTCGTAAAACAAGGACATAAAGCCTTTTAAAGAGTCGCACAATATCACTAGGTCACCATTCCTGGCCAGGAATAAGTAAATTTCGGCTAAGATAGGCAGGCTCAAAGCTCAAAACCCAAAGCATTTATTTCAATGAAACCATTTACAGGCACTTTTGAAGAGTCAAGGAGTCGGTGAGTCAGAAAGATGAAGCTAGTTGCCCATTTCAAAGCGTAGTAGATCCCTATGGAGAAGAATGGGCAACTCCATGGACACTCTTATATATAAAAATATAGTAACAGCAACAGTACCTCCATTGAATAGAGAGAAACTACGATGACATGGCACGCCCCTCCAAATTACTGTTTCAATGTGTGTAGTCACATCCTTACGAAAGAGTTTGTATAAGTATTCGTCTTCGTATTCGTCGAATTTATTCATAGTTTTTGTGCAATCAGTACTCGTAATAAACTCGGTCAACTAATCTTAACTAGCCGATCGCGCAAGACAACGCACGTGTTGTTTTCATAGAGTACGTCACTGCAGCGCCATACTAATAATAATGAGCGATTAATGACGCCATTAGTCGAGCAACAAATCCGTGATTTGTTTTTGTTTGACGGCCGTCTCATTACGCACACATGCATTGTGAGTCTTGGTGGTACTTTCAAACGTTTTGAATTGTGGAGGGGCGTGCCATATTATAGTAGTTAATCTCTATGATGATAATGACACCAGATATAATTATATCTAAAGGTAAACAAAGCCTATAAATACCTATCTGCATAAATTTAGGTTGGTATTATCACAGGTGGAGATTTAAATATGTTCTACATCCGTCTTATCTTGAGATGACAGTAACTAATTACGTTGGGATGAGCTTGCAGAAAATATGGCGGATTACATCATAATTCACGGGTAAGAAGTCGAAATTGTTAAAAGAACGAAACCCGATGTCTTATTCCTTATTTGCTAGGCGTTTTAAAGAGTAGAAAAAAATCACCTGCCCCACCGATTACGAGGAAGCGACTATCTATTATAACGATTTTCTCGCTCAAGAAAAGTACAAAAGATTGTAAGTCCCGGGTAAGAAAAAAAACTTTTTTACAATAAAAACAACCGACTTCCAACAAAAACACTAAAAAGTGAAAAATAACTTTAATTTCGGAAGCACATAACATAACATCACGCCTTGTTTCCTCGAAGGGTAGGGCAGAGGTGTACCTGTAGTACACCCACATTTAATATATTTAATTAATGTAGTAGTAAAATTAAGTCGGTTGTTTTTTTTGTAAAAAAGTTTTTTATTTTTCACTTTTTAGTGGTACCTAACCCACACCAATTCGTATACTACTACTTGCTATGAAAACAACAGAGACAGGAAGTTTTATTTTACACCCCTTAAGGGGTTAAATCTTCAAAAATCTGTTTTTAGCGGTTACCTACGTCATAATAACTATCTGTGTGCCAAATAGCCCAATCAGCAGGCTAATTGCGCAACGCAGTTTGTTTTGGAAGCAGATTCCAAATTTAAGCAAATTTCAGTCGGAATCGGTTTCCATATTTGGAATTGTGTAACAATTTTTTTTCCAATCCAGTAGAATTTTATAGAGGTGTACAAACCAATCGGCCAGAGTAAGTTTGCTTGCAGCGTTTTGTTTCATCATAAAGGAATTATTTGTTTCTGAATTATTGTGCTATAATTTAATTTTGTTTTCATTACAACTGATGGTCTACTAATGCTATTTGAAGAAAATGTCCAATGATTGCCGAAAAATGAAAAATCAATTTTTAAAACACTTTCTACCAAAAACTACCATAGTTGAAATGCACGAACAATACGTTTTTCTTTACACGTTTTAGTTATCTGTAGCCAATGCAAAAATCGTAGAAAAGCAGTGTTGTCAATTTAGTGGGATTTCCACTAAACCTGGGGATTTGGGGCACCCCTACTGGCGGACAACATTTACCGAAACTACTGCGGATTCGAACGCTGATTTGGAAAGACTAATCAGCATGACGATTATAGTGAAGTCAAACAGAGGCTACGCGCGTGTGGAGATCGAAAAACAACGTCATTTCGAAAATAATATGCCACGGGCAGATACTGCCAGAATAAAAAAAACCGTCGATAAGCCATTATTTTATAAGTATGTAACAAACATCTAAACACGTTCACTAACGTTTTCAGTATTGTGATATTATATTAGGATGATGTTAAAAAAATTACTATGAATATATTATGTTTTCATTTTCATTCTTAAATCTTCAAATGAACCTCCAAAAGGAGACCGAACGTCGAAATAGGAATAAAAAAAACGAGTGTGCTTTAGACCACACGACTGAAGTAAAACTTACAAATACTAATTATACTTACTTACAACAATAGGCCTGCACTGTGTCTTAGTTATTATACGAAACGCAACTGGATAAGAGAGAAAGAAAATGTTTGCTCGCACCTCTCTCTTTTGCCCCTACAGTAATATACGGAACGTTACGAAACGTAACTCTCTCTTTATATCTTCACTAACTTAGCTCTCCCTCTCAACTTCCGCTGGCTCACTTCTGTAAAGCTCTCGTCATGCATTCTCCAGCTTAATCCCCAAGTCAAGCGCGCCTTAAAAAGTTTTACTTCACAAAAAAAATTGAGCCGTCACAGGACGCCTGGCAGATATGAAACATACAAATTATTTACACACTACTACATAAAGACTGTATAGAAGCGACGCGTCGCCACGCGGCTTGCGTCACCCCGCCAGCAATCGGTTTTACGTGCGGCTATAGATGTTTCACATCAAAAAGCGACAATATAATTTGAAGAACCGCCACTAGCACTAGTAGACTCGGGGAAAAAGTTGGCAACACTGAGTAAAGTTATTATTATTAGAAACTTCGCATTGTTTTGCCTTGAATTTTGTTTTTAATATTAGTTTATTTGTAATTTCAACATACAAAATTATATTTATTATTCTCATACAGAAACAAGGGCCTATGATATGTAGTTTCAGTCCTTTTTTCTTGTGGATTGTGGAATATCTTTGGAGAGAGTTCTGTGGTGTGGTGTCTTCGTTTTGTACTAGCTGTACCTGTAATACTTTTTCTCAATAGCGAAAAGTACTTACCTATGTCAATACCATCACTACAAGTAAGTAAGCCAATATAAAATATAGGAATAACGGGCATGTTCTGTGTTTTAGGGACGTGTGAACCTTCGTACAGTCGCCGGCACGTAACTTGGCAAGGTTTTGGCGTAGTCTGAGTAAATATACGCATGTACAATTAGTGCAACGAAAAAATTATCACTTTTATTGCTTATCATTATTATAAGGTTATTGCCAGAATTTATTTTTAACGTGTCTGTTTCGAAGTAAGTTAAAGAAAGGAGAGAAACATCTAACGATTCTTGCCAAGTTACGTGCCGGCGACTATATCTCATTAGAGTGTAGCTGCTGTAGGTACATTATTGGTCAGTCTACTTATGGATACGGACATTGACATAGATAGTAAGGACCAGGCTAACCGCGCGACGAAATGGCACCAGCGCGCTGGCCCTAAAATGACAGTTTAGGGCCAATGCGACTCAGTCGAACGCGGTCCACGCGCGGAGGAGTTAATCAGTACTGAGGGCTTAGTGTGAGTTTCATTTTACCATCTCGATCAAACGCATCGAGCGCGTTCGACGTTCCGATTGGCCCTTCACCGGTGAAGGCCGGCCGGCTTCCAATCGGAGCGCCAAACGCGGTCGATGCGTTTGATCGAGATGGTAAAATGAAACTCACACTAAGCCCTCAGTTCAGTCATTAAAATGCCTAGTTGCGTAGTAAAAGGCCGCAAAAATTATAATACAGGGTGGGCCAGAAAGAAATGCGAATTTGAAAAAATGATTAAAAAAAAACTTAGTACAATTCACATACAAATTTTTATTTTTATAAAAATTTACATCTGGGAAATTCATTTCTTAAAAATAACGTCATCCAGGTGTGCAAACATTCTTCGAATCTGAACCTCAAATTGGTAAAAACTCGCTGGCACATTGCACGGGGAATAGCTGCCATTTCTTCCCGGATATTGGTCTTCAACTGGTTAATCGTGGCTGGGTTATTGGAGTAGACTCTACTTTTTAGGTATCCCCACAAAAAAAAGTCCAGTGGCGTTAGATCCGGACTTCTAGGAGGCCATGCAATGTCACCTCGGCGCGATATCAGTTTCCCAGCAAACATCTCGTTTACGACCGCCAAAGAGGCATTAGCTGTATGGCATGTCGCGCCATCTTGTTGAAACCATGTCGCACGATTATAGGCTTCAAATTGTTGCAGTTGTGGATAGAAAAAATCCTTTAACATTCGGCTGAACGCTTTCGAGTCGATAGAGCAGGATTACGTTGAACTGAAGCTCTAACTTGTTCAATTGTGTCTTCCGTTCTTGTTGACCTTGGGCGTCCCGCAGGCTTCTGTTTGAGAGTCGAACCAGTATCTTCGAACTTTCTGACCCACGATCGAATCACACTTTCTTTCGGACACTGATTTAGGTCATGTAATCCAAACTCACGCCGAAATAAACGCCGAACAATAACGCACGAATCGCGATTTTTGTAATAATGTTTAACGCAGAATGCACGTTGCGCTCCGGTGAAGTGATCCATCGCGACTAAATTTCCGGGAACCGAGCTACTTAACCCCACCACCCGCGCAGTCCCCTCTCTAAAGCTTCAAACGCAAGAGTGTTTTTAAAATCGTACGCCTTTCTGGCCCACCCTGTACAAAGGTTAAAAAGGAACATGGGATATCATAACATCGATTAGTAACCATATATTGCCTTTGTTCCAATAAAATTATTCAATAAACACATTTGAATCCACATTCGAAATCCACAATGGCGGCCATGTCACGCGCTGCCGGCAGCGCCCGCGACGGTAACGAAGTAACCTTGTACGGACGTCATTTTTTATTTGTGTTTTATTTAATAATTAATAAATTAATAATAATTATTATTAAATTGTTTTCAATTTCAAATAAAGCTGATCGAGATTAATTTGTTTTATTATACGTTTTCTGTCAAAGTATGGACGCCTCAGTGGTTAACTTATTTCCGATAAAATGTGATTAAAATAACATTTACGCACGTACATGTCGTACGTACAAGGTTACGTCGTCGACCTATGCAACGTGACACTCACGTAGTTCACGTGAGTTGTCACAGATGGCGCTACTTTTTGCTTGTATGAAAAAGTTGTAAGTAAAATGTTCTGATGGGCGTATCCTTCCTTTTGAAATCATTGGATACGGACAACTATTCCTTTGTTGTGTAGACACAAGAACTTAATCTATTTATTGCGGTTAAACTAATTATTATAGTTAGTATGCCTGTCAACCTCACATTCTAACAACTGAAATTGTTAATAGATATTTTTGTACTTACTTAGAAGCTCTACAAAACATTAATCATAATATTTTCGCAGACGGTGCAAGAGCTTAAAATACAAGAATGGAACGCAATCACAACACAACATATCAACCTCGTACATCAACTAGTTGAAATACTGGGGATTTTCTTACAAAGACTTGCTAGTGGCAAGGCTGGACATGGAAAACCAATCTTCTGTAATATAGTCATTGAAGGTAAGCTTTTGACACATCTATACTAATATTATAAAGAGGTAAAGTTTGTGAGGTTTCTCTCTGGACCTACTGAACCGATTTTGAAAATTCTTTTACCCATAGAGCCACGTTATTTGAGTGTCTTAAAGCTATTCACCAGTAAAAATGTTTACCTCTCAACGAAGTGGGCACGGGTCAGCTAGTAGTTAATAATCAAACAGGAACTCACTTAATTTAGTACTTAATATATTTTCTTGGGCAAACTTTCTCCACATCATATATTTTATGTATACCTAACTAATGTTTACCATTCTCATTTAGTGGTTAAAAAAAAATCTGGAGACTGAAAAATCGGCCCTAAATAAAGAAGAAATTAAACAACTAATAGCAATGACTAGGCCGATGGCTTTTGTCCAGCCATGGGCTGAAAAACACCTAGTTGATTATGTGGCAAACTAGGCATTAATTTGCCACATAATGTTTGAGTACTTTATTTGAGCAGCAAATAATTAGATTTTTGTTTAAAACTAGGAGAGTTCCCGGGGCGTTTCACCTATGAAGACATGAAGGCAGCATGAATGATGTTGCCCCATTGCTGTTGCTGTTCACTTTGGCTACTGCTGCTATTTACTTCTGACATCACTGCTCAAGTACAAAAGTAGAAACTGAAGATTGTTCATAAAAGATAATCATTTAATTTTAGAAAACTTGTTGATTTATATAGTCTTGTTAGACACTGATATTAACCTATGTACATATTGTGTTAATTGATAACCTGTAAACTTTATTATGAAGTATTTTAATTATGAACTTTAAAGGCACAAATAAAAATAACTTGTTATGAAATATTAAGAATAATTGAATACCTACTTACTAAGTTTTTTTTTATAAATACAAGTGATTATTATAGTGATGCTATTTTGAAAATAGTGGTGTTTCCTTTAATTAACAGGCATTCATTAGGTAAGTATAGATAAATAGAAAGAAGTAAATTATGGTAAACAAAAAAACAACTTTTATTTATGTTATAACAACCAACTGACAATAGCATTTATTCACATTTAACATTTGGCATCTAATGTCTTCCTGTGGAAGTCATCATGGATAATTTAAACTGCTTGATATTGCTTGCTATGAGCGCATGAGAGAAAGTTTAAATTTTTCCTGTGTAGTTAAGTGTGACACCTGAAAAAGAAAAAGAATTTAAGTAAACTCTCATTACATTCCATTATCCATTACATCCATCGTCTAATAGGCCTCTTCCTTTAACACTTCAATACACAATCTATCTATAGAACAGCAATATTCTGCTGTTTTAAGTACAACAATAATAGGTGCCTACAATTCTATTGATAAGCAGACTTGACTAAAAAGTACCTAAACAAAGATACTTTATATAGCCCTTTGGTGGTATGAGGAACAGGGTGTAAAGTTCACTCATCCACCATAGAAAAGGGAGGATCCTCCGACCAGACGGGTGTTGTGTCTGGTGGGCAACTGCCCGACGGTTGATGTCGGGACGTTGTATATATGCTAGTTGCGTAGTAAACTCTGATTGCGCGATGCAGGATTCGCGTGACGTCAGTGTGACGCGTTGTTCGTATGTGGCGATGTTGATGCCGCTACATCACTCCCCTCCGGAGACCGGAGGTCGATAGTGGGCTGAGTCGTGTATCTTGCGATACTTGCCAGTGCCAGTTGAGGGTTCCAGTGAGTCGGAACCTGGTGCCGCATAGTTCTCGGTGAGTCGGAACTGTCTGCGGTGATTCCCCAGTGAGTCGGGGTGGCGCTGCGGTATGCTCCAGTGCGTCGGATGTAGTACAGCGCCGGGTTGTGGCTGGCTGCTGGCGTCGACCAGGAGAGGCATGTTCTCTGCTTGTGGACCGGCCGAAAGTGCAGTGTGCTGTGCCAAGGTTGCTGATGAGGCTGTGGGTGATGACCAGGAATGCGCGTCCGCTGCATGCTGGTGGTCAGGATACCCGTTGAAGCCGTGGGTGCTGGCTGGCTGTGTGACTCGCCGCTCGAAAGCTTGAGGAAGTGATGATGATGACGTCACGCTGAAGTAGTTGCACGAAGGCTGCGCTGACGTTCATACTCGGGGTCACCAGTTTGGTGGTATGAGGAACAGGGTGTAAAGTTCACTCATCCACCATAGAAAAGGGAGGATCCTCCAACCAGACGGGTGTTGTGTCTGGTGGGCAACTGCCCGACGGATGATGTCGGGACGTTGTATATATGCTAGTTGCGTAGTAAACTCTGATTGCGCGATGCAGGATTCGCGTGACGTCAGTGTGACGCGTTGTTCGTATGTGGCGATGTTGATGCCGCTACAGCCCCAGTGAGTAATTTTATTTAAATTTAATAATTGACTTGGATATTCTTACTAATAATATCAATAATTGAAAAACATTCAAGATAGGTACTTCGATATATTTTCAGTTTCCTTGTTAAAATTTGCTAAGTAAATATTCATATAAGTTGGTAGAAGGTTAGGTAGGTAACTATAGAGTGGGCAGCAGCATTCTCTATGCATTTTAACACCATACTGCGATCGCCAACCCGCCAGCCAAGCGTGGCGATTATGGCAACCTCGTATGTATGGTAGATAACTAATTATGTTTGATGATGAATTACCTACATTTTGTATTCACCAGTAACAAACAAAATAATGTTGCTGTGCATATCAAACATCTTTGAAGATACAATATTTAGACCTATTTTGGGCACATTCAATGTTCAACACTTAGAAAGATAATAATAATATGGAAGTAAGTAAGTACCTTTTGATATTACCTTGAACAGACGATGATGTGGAAATTTATATGTATGGTGGTGTACAGTTCATCGAAGTCCTTACATAATCCATTGACAAATGCTTATTTCTGTGCTTGTTTTTGTTCTTCGTCTATACGTAGATTTATTGCTATTCATAGTAAAACCTCGAATACATACACAAGTTGTTAAGCTTGTGGCTCATGGTAAGTTTGTTACGGTACGAGGTATGAATAAAATTTGTCTTTCCATAAAATGCCACTAATATACCTAGTTTCTGAAATATCATAATAAGTATCTCTAATTTAGGTTGTAAAGCACTTAACAAAACAAAACTTTTACAATTATTAAAAAAAAATTATCTCACTGCCTTGCTAGCTAAAATACCACTAATATTGATTTATCATAGATGTTCTACACAAAAACGCATTCACAATTTATCAAGAAGATATTCACATACATAATTTCGTAATAATTATGGATATTTTATGAGTAAATCCCAAAAAATGTACAACGAAAAATGATAGCGACCAACTTGTGGTCTTCGCTTTCGATTCAAACAAACTCGTTGGTTTCAAACCAACTAACAACTGTCAAAATGGTTACGCAATTCGAATATTAGCGTTTTTAGACGCATATCGTTCACTCTTTAGCGTCTCAAACAGATTCGAATTGGTTTCACACATTATTGGTGTTACGCAATACGAAAGTCGTAAAATAAAGCAAACTCCGATCGGAATGAAGCAAATTAGTCTGAATCGTTTGCAGAAAATGCGTTACGCAATTAGCCTACAGTTCAGTGATTTGAGCTTTGTGTTGATAGATCAGTCAGTAAGTCAGTCACTGTTTCCTTTTGAATGTATTATAGTGTAATTCGACATGTTACGACGACCCCAAATATTGGGATGGATATATATATAATTGGTATGGATATAATTGGGATTAGGGCAGGATTCTGATGATGAAGTATTCAGGCTAAGTTTCAAGTTAATAGATCAACGAAAGAAGATTTTTTTTTATACAAACTGTATCCATCCCCCTTTACACCCCCAAAGAGGTTAATTTTTAAAGTGGTTTGCGACTTTTCCATTATTTGACATAGAGGTTATACCAATTTTCGAGTTAATCAAGCCACGTAGTAAAATCCTCTCTTGTAAAATTGACTACCCCTTTTCACCCCGTTATGGGTAGATTTTCGAAAAACCCTGATACAAGTTATTCTTCATTTTTGGTCTTAAGTATAAATACTGAGTTTCGAGTTGATCGGACCGCGCGTTTAAATTCTTCTATACAAGCTTTGACATCCCATCCGTTGAAGTTAAGTTAACAAAAAAATATAAATTTTATAATTTACTTACGTAAGTATTCGTCCAAGTTTCAAGTTTATTAACCCTAGGAATAAGATTTTTCATGCAAACCCCCCGTTTTCCACCCTTAAAGGTCAAATTTCCAAAAACCCCTTCTTAGCGGATGTCTACGTGCCAAATTTCAGGCCAATCTGTTCAGTGGTTTGAGCTGTGTTGATAGACCAATCAGTCACGGTTTCCTTTCATATGGCTAGATATATATAATTACATTGAGAACCTCCTCCTTTTTTGTAATCGGTTAAAAATCATTTATAGCCAGAGTGCATCTCATGACAATTCCAATAAGACCAAACACGGGCAGGATACATTGTTTTTTAACGGAGTTCCAGTGCCTACCATCCGGCTTCATCATCAGATCAGTTTGATGGTACCATTTTGATCAGAACTATTTATTTAAATTTGCTTCGCTTAACTATCTTAATCCAGATATCTCATCGCCACCCGTGAATTACGTATCACTGAGAAGTTCCGGTGGCCATCTGTGGCCTTCTTCATCTGTTCCACTTCACCAAATTATACTTTCTGAATGCAAATGATTGACTTGTTGATGAAAATATAAAAATTGCTATAGGTATGCCTATAATATTTGAGGAGTTCCCTCAATTACTCATGGATCCCAACATCAGAACTGGATTTTGAAAAAAATGGGACCAATCTGGAAGTATATCCTTTCAATTAAAAAAATAATTTTCCAAATCGGTTCATAAACGACGGAGTTCTGAGGTAACAAACATTAAAAAAAAAAAAAATACAGACGACTTGAGAACCTCCTCCTTTTTGTGAAGTCGGTTAAAAAGAGATACATAATATATTAATAGTTGCTCACTAATTGTTTGTCACAGCGACAAGAGCAATCATAGAGAGTACTCGCTCGGCGACTCTCGCTTGGCGGGCAGAACACTCGCTTAGAGACTCACACTTGGTATAGTTCGATTCAGACTTAATGGCGGCTCGGATGTTAGCCACTCGCTGCGCAGTACCTCACCCCTCACCCCCGCTGACACATGAATTCGTTACTGCGCAGTGATTCGACTCATGTTCCGAGTCGCCATTAAGTTTGAATCGGGCTGTACAACGCATATCAACAAGTAATAGCTCGTTGCCGTCGCACACTCACTACTCGCCAACTCCTTTTCAGTTGCTAGCTCTACTCGTTTCTCGTTTATCACCGGCGACGGTGGGACAGGACCTTAATCGATACCAATTAAAATGTGCCAATTTCTTTGGCCGATTCTGAGAATGAACAGTCAAGGAATAAATATGCTATACTTGCACCTTAATATTTTTCCGACTACCCGCTTGCACGTAAGTCCCTTAAATTTAATTCCCCATTAAAAGTAATGCTGTCACTTTCTGTTACGTTCCATTAGAGACAGCATTACTTTTAATGGGGAATTAAATTTAATGGAGTTAAGTGCAACTAGCGGTAAGTCTTGCCAGCCTTTTTTAATGGAAATGCAGTTCGAAAAGGAGAAGTTAATCCTTGACGTTACCAAAAAAAGAACAAAATCGTTAAAAAAAAAACTTACCCTTCTCAACAACAGGCTGGGTTTTCTTGTAAAACAGAGAAGAATAAGAGAAGTTATTCCTCGTATTCCTTACTAGATTCGGCGGCTGTTTGCCACGAAGCAACACTGCATCCAACTCGGTGTAGTAAGGAAGTAGCTTGTGGTTGAACTCCAGTCTTAGGATTCTGTTAAAATAAATTGGTTTATCAAGCAAAAGCAATGTCCAGACAGACAGTGTCCAGGTATCTCTTGTGCAGATACCAATAATGTCCTTTTGTCTGTATGGTCCGGTGGTATTAGATGGTAGGAGATCAACATACCAATTTAGTAACGCACGCCTCAGACGGCGGATATAAGTGAAGAATGTCACACCAACGAAATCATAAACAAGGCATATTATACAAACAACGGTTTATAGGGTTCGGCAGTCAACAAGGAACCCTTATAGTTTCGGCATGTCCGTCTGTCTGTCTGTCCCCGGCTTAACTCAGTGTCTTTTAGTACTAGATAGCTGTTCTTTGGCATGGGTATAATACATATTAATCACGCCGACAAACTATTAAAACACAATTTTTTTTAGGGTAGGTACTTCTCTTACACGTAAAGTGGAAAGAATTACTCGTCTACCCCAATATAATATTGAGGGCTTGTGAAGACCATTTTTCGATTCAGGGATCCGTTTGCGTAATATTAAGCTTTAAAGTGCAATTTTTTGTTTAGACTCAGCCCTGCCAGCTAAATGGTTGTTTTTGGATGTGTGAAAAAAATCAGGGCAGTAGTATACAAGGTGTAACATAAATAACTCTTAAGGGGTCATTGTACTCATCATTATGAACAACTTTTACCATGGGACCAAACCTGAAACCGCGAAAAATAAATCTGCTGTTCCCTACATTTTGACGACTTATGAGAACATAAGTAACAGTCGATTTTTTTTCCAACCACAGATTTTTACCTACAATGTAAAGTTTGTTTTTGCGATAAATTCATCCCAACTACGGAATCCTTCATTGTGCGTGGTTAGACACGCACTCGGTCGGTTTTTTTTTATGGAATTTTCACTTTATCTACAAAAGTGATCGTTCTGATCTACTGCTTAGTAATTTGGTAAACAGCGTCAAATTTAATTGAATCAAGTTACGACTTTGCATAATTATCTAATATTAACTTATGTTACGAAAACGTGACTTCGTCTTCAAAGTATTGGAAAGCGGAAAGTTTTCTCTCAAGGAAAATCATGTACCTACTTAACAAACAAATTCTTCTGGGCTTTCTGTTTCAAACTACGGTTTTGTTAAGTAAGTACACATGGCACAAAACGGAATCGTGTTTCAAGTTTTATGAAATGACACAAATTTTAATGGATTTATATTTTGTTCCAGCTACAAATTTTTAAATAAATAAAACGGCGGAAACCTGTTAATGACTTAACAGGTTTTCGCCGTTTTATTTATTTAAAAATTTGTAACATACTATATAGAATTAGCGCAAGTGGAGATATCGGGAGTTATGAATGCAAAGTAAGTAGGACTGAACTAATATCCTTTACAATACCTATTGTTAATCATTTAAGGTACAATTCGTTCAACGACTAGACATATTCGAACCTGATATGGAAGAACATCTTAAGCGACATAAATTAAAATTTACAGGAGAGATTTATACGTACCTATTGTTTATTTTATTTTATTGAAATACCTACATTACGTCATGTTCTTCCATAACAGGCTCGATTATTGTAAGAAAAGGATGAATGATCAATTTGATAAGGTAAACTTCTGATGACTACTTATAAACAACAAAGACAACTCACCGTGTTGGCACATTAAGCTGCCGTATCGGTGGGCTGAAGATCCTGGGCGTATCTCCAACGTACTCAGGCTCTCCTTCCCATAACAACATCCAGGCCGTAGGGCCTAAAGCCCAAATGCGGACCAGCGCTCCAGGGTTGTATGTCTCGAAAATCGACACTTCAAGTGGGTAGACTGCTTTTTCGAAGGACACTTCTGCCGAAAGTCATATTGTTTGCAACGAGATCTTGGATACCATGTTCAAAAACTTCGTCAATGATAAGAAATGTACCTAATAAGTTTTCATACGGCGCGGCGTACATTGTATTATATCAGTTACGGCATTGCTGAAATTGCGGAAGTGTCCGAAATTATTGCTTGCATTTATTTTGTGTGAACTTGTTCACGTTTCAGGGCTTCCGAGCCCAGACGGTCAGGAAACCGCAAGAGCTTCAAAATCATTATACTGGGATAAGAAAACGGAAAAATAATCTGTCCTATCGCATGTTGCGTAGTCTTGATTACCTTCGGGCAAGTGCGTCATAGGCATGTATTTTTTTTTCTTTTGAATGGCAGATAGGTAGTTTTAATTAGTAGCGGATGGCATAAATGGTCATTAGTATAAATTATCATACTAGGTATTCCAGGCCAATCAATGTGGATGGATAGCAAAGGCAACATTTCATCAACATAAATATTGAAATATCAAAGTAGTGTGTTGTGAGATTAAGTGCCAATTTCACCAACGAAAATGAACGAGATCAGCACATAAACCACGTTTAAGACCTATGATCAGTGTCATTATTTTCTTTGGAATATTGACACTGACAGCTCTTGAACTCGGTTTAGATGTGCTGATCGCGTTCAGTCTCATTGGTGAAATTCGCCCTAAATAGAATTGCAAATATTAAAATGCCGTCTTAAACTAGGTAAGTAAATGGATAGCTTGGAAGCCAAGTGACCCAACTAAAATGTTGGCCAAAATTTGGTTACGTATCATGTGCATTTTGGCTTTAAGAAATCATTACAAACGTCAAAATGCACTGATCTCAATTTTCGCCAAAATGTTAGTTGGATCACTTGGCTGCCAAGCTATCCAAATATTGAAAACAAACATTTTATTTCAGTAGCGGTTTATAAAACTTACCTACAAAATCTTGACTGGTGATGGCACTGGCATTTTGTGGCATGTAGTCTTGCTGTGCTGAAGGGGCTTCTTCCCACCAAGTCCCATAGGTTCTCTAAAAATAAATCGGAATGTTTAAAAATCAGATAAGAACATGGGGAAAGGATTACCATCAAACTGTTCTTGACCATAGCTGGCTTAATTCAACCAGAGTTGAAGGTATGGTCAGTAAAAGGTACCTATTCCAAAAAAATAGGGCTGAATCTCAGTTTTCTATAATAACATAATGTTAATAACTATATGTCCACGTATGTATAAATTAAACAGCTAAGTATTAAAAACTAAAAAGAATTTCTTAATTTTTTAATCATCATCATTTCAGCCGAAAGATGTCCACTGCTGGACATATGCCTCCCCCAAAAGGAGGGGGGGAGTTGCCATAATCGCCACGCTTGGCAAGCAGGTTGGCGATCACAGTGTGTTGTTAAAATGCAAAGATGCTGCTGCTCATTCTCTAGTAAGTCCCTTAGTCGCCTTTTACGACACCCACGGGAAGAAATAGTACTATTTTTATTAAATAAATCTTCTCCACTTTTTTGCGATTGTAAAGCTTTCTACATTGGGGGATGTCGTATTGTATGTAGCAAAAGTTTTTAAACAACAAGACAATATTGGACTCTGACCACTCTGTAGGTGTTGTAGAGGAAATAAATTTTAAATTTTCAATTTAATTTTTTAAATTTTATTCATAAACCAAATACAATGTTAACATTAAAATATAGTATCTGTAGGTACACTTGACTTATGCTAGTTTTAGTTAACAAAACAGGTACGTGTTGCAACCAGCACCCTTACTAAGTTATGAAATAACTTGTATTAAGGGAAGTGGTACAAGCCCATACACACATCATTTTCACAAAGGAATTGCAGGCAGAACAAGTGTTACAAAAAGAAACAAACTAAAAGTATGATAAGTCAATAATTGCAGAATTCAGAAATGACTATATTTATTTTATTTTATTGACATTTGGATTATTCGTGATTGTGGGTGTGTGTGTGTGCGAAGGTGTGTATGTGTATAATGGTGATGGTGTGTATTGTGTCGGTGCAGAAATCAAATGAATATCAAATTCAATAAATGTGTCAGAGGATTTGCTAGGAACGCGCCAGCTATTTTTACGACATTGTTTGTTATTCTGTCAGGTCCTGGACTCTATTTATTTCTACATTGGTGTCATCATCTTCTGATTCACTTTGGACTGTTTTGATGTACTGAGGCACTGTAGATACCATCGGGGACACTGCCGCCTGACCACTTTTCAACCTTATGCTACTAGTAATAAGGTCGAAAAGTGGTCAGGCGCCAGTGTCCGCGATAGTACCTCCAAGTTTTCATAAAAGTTAGTTGCTATGTTTATTATTATTTTGGTTTTTAAATTAAATTTTCTCAGGATATTACCTGGTATTTTCAGAATCTCAAGGGTGTGAACCATGGTGAGATTCTAGTTATTATTCTAAGAAGGTAAATTGCTCTGTACTGCAGTGAAATTGTTATCCAAGTCTAGTTGTAATTTTTTTTATTATTATTAATCCATTTATTTTCAGGCAACAAAACCTAAATATACATACCTTACATCAGAATACATAACATGCTATAACGATTGTGTTAATCTGTAGGATATTGTTTCCGGTCATGCAATGTTTTTTGTTGAATCCGTGTGGTCCCGGACGTAAAGAATAGCACCATCCCATTTCTTCCCGTGGATGTCGTAAAAGGCGACTAAGGGACTAATTACTAGAGAATGGGCAGCAGCATTCTCTATGCATTTTAACACCATACTGCGATCACCAACCCGCCTGCCAAGCGTGGCGATTATGGCAAACCCCCCCTTTGGGGGAGGCCTATGTCCAGCAGTGGACCTCTTTCGGCTGAAATGATGATGGTTGTTTTTTTGTGGGTCATGAAGTCTATTCATATTTTATGAGATAAAAGTTCCTTTAGCTTTTTTAAGACTTGCATACCATCAAAAAATATTTTAATTAAATTTTACAGGTTTTTTGATGGCTTGAGTAGTCATTTCAATTAACTAGATAGAATATTGCCTGTTCCTGGTGCAACAATATCAAATTTTAAAAAATTGTGTTTTTTTATTCTTTAAGAATGACAAGCAATAAAACAAATAGAAAAAAACAAAAATTATAAAATCAGCCAGTGACATTTACAACTTCAAGGCCTCAAAAGTTATTTAAGCCTTGGATAATGTATTGTTTACTTTTAAAAACACACAAACTTGTCTTCCCTTCACATTTGAAAGAAAATGGTTAGTTTCTGGTGGTTTATTAATATAATGCCCTTGATTTTTATTTGCATATTGGAAGTTTGCAGTGCTGCCTTTGTCTGATGCTGATAAAAAGACAGACCCACTTTCTTATTTTAAAACTTAGTGTAAATTTATGATTTCTTTTTTCATTGAAAACTATTTTAAAGTACTTATGAATTTTTTTTCATAGTCTGTAATAAAATTAATTTGCTATTCATCTGGTTTTATAAGCCAATATAGCAAGTTAAACCAGAGTGGCATTTCCTGGCTTAGGTTTTAGCCTGGTTTATTTAGAGAAGAAAAAAAAACCAAGAAATTGAATGAATGATAGAAAGAAGGAACTCAACTAGAGTAGTCCGGATGTCCTTTGTGACCAGATTATACACTAGAGAAGAAATATAAAATACTTATAGTAACGACTTTACTGCACTAGCTTACACAAGAAACATGCGTGAAATATATTTATTTATACAAGCCAGGGCTCATAAATTTTTTATATTTTTCTTTTTGTTTAATATTTTATAATGGATCCATAAAAAGGTTAGATAAGTTTTCTATTTAGGAAATACATAATTAGTTCTTACATTGGATTTCTCAGATGTCAGAGGGTCGTCTTAGTTATTTATATTTTTCTCTAGGTGTAGCTATCAACGAAATTATCATAATAAATAACATTCATAAGTTAGAAATGAATATCTGAGAATATGAACTTGTATTTTGGAAGCCACGGGTGGGTACAAATTCCGCGGCAAAACAGTACTACTCGAAAACAAAATAAAAATAAAGATATAGGTGTATTGGGAAGATAATATGAAAATATAGCTACTTTTACCATAACGAAGGCTTGTGGATAGTCGCCGTAATCAGGAAAATTTGATGGTGGTCCACGAAGATTGAATGCGGTATAGGAAACACTGATTTCACTTCCATACTGAGAACTAAAATCTTCAACATTGTGAACAAACTGCTCTAATATTTGCGGTTCTTTTTCTTCGTCCACATCACTTTCAT
Source organism: Tiliacea aurago (assembly GCA_948098905.1). Classification (NCBI taxonomy): domain Eukaryota; kingdom Metazoa; phylum Arthropoda; class Insecta; order Lepidoptera; family Noctuidae; genus Tiliacea; species Tiliacea aurago. Next base: position 18,026,269 of record OX402586.1, on the reverse strand, counting down.
TTTTAAACCAAAACAAAGAAGATAATATATCTGAACTTTCCATTTTAAACTAATATAATAGTCCGTCTCCAGAATTTTATTAATGGTGGGAAAATTCAGACGAACGAAGAACGAAGACGTTCAACAACAAAGTTGTGCGCTCGAGTGAATTCAGTGATTCACAATGAATTGTAATGTTTTGGAAATGAAATGTTTTTTTTTATTGACAGCTGACAAACATAACACAACTGAACACAAACAAAGCCCATTCCGCAATTTTTTAAGATTATCATAAAACTTGACCGATAAATCGATTGTTACATGCAAAAATACATACTCATAAGGTTATTGGTTTTTTTTATTCTAACAATCCCTTCAAATTATAGTAGGTATGTAAGTATAGTATGTAAGTTTAGTATCATGTATAATAATAAGTAAATATAACATCACAATGACGGAAAACGGGTTTTCGGTTGAAATGAGTGCTGACCTACTACATAATAAAGAAATTATATTGAATACGAACCGATCGAAACGAAAAGAAATCGAACTGAATAAAATTACTAAATATTGCAGAATTTAATTTTTTTTTTTTAAGTACCATAAACCAAATAGTAATAATTGTTTTATTTTACTAGTGTATAGACTAAATAGTAATAATTGAGATAGGTGAGAATATCTCTGCAAACTGATGCTATTTTGAACCTATGGACTTTTTAGTTCATTCAAATTTAATTTACTTCATTCAATTATCTGTCATGATTGATGCTTGTCAATAAAAATGGCAGCGGGACCAATTGCCGAAAGAAATCAAGGTATTTATTGATACAATTCCTTATTCGAACCATCCCTAAAACTCACGATACTAAAATCATGATTGCTATTGTACCAAAAAATCTAAAATACTTTCCCTTCTAAGTAAATTACATAGTCAAACTTTTTGAGGTTAAGTATCGTTTTGAAGTCTCCGTTTACTAACCGAAATTACTTTTATGTGGCTGTTTTTGGTTGTAAATAGATGAATAACTTTAATTGTTGTCATTCGTTTCCCATACATACTCATTTCAGTGTGTTTCGTAGGATTTTACGAGATTATTTGTATCACTTTCAGATGCTACGATTTACGTGGGTGGTTTGGACGACCGAGTCACAGAAAGCTTACTATGGGAGCTGTTTGTACAAGCTGGACCCGTGGGTATGTACTAAAATGAACATGAACTTAGCAGATCTCTATACAGTCAATTTTAATTTTAAAAACTAACTTTGTTGGTACAATACGTAAAAACCATCGAGATATAAGTACTAACGTACTAGAGAAGACACCGTAAATTCCTACTTTGTCTCGTTCAACTGCGGCGATCGCGCCGCACCTCACTCAGTCGTTCTCTAGCTCTTTCGCGCCTAGTACTTCCGACAATAATAAATTATATAGAATAAATACACTTCCGTAGCAAATCTAGCGCTGTGGTAAATTAGTTACGGTTTAGACGAATTGTTATTATTTTAACGCTGCGCGAACTAAAGATTCGAATTACGAAGAATAGGACAATTCAGTTATTTGACGTAGCTTCTCTAGTACGTTAGTACTTATATCTCGATGGTAAAAACCAATTATATTAACAAAGCTTATGTAGGTCAATTACTCTCTAACTATTATGTACAGAAACCAAATGATTGCACACAAAACAAAAGACCAGCAACTATAGATTTTCTATTTAATATGTATCAAGATTATTTTGCTAAAACTTATTTGTTTCATTGCAGTGAATGTCCACATGCCAAAAGACAGAGTAACTCAAACTCATCAAGGATATGGATTTGTTGAGTTTATGGGTGAGGAGGATGCTGATTATGCCATAAAGGTATGGGTTTTTATATTTTTATGCATTCAGCCTTATGCTGTAAAACCGAGAACAAAACAAAGAACAGACATCTAAACAGTAGTACATTTTGTTGAGATCCTTTTGTCTATGGACTCAGTCCATTATTGTTCTGTTGTGTATAAGGTGGAGAGCAGTGGTGGCCCAATGGTAACGGCCCCGACTTACGAGTCATAGGTAGTGGGTTCGAACCCAGGCAGGCGCTTTACTTTGTGTAAATAATTTCATCACCACTGCTTTCAAAATGGTGAAGGAAAACATTGTGATGAAACAATGTCCTAGAACCAACAATTCGAAGACATGTGACATCTACCAACCCGCACTGGGCCCGCGTGGTGTATTACAGCCCAGTCCCTCTCACAGAGAGGAGGCCTGTGTCCCAGCAGTGGGAACATTATAGGCTGATTATGCTGTGTATAAGGTGTTCTCTCACACATGGCTCTACACCTACACTTCATTTAATAGCTCACTATCTATAGGAAAAATTTATGCAACCATACACTAATAGTCTGTAATAGCATCCTAATTTGTTCCTGTTACTATCTATCAAGTTCCGTTTGGTGCCGGACATAAAGAATAGCTCCATCCCATATCTTTCCGTGGGTGTCGTAAAAGGCGACTAAGGGACTTACTAGAGAATGGGCAGCAGCTTTCTCTATGCATTTTTAAAACCAGCATGGCGATTATGGCAAATCCCCCCCCCCCCCCTATTTGGGGAAGGCCTATGTCCAGCAGTGGACGTCTTTCGACTGAAATGATGATGATGATGAATAATTGTCAAGCAGGTCATTTCATACAAAATACTCTTTATCACTGGCTGTCGTGTTTTGCAGTGTCCGGCAAGACACAATGTATGAGATTCCGGACACTGCAAAATAGTCCCAAAGTATTAATCTTCATAGACACAATCTTATGATAGCGTTTCTATTTTTCCAGGTGATGAACATGATAAAGCTATATGGTAAACCAGTAAGGGTCAACAAGGCATCAGCCCATCAGAAGAATCTGGATGTAGGAGCCAACGTGTTCATAGGAAACTTGGACCCAGAAGTGGATGAAAAGCTGTTGTATGACACTTTCTCTGCATTTGGTGTTATACTGCAGACACCTAAGGTAACATTCTGAAGATATTTTTTATTTTCATAAATTACCCACTACGCAACAGAGGATACATTATTGTTATGTTTCTTACTTTTTTAAGTGGGTACAATAATGCTTTACTTACAAATGCATATTTTAAGTGGGTACAATAATGCTTTACTTACAAATGCATATTTTAAGTGGGTACAATAATGCTTTACTTACAAATGCATATTTTAAGTGGGTACAATAATGCTTTACTTACAAATGCATATTTTAAGTGGGTACAATAATGCTTTACTTACAAATGCATATTTTAAGTGGGTACAATAATGCTTTACTTACAAATGCATATTTTAAGTGGGTACAATAATGCTTTACTTACAAATGCATATTTTAAGTGGGTACAATAATGCTTTACTTACAAATGCATATTTTAAGTGGGTACAATAATGCTTTACTTACAAATGCATATTTTAAGTGGGTACAATAATGCTTTACTTACAAATGCACATTTTCAAGTGAATTTGTGTGCACATAAGTTTTGCTACATGCTTATTTTTATTAAACTAATACTGAGCTGTTTGTTGTTGTGTTCCGTTTGGTGCCGGACGTAAAGAATAGCACCAATCCATTTCTTCCCATGGGTGTCGTAAAAGGCGACTAGGGGACTTGCTGGAGAATGGGCAGCAGCATTATCTATGCATTTTTGGAACCATACTGCGATCGCCAACCCGCCTATCAAGCGAGGCGATTATGGCAAATCCAATCTTTTTCCTGAAAGTCCATGGGTCATATTATTAGGTCATATACTTAATGGATTTTTTTATTACTTATTAATTTGGAGATTTGTCCTTTTTTTGTTCTTTCTTTATTTAACACTTTATTGTACATCACATAAAGGCTCTTGCAGACTGGCGCGACAGGCAGCGCGACCCTTGGTGCTCCCGCGATATCGCCCCAGTCTGCACGAGCCTTAAAACAAAAAGAATCTAATAATGTGAAAAAAAAGAGAAAAAACATTTTAGAAAAACCAAAGTTGCACATTGCTTTTCCATTTATTCAAGTTTATATTATTATTATTTATTTATAAATCAGATAGCATGATCCATTATGGAGCTTATAAACAATGTTAGTAGGTAAAGAATTTAAATATAAATAACAAATAAAACATTCTATTTTACTGTCCCAACCACGATGTTTACCCAGAGCGACTGATATTTACTCGAAACTATCTTCAAAATGTTGTTGCTGCTGCCGCGTACTCTGCCCAATAGTGACGACACACGCTTGCGTCTTATTGCGTAAAACTCATCCGGACGCGCTTCGGCAAACTAACATCTACTAACACTAAATAATGATCTAAAACAACACATTCAAATTATGTCTTGCAGGTCATGAGAGACCCTGAGACGGGCAACTCAAAGGCATTCGCGTTTATAAACTTCGCATCGTTCGAGGCATCTGACGCGGCGATAGAAGCTATGAACAACCAGTACCTCTGTAACAGACCTATTTCTGTGTCGTATGCCTTCAAGAAGGATGTTAAGGGAGAGAGGCACGGCTCTGCTGCTGAAAGGTTTGTACACATAACGTACTTGGTTTTTATTTCGGTGCAATTATAAGCTTCTGCCCCGTCCGCGTGAAATTTCTGGCCCCCCGACCCATCCCGTCGCATTTCGCTTATCGTTCTTTCAGAAAAATTTTTTTGCTCGGCTCCTAAGGGTCCTAGCGTGATTTTAAATAACCTTCCTCAAGAATTGGGCTATCAAATGAAAAATATTTTTTCAAATCCGACTGGTAGTTCCAGAGATTAGCGCGTTCAAACAAACAAACTCTTCAGCTTTATTATTAGTACGGTGGAGATCTGCCCGGCTTGGATGGAGCACCGCCGTGTCCTCACAGAGGCGATCGCCGGCGGCGATCTCTCGCGTCCGGCCCTGGTTCAGGCCATGGTTCGGAGCGAGAGTGCATGGGAGGCCCTCACCTCCTTCTGCGAAGCAGTAATGCTTGCGAAGGAGGAGGCGGAACGCGTGAGGGAGAGGCAAGGTTCGCGCCCTCGCGCCCCTAGTCGCTGCAGGAGACGCCCCGGGCGTCGGGAGTCGCAAGCCGATTTCCGGCCACCATAGGCGCCGGCTTGCGGACGGTGAGCGATGGGTAGCTCACCGTCCGAAAAGGACCAGGCCCGGGTCAACGGCGCATTGTATTCCACGCGCGCCGGAACTGACGGGGTCCGTTAGGGCCAATGCCTCCTGCCAGGGTTGCGAGTTTGTCCGAAAGGGATATCGTGGCCCTGGCACACAGGCAAATGAAGGAATACGGGTGGGTTTTAGTCGATAGAAGTCTGACACGCCCTCCCGCTCCGCCCAGAGCGGGAGAAGTTATTTGATAATTTTTCAACCAAAAAAAAAAAGAAGCTTATTATTAGTATATCAATGATATTATATTTTACAGATATGTTATACACTCACAAAACAACCGAAAAAAGTGTTCCGCGCAGCCCACTTTTCATTCATTTTACATTTCACTACAAGTAAAAATGATAGAAAAGAGATGGCTTGATAAAAACAACGAGAAAAAAAGGGACAGCTAGTGTTGTCAATTGCGCGTGAATGTAAAGAAACATTATTCTGGCCTCCAATCACCGAATGTTGGCATCACAGACTAACAAATACGTCCCAATTAGGACGTTTTCGAGTCTTCACGATTGCGCGCTCACAACATATTATCTGGCTAATATAATGTCATTGTAGTATATATAGATTTAGAACGCTGTTGATGTGTGAACAGCAGCTCTTTTTCGAATCTTTATAATAATTATGCAGTAGCATACAGGGTAGAGGTTGGGTTAGCCAGCCATTTTGCCTAGCTTTACAACAAGTTTTATTAGGCTGGTCTGCTACAATATTTCCAACCAATAAAAACTCTTGCATGCCAGAATTTACAGTGGTGACCAACCAGATACGGGTGAAACCATAAAGCTGGAAGACTCTTCCAGTTCCGAATTAATATTTGAAAAAAAAAAGAAAAAAATGGATTGGATTTTCATATTATTAAACGTCTTGTTTCTTTCACAGGTTATTAGCCGCCCAAAACCCGCTATCGCACGCGGACCGTCCTCATCAACTGTTCGCGGACGCTCCACCCACAATGATGGGCCCCGTACTGATGGCGCCGCCACCGCCGCCCGCGCCGTCACCGATGCCTCCACAAGGACCGCCGATGAACGCACGACCACCGCCACCACTACCGATGTCCGCGCCACCGCCACCTCCAAGTTCCATGCCGCCACCTGGCCCCCCGCCCCCTCCCGGCCCCCCACCACCGCCGCCACCATTCCACCACTTTCCACCACCGCCATTCGGACCCCCAGGATTCGGTCCCCCGCCACCGCCAGGGTCAAGACCGCCGCCCCCATGGAGACCTCCGCCCCCATCCTTCAGGCCACAGTTCCCGCCTCGCGGACCACCTCCGTTTGGACACCCCCCGTTCCCGCCACACCCGCCTGAACCAAATTATAATTATTAAGTGTAATTAAATAGTGTAATTTTCATGACTGTTTTGTATTTCTTCCTTTTTGGAATGGAGAATAAAGTTTATTTTAAAATTAATATAAAATAATGGTTTCTGATTCTCACGTGCGTTGGCTGTTATATCTGACTTTAAAAAAAGTCCCATGCGTAAGTAATCGAATAATTCAGGCTATCACGGACACACCAACTTTCAAGAGAAATCTCAATAGGCCAATAAGCTATACAAAATAGCTCCTGGGTTGCATTCCTAGTTGGTGGCGTAACTTCAGATCAGACTGCAAAGAGGAAAAGGTCTCGTCACCCATCTCTCCGGCGTATTTTTTGAAGTAAAAACTTATGGGTACCGACATGCCCGCGCCAACATGCTGAAGTAGCAGTAAGTAAAGTTAAATTGACCACGTGAAAAGTTTAATTTGTGTATACTGTGCTTGGGCTTTTGATAATCATTATTTTATTGAAGTGAAAACTTCTTTAGTCGCTTCGCGCGATAAATTTTCACTGTCGGCAGTCCCCATGACTGCCTGTTTTTTTCCTTCTAACTCCTGCTAAGAACACGACAAGGAAACATAGTGGGTCCCTGAAAATGTCCACCGATATCGCGGCAGACCCAAGCGTAGATGGCGGGATGAACTTGACACCTACAGGCTGCATTGGTCCATGTTGGATCGAGTTGAGTGGAAAAATCAAGCACTGCAGGGCAAATGCTTCCCGCCTTTGCCCTGCAGTGGGACAACACAACACAGGCTTATTTATTAATGTTTTTAGGGTTCCGTACTTCAAAAGGAAAAAACAGAACCCTTAAGGATCAGTTCGTTGTCTGTCAAGACCCTCTTTCTCAGGAACGCGTAGAGGTGTCAAGTTGAAATTAATATCAAATACGTAGATCTACGGTCCCTTGGAGCTCTAAATAAATCAAGCTTCTAAGTCAACGCAATAAAAAATAGTGCAAGTTATACATAAAAATAAAACTTGTATTGTTAAGCATAGACGATGCACAGCATCTGTGACGGCGTTGTATACTTCCCGTTAGTTGTCAGCCAATCACAGCTCTCGTGACGTCACATTCTCGACCAATCAGTACCGAGTTCCGGTAGTCACGTGGTCCCAGGTGGCGTGTTCGCTAATAGCGGAGCTTTACCTCATAGAAGTCTCACTAGGAGACCTTGAATATGTGCGTGTGGATTGAGAGATCTTTTCGAAAAACTCTTCCAATCCCAACCAAATTATAAGAGGATTTAGGAAATAATTGTGAAAACTTCATGATAAGGTATAAAATTTGTGAAACCTAAACAAAGAAAGTTAGAACTCATTAATTGGATCTCTCAATCTGGACAACTGAAGAATATTATTAGGTTTCACAAATGTTATACCTTACCATGAAGTTTTCACAATTATTTCTTAAATCCTCTTATAATTTGGTTGGGATTGGAAGAGTTTTTCGAAAAGATCTCTCAATCCACACGCACCATTACCAAAATTACCGAAGAACGTCGTTAAACTTAGCAAAGAACGTTGGCAAAATTAGCTAAGAACGTTGGAAAAATTACCGAAGAACGTCGTTAAATTTAGCGAAGAACATTGGCAAAATTAGCTAAGAACGTTGGCAAAATTACGAAAAACGTCGGTAAGCCAAGCTAAGAACGTCAAGCTTAGTGAAGAACGTCGGCAAGCTTAGCTAAGAACGTCTGCAAAATTAGCGAAGAACGTCGTTAATCTTACGAAGAACGTCGGCAAGCTTAGCGAAGAACGTCGCCAAGCTTAGCGAAAAACGTCGGCAAGCTTAGCGAAGAACGCTAAGTCGCTAAGCTTGCCGACGTTCTTCGCTAAGCTCGCCGACGTTCTTCGCTAAGGAAGTTCTTCTCTAAGCTTGCCAACGTTCTTCGCTAAGCTTATCAACGTTCTTCGCTAAGATCGCCGAAGTTCTTGGCTAAGTTTAACGACGTTCTTCGCTAATTTTGCCGACGTTCTTAGCTAAGCTTGCCGACGTTCTTCTTTTTTAAAAATTAGCGAAGAGCGTCGTTAAACTTAGCTAAGAATATCGGCGAGCTTAGCGAAGAACGTCGGCAAGCTTAGCGAAGAACGTTGGCAAAATTAGCGAAGGAAAGTCGGCGAGCTTAACGAAGAACGTCGGCGAGCTTAGCGAAGAACGTCGGCAAGCTTAGCGAAGAACGTTGGCAAAATTAGCGAAGGAACATCGGCGAGCTTAACGAAGAACGTAGGCAAGCTTAGCGAACAAAGTCGGCAAGCCTAGCTAAGAATGTTAGCAAAATTACCGAAGAACGTCGTTAAACTTAGCGAAGAACGTTGGCAATATTAGCTAAGAACGTTGGAAAAATTACCGAAGAACGTCGTTAAACTTAGCGAAGAACGTTGGCAAAATTAGCTAAGAACGTTGGCAAAATTAGCGCAGAACGTCGGTAAGCCAAGCTAAGAACGTCGTCAAGCTTAGCGAAGAACGTCGGCAAGCTTAGCGAAGAACGTCGGCAAGCTAAGCTAAGAACGTTGATAAGCTTAGCGAATATCGTTGGCAAAATTAGCGAAGAATGTCGGCGAGCTTAGCGAAGAACGTCGGCAAGCTTAGAGAAGAACGTACTCCAACATGGTACATAAGGTATGTTGGAAAATATTTCTAAATAAATCTTTTGAATGATAAGGTTATCATCATCATGATTTAAGAGCCAACTAGTCGCGGGCTCGAACTCACTGGCGGGCGCGGCCAAAAAGCACGCTGTCTCACCTAGCATCGTTTCCGACAGAGATAGCACCAGTGATGAGCAGTTAGAAGCTAGTCTACACGCATAACGTCTAGTCGCACGCACACAAACACAGTGCACGACGATTCATACTAAACCGCGCGCGTAAAAATATACGAAAACTCCTTTGGAAGGTGGGGTTTTATGAAAAAACTACTGCATAAATCAATTACGAATAAAGTTTATTATAATCTTCGACAATTGAGCTTTGTCGGAACGAGCTTTGTTTTTGAGATTTTATACTTCTCTTATTACTTATTTACGCCCAAAGTTGCGTTAAAATTAGCAGGAAAAACGAATCTTTGTTGGCTCATAACTTTTTAATGCCTTTGTTTTTTACTATTCTGCTTCTGTACAGACAAAATTAATATTAAGACAAACGATATCATGTTTTTCTTTAGATGTACAATGTGTAACAGTGGAGTAAAACCCCCCCGAAATTTGTATGGAAAAAGTATCGACTAGTTGCGCCTTAAGCCGAAAGACGTCCACTGCTGGACATAGGCCTCCCCCAAAATTTAGGGGTGGGAGGGGGGGTACCATAATCACCATGCCTGGCGGCGGGTTGGCGATCGCAGAATGGTGTTAAAATGCATAGAGAACGCTGCTGCCCATTCTCTAGTAAGTCCATTAGTCGCCTTTTATGACACCCACGGAAAGACCTAGGACGGTGCTATTATTTCTTTACGTCCTAAAGTACCTAAGTACTTAACCCGGATTTTTCCATTCGGTGCGGAATCGAACCTGTGACTCATTTGTACATAGGTATACCGCTAAAGGCAACAATTTGGAATCATTCCACTTTGCCCCACCGTAAACGGGCTGTTCGATTTTTAACTTTCGACGCTGATTGGAGCTTTGATAATCCAATACCGCGCATATTTAGGCGTCGTCGCCTGCCAGGGTTGGGGGTTTGTCTGAAAGGGGTATCGTGGCCCTGGCAAACAGGCAACTCAAGTAATACGGGTGGGTTTTAGTCAGTAAACGTCTGACACGCCCCGCTCCGCCCAGAGCGGGAGAAGTTATTTGATAATTTTCCACCCAAAAAATAAAAAAGGCGTCTCTTAGTGTTACTGAAAACAGGCATAAGTAGGTAGTACCTAGGTATAGAACTCGACCGAAGTCCTTAGTCATGAGCTGTTTCAGGGCACTTATCTATGTAAAAATAGCCAAAACTAATACCTAACCAACTAAGAACTATACCCACTATATTGCAAATTAATTGTAACTATCCATAGATATTCTCTGAACCAGCACTTAAATTGCTATCGTAGCACACAACGTGAATGATTTTGAAGTAAATTGCTAATCCATTGCTCCGTATGTTCGCAAAATTGTCTGCTCAACAACGTAAATAGATCAATAAATGGCGTTGAACTGTCAAAATGAAACCTATTGCTACTGATACAGTATTACAGTCCGCGAGGTCTAAGCTGAGCTTTGCATTTGTGTGAGTGCACATATAGATAGTGTAGTTGTGTTGTGACGTTTGCCTTGTTCGCGACGCGTCCTTTGCTTGGTTTAAACCGGTCTCTACCAGTTTTTAGGGTTCCGTACCAAAATGGTAAAAAGGAACCCTTATGGTGAGCCTAAGTCTGTCTGTCTGTCTGCCGCACCTGGATATCTCAAGAACTACTAATGCTATCAACTTGAAATTTAGAATAATTTTAGATGTTTGCCCAAATATTTTGCAAATAGGAAAGAAATAAAAAAAAAATAACTTATTTTGCTAAAGGGACTGAAAGGCAGGCTTAAAAATTTGAAGTGGGACTAGAAATAGCGCTGTTTGCACATTCTCAAACATTTTTTTTAGGCAGCATAGTTTCCGACTTTTAATGAAAAATTAAAAAAAAAATACCGTTTCCCCCCCTTATCTCCGAAGTTTGGGTACATAAAAATCTGGGGGCACAGTAGTGCCCCCGCCAAGACGAGCCAAGCGAAGCGCAAGGGCACTACCTACCTTTTCTCGAAGTGTTTCGTCGTTTTTTAGGGTTCCGTACCCAAAGGGTAAAACGGGAACCCTATTACTAAGGCTCCGCCGTCTGTCTGTCTGTCTGTCCGCCTCTCCGTCTGTCACTAGGCGGTATCTCATGAACCGTGATAGCTAGACACTTAAAATTGACACAGATGATGTATTTCTGTTGCCGCTATAACAACAAATACAAAAAAATAGAATAAAATCAATATTTAAGGGGGCTATCATACAAAAAACGTGATTTTTTTGCTCGTATTTGCTCTATATTGATAACGGCAACAGGTAGACACTTGAAATATTCACAGAATATGTAGATATATTTTGCATTTAAAAATAAATAATTTAATTAAAATAAAACAAATATTTAAGGGGGGCTCCCATACAACAAACGTGTTTTTTTGCCATTTTTATAGATAATTGTACGGAACCCTTCGTGCGCGAGTCTGACTCGCACTTGGCCGGTTTTTTGAACCCTCATAGACTTGGTTTCCGATGTACCAGATAGTTCATATTCTCAGGATATGATGTCAATAATAGACTAATTAAGGATACAAAGTCTCAATTGAATAGCTTTAATACTTTACATTTTATTGATATCTAAAATACACCGATTTCGTCACTGACACACTGATGATCATAAAAATGTTTGGCTACTTTCTAAAGTGCTAGAAAGCTGAAATTTGGTATGTAAACTAAGTTTAGTATACAACCAACAAAAAAATTCATAAACTTATAACTTTCGCCCCCCATCCCCTAAAATGGGGGGGTGGAAGTTTGTATGAGACTTGAAAATGTTAGGGTACTTCCTGAAGTGCTAGAAAGCCGAAATTTGGTATGTAAACAAAGTTCAGTATACAAAAAAACACTACCGTGCCCCCAGATAAGCTTATAACTTTCGCCCCCCATCCCCTAAAATTGTGGGACCACACATTTTTACTGATTTGTAGAATTTGTTGGCTCTACATGAGATCTGATATCTTTTTCACAGGGCAAACCTTATGTGATCGTCTTGGCAACATTTTACATGAAATGTTTTTGGTGGGATCTTAAATTATTGTATGTGATAAAAGTGTATGTAAAGATTACAGGAAAAATAAAATGATGTCTTTATTAGCACAGTTTTTCAGGAATCATCTACATCATATATTATACTCGGTGCGCGAGTCCGACTCGCTCCTGACTGGTTTTTTTATCTGTTTATACTCTACTTTTGGTAATCACTCACACAAATGCAAAGCTTAGCTTAGGCCTTGCGGACTGTACGCAATTACCCCGCTGATCCAAATCCAGAAATACAAACAAAAGTTTTACAGGAATTTGTTATAACATTTAATATTTTAATCCAACCTAAAACAACAGGGCAGAGCATATTAATTCCAACTATAATCCTTTTGAAACACACACGTAACGATTGATGCAAATATTTGTGTTTCATTTTCGAACTTAACGATGTTTTTAATCCTTAGTGGTCATGGAGTATCGAGAAAATGGAGTTCTACAGTGCTAATCGGACTAATTTGCGGTTATACTGTGAATTTGCTTTGTTTGTGAACAACAGGCTTAGCATGCCACTTTCTATTTCTACTTTACACTAGAATAGAAATCGCTTGTGTACCGAAAACGTGCTATTGTCTACACGGAAACGTCATTTTTGTCTAGGTACTCTTCCGTCGATAAAAAGGTTCTATAAGGTTCTCGTGCTAAGCCTGTAGAATCGACAGTCTCCTCAGATTGAGATAGAAACCTGATTTCTGCTTGAAATCAAAGCCATGATTATCACAAAGTAGGTAACTAGCAGCTGTCTGCATTGCGATCGCTCACATACCTACCTACTCAACACTGCAGTTTGATTAACTGGATTTTTTTCAGCTGCATTCCGTCTGTCCACACACAGTTACAGTGTACATACAGTAGGCAGCAACATCGTGAATAAGTAGGTAGGCTAGGTATTCTACCGGATGCCAAACAAACATCTAGGTAGGTACTTACTTAATTAAAGACCGTACGTCTCTATCGTTTGTTTTAATGTTTATGACCATGGGAGTTTCAGCACTTCATTTTCTTATCTATTCCGTATCACCGTTGGACGACCATTATCGCAGTGCGCGGAGCGATGCACGTCAGATTAAACTCGCAATTTGGCGGCAACATAGGTCATTTTTGTTGATGAAAGTAGGTATATGTATTGTTGTAAAAGCTATGTAGGGACATCGAAAAATTGCCTAGATGCCGTATTCATCCTATTGAGTGAATCTGAATTAAAACTCAAAGCTTTTTTGCCCATTTAGAGGTATGAGGAACAGGGTGTAAAGTTCACTCATCCTCTATAAAAAAGGGAGGATCCTCCGACCAGAGGGGTGTTGTCTGGTGGGCAACTGCCCGACGGTTGATGTCGGGATGTTGTATACAACATTAGTTTTTGTTTATACTAAACCCGAAAAGGGGTCATTGTACTCATCATTTTGAACAATTTTTTCTATGGGAACAACCTTGAAATCACGAAAAAAAATTCAGCTGTTCCCTACATTTGTGTTCACTTAAATCAACAAAATGTATGGAACAGCTGATTTTTATTTCGCGATTTCAAAGTTGGTCACATAGAAAATTTGTTCAAACTCAAACTCAAACTCAAAGCATTTATTTCAATTAAACCATTGACAGGCACTTTTGAATTGTCAAGAAGTCGGTCAGTTACAAATATGAAGCTAGTTGCCCATTCCAAATAGTAGGTTCCTATGGAGAAGAACGGGCAAGAAACTTCACGGACACTCTTTTAAATTAAAATATTGGTACAAAATATTGGTTACATCATTCATATTGAAGTTAAAGATGTGAGAACGATGCAATACGTCAAAAGCGTCCGTGATAAAAAGATAACAATTCAAAACTAAAATAATTAAAAATAAGCCGTGGCAGCTAAGAGATGACCAGTCCCAACTGACAGCGCCCGTTCACGAACATGACGCATGGATCAGCACCATTCAGCTCAACCATTTTGAAGGGAGCTAAATGATCCAACACACACGCCACCATCAGCGAGACATCTGAGTGAGCATGACATACTCTCAGCCGCCAGGGTACATTTAAGTCAATGAAAGACATAATTACCCGGTAAATGGTAGCTCTATTGCACATAGTACTCACACCTGTGATATGCAATTATATAATACAAAGGATATTCGAGTTTATACAATGAAAAGATAGTCTTCCAATCTTCATCAGCTCCAACAGTATTTTCAAATGTTAATAAATTAGTTGTGGTTGTGGAGCTGGACCAGCATTGAGCCAAGCATTTCTATCAGCGATGTAATCCCCCAAATCCCCTTTCAAAATGATGAGTACACCTTTTCAGTTAGTTTTTAAACAAAAACTAATGTTGTATATGCTAGTTGAGCGGTAAACTTGCTTGCGCGATGCAGGATTTGCGTGACGTCAGTGTGACGCGTAGTTCGCATGTGGCGATGTTGATGCCGCTACGCCCAAAAAGATGTGGTCCTTTCATAAATACATACATACATAACATCATGACTTAATTGTTTCTCCATACGGTTGGGCAGAGGTACCTACACCTAATAGTACACCCACATTTCCTTTATCAAACAATAGGAACAAAAATAAAAGAAATAGGTAGGTACCTAGTAGGCAACCAACCCATGGTCAGACTAATAATTTAGCTGCCGTAAAATTACACTTCTTAATGTCACCTCACTGTCTTATCGAGGTCATAGCAGTTAGAAGTGAAGAACGAAATGACAGTAACAGTACCTAGTAGGTAAGGAGTGTCAATTAGCTACTGCAGTAATTAAAAGTCCGACTGTAGGTAAAAATGCTACCTAGTTTAAAAAAGCAACCTTCAATCAAATACGTAAAAAGTAGGCACTTATACCATCTCACCGCCAACAAGGGCCAATTTTATTTTTATTTTATTCAACTAGGTACCTAAATACCTGCATCTATTTGACATTAAATTCAAAAGCTCTATTCATAAATTCAATTTTCACAGCATCACTTGAACGAACGAAAGCGAACAAATTCAAATGCACTTCTTAAAGCTTACGGCAAGATCTCAAAATAATAATTGCTCCTTTCCTGAACCCTAGACAATACAAAAATGCTTTGCGAATACAATCATATTTTTAAAACTGTCTAGTTTCCAGCGAGCGTCCAGTTTGTGCGGACCGGACACGGACATCCAATAAGAATATGTCAGCAGTCAGAATCACATACATGGCTCACGTATGCAGTGCTACAGATATTTCGCTATTACCGGACCTATCCTGCCGTCTCGTCGATATTTCCGACGACAAATGAAGTTGTTCAGCAGAATAAATAGATAATGTAGGTACAGGCAGCAGGCAGCAAGTGAATGTGGCAGTTTTGTTTCTATAATAAACGGCTCACTGAGTTTTCGATTAGTGTTGTGAGTAGGTCTGTATGTTTTAAAATTATATTTGGTTCACGTAGGTACCTACGTGTGTGTGAATATTGTTTTTACTTGAGAGGGTTTCAATGAAATTACCTACACTTTTAATGCCAAGCACCCAGCATATAGGTCGAAAGATAATTAGTTCGTGTGCCTACAACCTGCGCCACGACTCATCGCTATACAAAGCTACAGAGGACTTCTGTGTTGTACTGTACTGACTTGTTGTTATAGATTTACATAACACATTAAATGACATATATGCTAACCTATGCATTCTACGTACTTAGCAGTAAAAGTGAGGGGAAATGTGCCGCTGTTGTTTTGAAGTAGTTTTTTTGTAACCCTTAAAGAAATGGGCCAAATTGTGAATCATTCCACTTTGCCTCACCGAGCCGCCCCACTGGTGGGGCAAAGTCGAATGCCTACAATAGTGGAATCTGCCCCACTTCTTCGATTTAGTGGGGCAGATTCCACTACTCTAAAATCTTGTTGATTCTGCCCCACTAGGGTTGGCACCTTAGAATAAAAGTACAAAAATAATTGTTTGGAATTTTTTATTTCCTACTACCTGCCCGCCCCGGCTTCGCACAGGTGTGAAGAAAATGAAATCAAATCTTCCCTTTACACCTACGACGACCATGTAATGAATTAATCTAACATTTAAATAATTTCAAATCTTAAAAAAAAAAAGATATTTTATTCTAAGGTGCCAACCCTAGTGGGGCAGAATCAACAAGATTTTGGAGTAGTGGAATCTGCCCCACTAAATCGAAGTAGTGGGGCAGATTCCACTTTGCCCTACCAGTGTTGGGCAGATCGGTGCCGCGTTTATAAAAGGCAAACATTGTGTTACTGTTGCTTAGAGTCAGTGATCCGCATTCGAAATTCTGACTAGTTATTCAGATATTTAAACTCTACACTCTTTGATTATTTATGTCTATAGAGTGTCGCACTGCAAAAGAACTAAAACAAACAAGCCAACTTTGATAGGCTGGTGTAAGCGACAGCTACGTCTTACACTCGCGTCACGTCATTGTGTTATTCTAGTGTGCGTGAATTTTGCGGCCAACAGTTGGACGCAATTTTTTAGACGAGTTCACAGCTTTGACTATATATCTGGACATATTTATATCTTTGATGTCTACTTCCCATCATATCATCTCTCTCATATGTATCGCATATGCATTTATGCATGTCATTTCTTCCTGTGGGTGTCGTAAAAGGCGACTAAGGGACTTACTATAGAATGGGCAGCAGCGTTCTCTATGCATTTTAACACCTATTGCGATCGCCAACCCGCCTTCCAAGCGTGGCGATTATGGCAACTCCCCCAAATGTTAGGGGAGGCCTATGTCCAGCAGTGGACGTCTTTCGGCTGAAAGATGATGATGCATTTATGTGTCGCTGAAAACTCTGTCTCGGCTCTGTCTCGGCTCTGTCTCGCATAGGGTCCCAGAAATATGCTGAGCGGTGGCCGTTTTACGTGGATGTGACGCATATTTTCCCCCAACTTGTTCTTTTTTATATTTGTGTTCTTTCTTTTCGTTATGTTTACCGCAAATAAACAGATTTTCTTTCATTCTTTTCTATGTACAAGTATCATCTTCTGTATAGGGACATAAATTCTGACTTGTACTCTGAGTTCTCCTAACAACCGACCTCCTAAAATCTAAATATCAGGTCGTTTTTCCTTGTTAGTGTGACGATTCATCGCGACAGACTCGCAATTTATCATAGTTATGATCTTTAGTAACAACTAGCTGCTACCCGCGGCTTCGCCTGCGTGGCTTTTTTTTTAATAAAAGACGTACAGTAGTACCCAATTGATATGGCTTACCGATGTACCTGCGCAGAAGGTGAATTTTAAAAGTGCGGGAAATGCTATTGACCAATCGGCACGCTCCACGCATCGCGGTTCTTTTTCCTGTACCGCTATTGGTCGGCAGCTGCCGCCATGTTAGCGCGCGCCGCGTGGCATGTTTGTCAGCCGCCATACTTCTGATCGAGTGCACGCTACTCGTAGCAGCTCCAGTGTATTATGAACCTTATAATAGTGACCTAAGGTTGATTGTAAGTTTTAAGCATTCTTTCGTTAATCTTCGGGGCCATACTTTCTTTTCTGTGCGAACGAAGATTCACGACGCACCTTATCAATTGGGTACCACTGTAAGAAAATTTGGTTTTAGTTAGCTACAGCTGATTCGCCTTAAAAACGAATTTTAGGTGCCTACACTGAAATTAAAAGTTGTTTTTTTTTTTTTCTAATTTGCTTCGCAAACATGACCCTCGTATTCAAAATTCATGTGTTCACGTTACAAGTCTAAGTTTGGGTCACAGAAATTCATATGTGTACCTTTCTACTCAATCTGTCCAGTAGATTCGGAGAAAATCGGCTGTGACTGACGGACAGACAGACACACGGTTTTTCCTTTTGAGGTACGGAACCTTATAAACGTGTTTTTTACTGAAACCTGTGTAAGAACCTGGAACTCACCTACACTTATTCAATTCTATTTACCCTCAACATAAATAATATTCCTTCAATATTTTCTTCCTATACATTAGCTAGATAAGTTTTCTCCCAATATCTTCCTACTCCATAATATTTTATCAAAGATAGTTATATAGGTATTTAGGTACGTTGGTGCGTTTAATACAGAAACCGTTTTTCCTTTGTGAATCTCACAATGACGATATCAGATCGGATCTCATACTCAAATGGAGGATTACTTACATTTATGTAAAAATTTAGATTCGCATAAAATATCTATTACTTTCAATATTACCTACTTATCTTTACCAATATTACTTACCGATGATGTGTGTCTGTAGTAGGTACTTAAATACTCATTCCCTAAGGGATGTAGGTACAATATTTATGTTATGTGTATAGTTAAACAAGAAAGTTGTTCCGTTTGGTGCCAGAGGTAAAGAATAGCTCCATCCCATTTCTTCCCGTGGGTGTCATAAAAGGCGACTAAGGGACTTACTAGAGAATGGGCAGCAGCGTTCTCTATGCATTTTTAAAACCATTCTGCGATCGCCAACCCGCCTGCCAAGCGTGGCGACTATGGTAAATCCCCCCTTTTTGGGGGAGGCCTAGTCCAGCAGTGGACGTCTTTCGGCTGGAATGATGAGACAAGAAAGATGAATACAAAGTAGGAATGGTATGATAATTATGTAATAGAGTATAGTAACCTAGCTCTGATGAACTGCTGAGACTAACAGAGGTGGCAACTGAGTTTGAATTTTTTTTCACTAATATTCCTATTTTAACAACCAAAACTCTGTCATCGTCGTCCTCCACTTCTGCTTACTCAATATTAAAAGAATGTGTACCAGAATGTGATAAACACCTTAAATTCACGGTCGTTACCGCTAAAGACATTATAGAATCTTTTAAAGACCTTGATATAAAAAAAACTGCGGACCTTTGGGGGTTATCAGTACATACCATGTCTTCAATAATTAATGTTATTTCACCCTTTTTAGCAATTGTTTTTAATTCTTGTATTGCATCTGGTGTATTTCCTGATCTGATGAAACTTAGCAAAGTGATTCCTCTGTTCAAATCTGGCAGCACAACTGATCCTGCGAATTTTCGGCCTATTTCGATATTACCTACATTGAGCAAAATCTTTGAAAAATTAATTTTGAAACAAATGTTAGGACATTTTAATAAACATAATCTACTACATCTGAAACAGTTTGGTTTTACTAAGGGTCGTTCAACTACAGACGCGGGTGTGGAATTACTGAAGAGCATATTCGAGGCCTGGGAGGAGTCGCGGGATGCTCTTGGCATTTTCTGCGACTTGTCTAGGGCCTTCGATTGCGTTCATCATGATACACTCATCAGAAAACTGCACCATTATGGTTTGAGGGACAGTGCTCTCGACCTTCTGACTTCTTATCTGAACAACAGAATTCAGAGGGTTGATGTTAATGGCAAGAGATCTGCAGGATCTGCGGTCACTATGGGCGTTCCGCAGGGTTCAATTCTAGGTCCATTCTTGTTTCTAATTTATATAAATGACTTACCTTTTCACATAAGGGATAATCACAAGATTGTATTATTCGCAGATGACACTTCACTCATTTTTAAAATCAAACGTCAGCTAGTCAATTTTGAACATGTTAACGATGCACTCTCTAAAGTTGTCCATTGGTTTAATGTAAATAATCTTCTCCTGAACGAGAAAAAGACTAAACTCATAAAATTTTCAATGCCAAATGTCAGGCAGCTAACTACTAATGTTCAACTTAATGGAATAGAGTTGGACCCTGTTGAGTCGACAGTTTTTCTTGGAATAACTATTGACGGTAAATTACAATGGGGCCCACACGTAGAAAAATTGTCAGGAAGGCTTAGTTCGGCCGCCTATGCTGTTAAAAAAATTAGACAGATTACTGATGTAGATACTGCCAGAATTGTTTATTTTAGTTATTTTCATAGTCTTATGTCGTATGGGATCCTTCTCTGGGGAACATGTGCGGACATTAATAATATCTTTATTTTACAGAAAAGGGCTGTTCGAGCCATTTACAATCTAGGTCCAAGAGATTCACTTCGTGAAATATTCAAAGAAATAGATATTCTGACTGTAGCCTCTCAATATATACTTGAAAATCTATTATATGTACACAAAAATAAATCAAATTTTAAGAAAATGTCCGATATTCATAGTTTAAATACCAGGAATAAACACAATCTTGTTGTACATCGCACTCGCCTCCACAGAGTAGGCAACTCTTTCATGGGTCAATGTATACGCTTTTACAACCAACTTCCTACTGACATTCGGAACTTACCCATTAAACGATTTAAAATCTGTATTAAAACTAAACTTTGTAAAAAAGGGTACTATAAGATTTCTGATTATTTAGAGGACAAAAAAGCTTGGGATTGAGCTGCTCGCTCTGCTAGCCTTGTGATAAAACTTGACATTTTAATTATTATGCATGATTTTATATACATATTGACATTGCAGAATATTGTATACAATTTTACATGAATGTTTACTTTGAAAAGTATTATATTTACTACTTTAATTTATTGTGAATGTGAGCACTATGTGGGTCATTTTTTTTTTCTTTAAATGTTTTCCTTTCTTTTCTCAGTTAAGTTTTAATGATGGTCTGACATTTTGAGCGCTTTATGCGGCCTACCCAAATGTCCTTTTTTTGGTACTGTTCGTCGAGTCGTTGAGCTCCTTAAGTTTTGAGTTGAGCTGCACGATTACTGACAAATGCTTACACTGATTGGTCAGGTCCGCTCAAATTTGCGTGGTTCTTTCCTCAAAAGACCATTTCAGACACGGATCTACATGGTCCTCACATGATCTGACCAAGATTATGTCTGGACTTTAAAAGAGACTTTGACCCCTGAGTTTGTTTCGCCATTTCTTCTCAGGGGTAGTCAGATAGGAAATGTCGGCTACATCTAGATTTTTTTTTTATTTTTTATATGACGTGTAAAAGTGATTTTAATATCCTATTTACAGAATAAACGATTTCATTTCATTTCATTTCATTTCATTTCATTTCATTTTTGCACTGAACAATTAGTGATGCAATGCACTCAACAAGTACACTTGTAATGTCAATTAAAATTCTTATATATAAAATTCTCGTGTCACAATGTTAGTTACCATACGCCTCCGAAAAGGTTTGACCGATTTTAATGAAATTTTATATGTATATTCAGTAGGTCTGAGAATCGGCTACTATCTATTTTTAAGAGTGGCTTTCCCACGGGATCGAGACTTACGCGAGTGAAACCTCGGGGCGCAGCTAGTATAATTATAATAAAGTACCAGAAATAATTCAAGAAGAACAAAAAATGTATATGTCGGGATAGGTTCAGACATCAGAAGTAATACTCAGATATGGCAATACAGAAATATATTTCTATCGAACAATCAGTTATTTTAAATCGAGAGAATATAGAAATTAAATAGAATTAATTAAATCACTAATAATGGTAGTGGCGGTCACATAGGGCAGTACTGACTGTCAGGGACAGTGGTCCATGCACCCACCGCAATAAGGATAGTACTAATTTGTCGGAGACAGCGTTCCATATCCAATAACCGGGCAGTACTGACTGTCGAGAGACAGTGGTCCGTGCACCAAGACGCATCCGTTCAAAATGCGTACCGACTCAATAGCGCACCTCCTTATAAAGGCGATCCGCTAGTGGGGGGTAACGTTACAATATTTCACTCAATTGACTTCAAGTCTTTTAAGTCAAACATCCGATAGAATGAATGATTTGTCTATGGTGCACGTTCCACTAGCGCCATCTAGTCACCGCCTCTCGCAGCTGTTAAATAATATGACTTCCGTCACGGCCATTCTGATAAATCACTCGTCCTCGAGTGCAAAAATTCATCCATAAAAAATTAAAAAAAGACTTTCATTAATTCCCATCATCATCATTACATATCAAAATACCAAATATCACTGGTCTAGGTATTTCTTTACAACAGAAAACCCCTACAGTTCAAACATGCTGGTCTAAATCGTCACCCACTAAAGCAGGTGAGATTCCTGCAGCTCACAAAGCGCTGGGCTAGGTTATCAACCCACAAAAGCAGGTGAAACCCCTTCAGCTACATATTTGCTAGTCTAAATCGACAAAGCGCTGGACTAGGTCATCAACCCACACAAGCAGGTGAGATCCTTCCAGCTACAACTGGGCTAGGTCACCACACACAACTCTTGCAACCCCTACGGTATAAACCAGTACTATTACATTTAGTCATCCAGCAAAAGACCTTGTTCCGGTACTGGGTTATACAGAACAGAATTACAGGATTCAGAATTAATAGTTACTGTTTGTGAACCAATCGATAATGTTTTTTGGATTCTAAGACACGACTGGCATTTAAGTTTTGAGAACTATCTCTTTAAAATTTAAAATCCGTTTTAATTTCCAAGCAATTTGAAACTAAAAGTTGGAACTATCTAGTTTTGAAATTACCGAGACCAAGCACAATGATTCCATATTAAAATAATAGGTATCTCATTCATGGTCAATAACACACACACTATTCCCCACGGGAATACCCATTCAACCCTTGACTCTATGGTCTTTGCTTCTAGGCAAAACCCGATTATACAACCCAGAGCTACCGCCTACCGCGTACCCATGGACTACTCATTGAGCACTACGATACTCTGTTGTAGTCTCCGACCCAATGAACCGAAAACATGTTACATAAACTAAAGTGATGTCAACTCATCTATTTCGTCTACAATCTCACTTGGTACTTGACATCGGGCATCTTCCGAACACGGTCATGAGCGTTTGTAAGTACGCTTGTTAACTAGAGATTTTTAAAACATACCGATCGCCATCTAACACTTCAACAATTTGAAAGGGCCTCTATACTTCACGTCAAGCTTAGTTTGATTACGCTCCTCGTTCGTTCTGGCTACAGGAGTTCACCCACACACAAGCGGAAAACTGGTGGACCTCGACACCGGGCTGCAGGCAATCCAGGGAAGCCATGCCATCCTTAGATGGCAGGCTAACCAAGCGCTTGCTACGCCTGGACAGGAACGGCCTGCGCCCAGTGACGGGGACCATCACGGACCACTGATCACTTAAACAAACAATTCCACACAATATGTATAACGCACAGCCCTCTGTGTAGGGCTTACATGGAGGCTGAAGAAACCGTTTCGCATGTGCTCTTTGACTGCACAGGCGTCACCCTGATCCGAGCAGCAACCCTCGGGTCACTCAGATCCTTCACAGATATCCTATGCAGTCCAGAAGACCTAATGAGCTTCTGGAGGTAGGTGAGCTGGTTGGAATAACACGCACAATGGTCCACATGAAGGACGAAGTGCGAAAACCAAACCCTCTAACATAGAACGCTTCTCATTCTCAATAAGCATGAATTCCCCGACAGAACTTACTCATGCTTGCCATTGTACTATTAAAACGACTTTCATCATAACGCGTGGACTTCTCAACGCCTTCAGATGCCAATCTCCTAATGTCATCAAGGTCTTGTCATCATTGTCGTAAGCAATTAAATGAAGTGAACATCTGATTTGTCAGAATTAAATAAAGTCAAAATTTGACAGAACTCTTTACAAGACGCATCCACAGTGGCATGCCAGCCTCATCATAACTCAAACTATTCTAAATTAAATCTACACATACAATATAAATTATTAATGTCTAAAGAAATCAGTAAGTAGGTTTGCTATCTCGGGAAAAGGCTGCGCCAAAACTTTAACATATCTACCAATATCATATTCAGTACCTTTTGCCACACTCAACAAAGATTCTCTTTCCTTCTTAGTCTTAGTACACTCTTTATGTAGATGGTGAACATCTTCAACTGATCTGCATGTTTCACAATTGGGATTTACTTTGTTCATCAAATAACCAAACTTGCGGAATGGGTAGTGACCAGAGCGTAATCTATGAAACAGAACAATATGATATCTATTCATTTCCTTGATAGCAAACCACGGTATACGAGGAGGCTGATACTGTATAGTTTTATACCAGATACCCTTTTCCCTACTTCGTTCGTCAAAGTACTCTTTAAACCTAACTCTTTATTTCATTTTGAATTAAACTAGAGTACCATATTACTATAAATCAATGAAAAATTAGAAGAAAATTAACATGTTATCAATAATCAGGAAATTCAAAGTCGTAGTCAAAGATCTGACTACACATTTATCGCGCATCTCGCGCAAAAGACAAAATCAAACTAAACATGTGAGAGCAATTCATAAATCAGCCTTAGACCATAACAAAACACAAAGTAGGAATCTTATCCGTGGCCTGTGGCTTTTCACTAAGCCCGTTCAACAAACCCCATGTTTGTTTCACTGAATTCACCTGAATCCCGAGTCCCACGGACTCTATGGTCACTACAAGACCCGACCTCCACTAGAGCCACCCGCACACCGCGCATCCACGGACTACTATAAGCAGATACCGAATTCTAACGGACTACGGCTACGAAATGGCTACTGGTACGGTCCGACCAGCTGAACCAAGTTCACCACTATCACTCAACTCAACGTCTTCTACTTCAAATGGCTATCATGCACGTACTTGTAAATACGCTTGAAATTGAATGCTCTCAATGTGTAGCGATCACCGTAAAGACCCTCTATGACCTCAAACGGTCCCTTAAATTTTGAATCTAACTTTGTAAAGAAATTTGGTCAGAAATCAACGGTAGTGGATAACGATCCGTCACTGTATTATTATTAACGTCTCTATAATTATGCACATACGGTCTGATCCATCATACTTTATAACCAAAAGGGCTCGCCTAGCAAACGGCGTACTACTGGGTACTGATGGGTTAATTCGCATTAATTTACATTACTACTACTGGGTCTAATTATTTAGGCTTGCAACAGTAAATTAACCCTATCGCGCATGATTCGACTTTCGTCCGGAGACAGTCTGTAAGAACGTCTTTGCACTGTACGATTAGGGTCTATCAATCTTACTTTCAAATAGGCATTGCAATCAAATATTCGAATACCGAGTTGTACGAGTAAATAACTCGCAATCACTTGAACAGTTCAAACATTCGAACAAGGCTGAAGAAGTATTCGAATACTAAAAATTATCGAACATTTACAATCCCTACCTCCAAACCGTTACTAAAAAAGTCCAGAGTATAATTCTAAGATGTTTACAAGGTCACGTCTTTTATCAACTGGTAAAATCAAATTTGGTCATCTCCAAAAAAAAAACGAAAATAAGTTAAGAACGTTATTTTAAAAAACAAATTCTTTTACCGCTTGTCATTTACAAAAGTAGTCAAATCCACTTTTATTAAGGCAAAAACCGGTTACCACCGGTATCTAACTCAGTCAAATCCTCCGAAGTTTCAATTTAGTCAAATCCTTTCAGTCAATCAGGAGCGAGACGTCAAATCCTTTGAGCCAATCAGGAGCGCGAGATTGTTTTAACTGACAGGAGTTTAACATGACCATCTTTCTCAGTGTTGGTAACGAGTTGACTCTGTACTTATTTCGTGCCGAATTTTAATTGATTTACTACGTTAAAATGGATAATATGAACATTTTAGTCAAAGAAACAACCCCTTAGTTATCACGAATAAGAAAATGACAAGAATCCAATCGACACAATTAATTATTGCCGTAGTCTGAATAGCTTTACACACGTTTATAGTTCTAGGCAAAATTAATTCAGTTGCTCGAACAAAAAACCGTTATGTAAAATGTCTCGACTCAATACGATGTTACGACGCAAGTACTTATCTAGCAAAACTTGGAATAGAATCTCCGTCGCGAAATCGTTAATTTCTGCCTGACACAGCAATTTGCAAAGTATTATTGCTATTTTTATTGCCTATACCTACTAAAGGTACCACATCATTTACTCTTCTACCTCTAAATTTACAAGTAATTGTCTCCTTCATTAAAGACGATGTGTGCGGACGCGTCACGGTCGAATGAGACTAATGGACTTAGTGTACAGGCGGTAGATGACAAACTTCCAATGATTTTAGAAATTAAGGCTTCCATGCCGTTACTAAACAAAAGCATCTGGTCTTGCATGATATTGGAAGCTGAGTCTCCAGAAGTGGGGTGGGGTCTTCGTATCCCACTTCTGATGTCGGGATAGGTTCAGACATCAGAAGTAATACTCAGATATGGCAATACAAAAATATATTTCAATCGAACAATCAGTTATTTTAAATCGAGAGAATATAGAAATTAAATAGAATTAATTAAATAACTAATAATGGTAGTGGCGGTCACATAGGGCAGTACTGACTGTCAGGGACAGTGGTCCATGCACCCACCGCAATAAGGATAGTACTAATTTGTCGGAGACAGCGTTCCATATCCAATAACCGGGCAGTACTGACTGTCGAGAGACAGTGGTCCGTGCACCAAGACGCATCCGTTCAAAATGCGTACCGACTCAATAGCGCACCTCCTTATAAAGGCGATCCGCTAGTGGGGGGTAACGTTACAATATTTCACTCAATTGACTTCAAGTCTTTTAAGTCAAACATCCGATAGAATGAATGATTTGTCTATGGTCACGTTCCACTAGCGCCATCTAGTCGCCGCCTCTCGCAGCTGTTAAATAATATGGCTTCCGTCATATATATATTAATAAAGTCATTAGAATAGTCATGTTGCAGTAATCATGATATATTGCGGAAAATATTTTAATATTAAGATTTTTGTTATATAAGTGAGGTCGTCAAATTCTTAGTTTTTAGTAGATGTGTAAAGTAAAACGTTTTATGTAAAAAGTGCATTGTGGTTACTTTTATATAATAATAATAATAATAAATATTATTCAAAAATATAAGATACAACGTTTACAGTTTTCCTTAAATCTACGTCAAGTTCACGATGATTTGTGCCTGAACTAGGAAGTCCTGTGTTTCAGGCGATTGGAGGTAACTTTAGTTGACATAATAATCACATAGCTTAATAATATATTTGGTAACAAGGTATATAAAAAAATTATAGTATCTTATCCTAGCTAACTAAAATAAAATAAAAATTAAAAATAACAATATGAACAATATTTACTTTAGCACAAGTAATAACTTCTCTGTATCTTCATAGGACATAGTTTGAAGAGCTTCCTTAAGGATTTTCTTGCAGTTACTGCGGTTTAAGGAGTAGATGTTTCCTATTTCATTTAGCCTGGCATAGAGTAGCGGTCCGAGGTACATATAAAACTTGGCTGTGAAAGCATGTTTTGTACTTTTTTGAGGGCAAACTATATCTTTCCGTCTTTTTTTAGTAAAATCAGTGCTGTATGGAAGTGCTGCGTGTTGTTTTAGTACAGTGCTCATAATAAATAACTGTCGAACTGTTAGTACTTCACAAGATTTATACAGGAGGTTAGTGGGGAAAAGGAAAGGGCGGCAAGTAGCCACCTTGAGAATAGCTCTTTGAGCTCTTTCAATGGGCAATAACAGACCTTTACTCATCCCACCCCATGAGGTAATACAGTAAGTCAGAATTGACTGATAAAGAGCAAAATATACTTGCCTCAGCATTTTTTATCTGTAATAAATCGTAACTTTTTGAATACGAATATCAGCTTACGAATTCTATTATTTAGAGCTTCCATATGTGGTTTAAAGGAAAGGGTTTCATCTATTATAATACCTAGGTATTTTATTGTATCAGTCTTTAAATATTGGGACACTTGCACCTGTCATCTGCTGGTTCTGGGCAACAATGAGCATGCAACGCTGTGGGGATATTCGATATATGCTTGCGCATCGTAAACTTAATGTATTTTGTCTTATCTGCATTTAGAGTTAGTAAGTTATTTTTAAGCCATTTATTTACAATATTAAATCCGTGTTGCGCAAGATTGTAGACTTCGTTTTCTGAGTCAGCCGAAAAAAATAAAGCAGTGTCATCAGCGTAAGCTATGATAGTGCCATGCTCTAGCTTTAGATTGCAAAGGTCATTTATGTAGATCAAAAACAAAGTGGGCCCTAGAACACTTCCTTGGGGAACACCAAAAAATTTGTTTTTTTGAACCTCGCTTAGAACCGCCCCGCTTATATGGTTGTAGTGTTGTGTAATTGTAAGTAATTTTGTGTATGCTTTGGCGTTTTACATGCACAATAAACAATAGAGTAATTCTTGATATAAAACTATTAGTATTTTTAACGAAAAAACTTGTCTCTTTAGAAATCTCTGGAGCAAGCAGTGGCTAAATTTCCCATGGAAACAGTGCGTAAATCCATAAATTCGTGGCAAGACAGGCCTGTATCAAAGCCAAAGGTGGCCTTTCGAATAGAATTATTTTTTATTATTTGCTGAGACTTCAATAAATATGTACATACAAGTTTTATTAAGATCACATTACTTCATAAAAAAATTAATGCATTTTCATTTGTAACAGAACTTATGGCCGGACTAGTTACTATGTATGTTTGAGTTTATAATATTATTACGGATTAGGTATTAGATACGGTTAGGAATTCTTTTTAAACTTTATTTTGGTGGTCCATGTGTAGGGTTCCATAAACAGTTTTTTTTTTTTGTATAGAATCCGACTTGCTTTAACCTTCTGCGACTAACTTCGTCGAAACGATATATGTTGATAATCGACAAAACCTCGTATCGAGTAAATACTGTAGTTTGCTATTCCGATTAATTTCATGTCTGTTTGTAGGCATCGATGCTGCGATGCATACAATTGTTTGTCGAATCGATTCTAAAATTATTACGGTTTGGCTTGAGTAGTGTAGATTTATGGATGCCAGCGATTCGTGATAACTTTTTATTGATTGTAGCTTTGTAGACAATAGCTGTTTATGCGGGAACCTACTTTTTTTCTTCATGAATCTTTTCCATCACATTACTAGTTCTATCTTTCACTCCGAGCCCAAACCATCGAACCAATTATTATATTTTGAACTTTATTTCAAGCAATAAATAAAGGTCAAGGTTTATCTTCAAATAAACCTTGTTTATTAATAAGACCGATTCTGCGTTACAGCGATGATAAGTTTTAAGTTGCTTGTTTAAAGAATGTTACAACTTTCTAAAATTATCTTTACTGATAAAAATTTGAGGATAAGGAATGAAGGTTAAGTTTAGATCATGTGTCGCAGCGGTAACCAATTAAACAAAAGCATCAGGATTGTATTTATTACAAACAACGTTATATTTTTCTAATCAATACAACTATATGACATGCTATCTACATACTTGTACATTATATCCCAAGAAAAAATGTGCTTCGGGAATCATCGTCTATCTTCGGAAATACGAAAACTGAGAGGGATTCGAAAACTGAGAGCGATTCGAAAACATGAAGGTTGCCGAAGCGCATATCTTCTCTGGTTTAACTGTACCTACCTCTTACATTATTTTAGCTATAGTGCTTCCTAATCTTACTAATAACCACTATTTCATCGTAGACCTAAGAGCTGTGTATGCAGAGTAGATACCCCTGAAGACTGACATCAAAGCAGTGTAACTGAGGGTCTTGACCCCTCCAGCAGACAACGTCATCGTCTTTTGAGCATTCTGTAGCATCACCAGGACGAGCTTCATGTTAGCTTTGTCGAAGTTCTCCCATTTGCAGTCGTATACTGAAGCCTCAAATTTCATACTAGCGTCCATTACTCGCTGTCCCGCGAAACAGTCCATCGACACCTGTAATTATCATCATGATATCATTCAGAAAAGGGGGAATTACAATATCCTGCGGGCAGACCAGACGTAGTGCACCAGGTGCTCCGGGTGTACATTTTTACAACACTACCTTGCAGAAGAAGATGTTGAACACGCCTCCAAAGCACATGATTGTGTGTATCATGCTTGCATAAACAGATAAATAAGAACATACACTTTTTTACGATGAGGATTTGATTTGCATAGCGAAAGTTGTTTAGTATGACTTAAAGGATGCAGGTGAGCTAAGTCGCCACCCTGTATCTAGTGTTGAACACAGAACTCTCTCCCTTTGTTAGGGAGCTCTTTCCAATGAGCGGAAAAGTCATAATCATCATAATTAACTTAAGAAATTAGTATTTATCTGTATAGGCATTTATTAGGATGTTCAATCTTACTGTCGTAGTTTATTTTTATCCATCACCATTCACATAAAAAAACGGCCTAGATTTTTCCTTACCTGCATCAACGCGAAAGGCAGCTGCATAAACGTATTCTCCAGCTTCCCAAGCAGCTCAGTCAACAGTCCAAGAACTAACAGAACAAATCCCATTGCTATTGCATGTCGAAAAACAATCTCAACCTGATTCAACAGATTAATTACATTGGCGTGACGACCGATGACCTCTTTCAGACGTCTTTCTATGAACTGGTTTATGATTATTTTCACTTCTGCGTCGTAAATGTTTAATTCCTCAGAAGACGATAGTTCTGTTTTCGCTTCAGCATGTTTTATGGCATCTGACCATAACTGTAGCATTTCCTCGCTCAAAGCCAGCATCTGGGCCTCTGCGTAGCCAGTGATGACGATCAGGAAAGCGGTCACCGTGGCTGGAATGTAGCACACGAAGAAGGTACTGGCGATCATCATGAAGTATGCGATTTGGTAGTTTGGTGTGTCGAGCATGGGTTCTAGTCCTGCAAAGATGCGGTTCATTAATATAAAAGCTGCTTAAATCATGTTGGTGAGGGCTGTGTGAAGGACAAACGTTATACGGTGTAATTATTTAATGATGATATGTTAAAAGAAAAGGAATCTGCCATCATATAACATGGCTCAATACTGCTCATTTTTTGTTTTAATATTGGCTGTGAATGGCAACCCCCTCAAAAATATGCTAGAATTACAAGTGAATTACATTATAATGACGATATGAACATTCCTTAGGCAGTCGGCCTCTACGCCAAAGTTTTCAACAATGTCATCATTTACCATAAATTATAAAATAGTTCTCGGGAAGATTCCTTCCACGCATGGCGACTGGTTTCATGGCGTACAAGACTCCATTGCCGGCGACCACCACCCAGTACAGCATGGCGCGCTTCTTCACACTCCTCAAACGCGTCATCAAGTTGCTGTGAAAGCGAGTGCCTTTGATCGTGTTCGCATCACATTCCAGAAAGCCGTCCACTATCTTTTGAGTTTTATCCCTGAAAATTGACAGTTTAGTCTAAAAATGTGCCTAAAAGTGCTGAGCTGATGGACTATTAGTCTGCGACGATAGAACGTATGCGAATCTATGCAATAACGCAAAATGACCGCGCCGCCGATGCATACCAAATAATGGTTCTTGCTGTCATTCGCGGCAAAATGACCGCCGTCTGCTGAACGCCTTATGTAAAATTTTAGGGGAACGAGGTGTGTGAAGAAACATAATTACAAAACGAAGATTGGACAGGACAGATATTGTTACGTATAGGTGTCGTTACACCTACACGTTACACATTAAAAGAACCTCCACGATTTTTTCACTAAAGTGCGTTCTTTCTAAAACAGTGAGCTAACCTTGCAGACAAGCTTATCTGTGCATGATGACATGTAACTCTTCCAACTCGTGCCAACACCTAAGAATAAGAAGGAAATCATCAATACTATAAAAATATCAGCTCACATATAAAAACACATGTAAAACAGCTTGAAGGGTCCGATTTCGCTGGAGATCCCGAGAGACAGCACCACCATGGCACCGATCAGCTCACCGGTGATGCGGCAACGCCAGAAGACGTACCAGGACATGGAGAATACTAACACGTAGTAGAAGCAGACGGCGGTCACGGCGGTTAAGATGTAGGAGTATATTGTTATGCCTGTGGGACAGAATACAAGAATGATGCTATTAGGTAAACTATTGGGCTTTGTAACAGAAAAGCGCGACGAAAAAAATAAAATAGTAGATACTATTCTAAAATGGTAACAACCTTTTTTCAATAAAATTGCTTTTGTTGCAAAACTCGAAGTAAAGTCCATTTCACGAAAGAAGTCCCGCAGACGTGGCGCTGCAGGCATGGGTTATTTTAGGAATGTTGCTAACTTAGCGTATAATAATAATTAGTTCCACTTATTTCCGCGGGACTTCTTTCGTGAAATGGACTTTAGATATTTGGAGTCAAATCGGAATCACAACGGCAAAATAAGACACATCTATTGCGTGCTTAAAAAGGTGGCAAACGCCGCCGAGGCAGCAGATGTAGATTGAGCTGGCTTGACTTGACTTTGAATTGACTTTGACTTTTCCAGAAGATCAACGGTATACGTTTTTCTTTTGTTTTCATATCTAGCCTTCTTACCGTTACTTACCTTTATGATACTTGCTGTCTATATTGACAGTGAGGACCCTCAGCAGGATGGAGACATTCTCCAACATGGTCGGCAAGTCACAGTACTCCAAGCCAAACTTGCGGATTTCATGCTCAATCTCACGTAGGGTCAGCATTTTTAAAAACTCCCAAAAATCCTTTTTTCTGGAAGATTCTTTAACTGTATACTGCTTGGAAAAGTTATCTTAGAAGCTTTTGTGACATATTTAAAAGTAATTAAAGAATATAAGCCTTATTATACTTAGTTCTTTAAAGACGTAACAAAGATGCTGACACCAGGAATTCTCTCGTCTGCTGAATCCAGCCCACTATTTTCGACGTGTTAAACCACTTCCTGAACAGTTCCGGTTAACTTATCTTGAAGATAATTTTAAAAAAATCCACCTTTTTATTATCTTCCTATATTTTTCGGTTATAATTCGGCTCCGCTCTGTATGTTTTCGTGAAAATATTTTATCTCCTGTAGCTTATACGAGTATACACCAGTACCCAGGATGAAAAGACGTTTTCACGTCAAAACATTCAAATTTTATAGGACCTGTCTCTACCTTGATAAAGAAAAGGGTTAATATTTTAGTAGTTCAGATATAATGTCGGACATGAAGGTGCTGTACCACTTTTGACGACAACTCCCAGTAAATGAATAATTAATAATTTCCCTGAGGTTTTAACTTTTATTTGATTTCTAAGTTACAAGTACATTATATTTTAACCTTTGTTACGAAAGCACTAGGTATTCATTTCTAGTAATGTAATTTAAACGGCTACGACTTTTTTTGTGTTAGAAGCCATTAAAAATAGACGCTTTTCTAGAAAAAGACTTAATAATGTAGACATATTAGTGGTGGCGTACATCTGTCGCGACCCAGGCGAGCGCGTGATCATTTATAAACATAGAAGGAATACACTGGTAGTGTACATTATTTTATTATTAAGTTGTAAGACTGACTACCTGATGGTGGACTCCGAAGGTGGGTATAAGATCTCAGTGACGTCACTATGTAGAACCTTCGTGTTTGGACTCATTTGAAAGGGCTCATGGGGACCTTGGTGACTGATGATGTCACCTTCCTTATGGTGGACTCCAAAGGTGGGTATAGGATCTCAGTGACGACACTATGTAGAACCTTCGTGTTTGGACTCTCATTTGAAAGAGCTCATTGAGACCTTGGTAACTGATGATGTCACCTTCCTTATGGTGGACTCCGAAGGTGGGTATAGGTTATCAGTGATGGCATTACGTAGAACCATCGTGTTTGGACTTATTGGAAAGGGCTCATGGAGACCTTGGTTACTGATTATGTCACCTGCCTTATGGTGGTCTCCGAAGGTGGGTATAGGATCTCAGTAATGGTACTATGTAGAACCATCGTGTTTGGGCTCATTTTAAAGGGCT
Source organism: Tiliacea aurago (assembly GCA_948098905.1). Classification (NCBI taxonomy): domain Eukaryota; kingdom Metazoa; phylum Arthropoda; class Insecta; order Lepidoptera; family Noctuidae; genus Tiliacea; species Tiliacea aurago. The sequence goes on along the minus strand of OX402586.1, from coordinate 17,992,456 downwards.
CTTGGAGGAGAGCTAGAGAGAGACTAAGGAAAATGTAATTCTTAAAATACCTAGTTCAAATACTTTTTAGATATTTTGTAATGTACCGTGTGTGACTAAAAAACAGTACCTTATCTCACATATCAATTAAAAAACCAGTAAAGCCTCGAATTACAAAATCAGGAACTTCAGCCGTTAACAGATACAAACGATCTGTCTAGTGTGGCAGTTGATGAGGAGGCCGTGCAGATTATGCCGGTAACTTATTCTGTTTGCTTACACTGCGGTCGTCCGTGTGGTGCCGGACGTAAAGAATAGCACTAACCTATTTATTCCCGTGGGTGTCGTAAAAAGTGACTAAGGGACTTACTAGAGAATGGGCAGCAGCGTTCTCTATGCATTTTAACACCATACTACGGTCGCCAACCCGCCTGCCAAGCGTGGTGATTATGGCAAACCCCCCCCCCCCCTTCAGGGGATGCCTATGTCAGGCAGTGGACGTCTTTCGGATGATGACGATGAGGGGGCGAGCCTATTGCCACTAACCGGGCACAAATTTAGACTGCGGGCTTTAACTGAGAAATTCCAGACGGAAAACCCATATTATCACTTTGCCTGACCCGGGAATCAAACCCAGGACCTCATTCCCAACAGTAACAGTAGTACTGCAACAAGCAGTTTTTTATAAAAATGTGGCTGTTATTTGTATATTGTGATGTCTTACGACTTCCACGCGAATGGAGTCGCGGGCAGAAGCTAGTATTCTAATAAACCTAGTCAAAACATTTGGATTCCCATCAAACTCCGGGACCATACGAAGGGTCTTGAAAATAGTATCCGGGTCGTGGGCCCCTATTTACGCTATTTATGCTTCTAACTTCACTATCTCTATTTAAATCTCGACAATTATCTAGAGTACTCCACCGAGCCGTATGAGATGCAGGCTCCCGGAATTGGAATTTTTCGGGTGAAAAATCTTGGAAGTTGGATTGTACTAAAGAAGAAAGCAACACAAGAATAATTCAGGTGTACTCACTAATTTTCCATCTCTGGTTCTCTCGTGAATTGAAGTCTTGATTCTCCTTCCGGAACTGCAGCTGGAACGTAGATTCGGATATTCGGTGCCGGGGCTCGATAGCCACCCAGGCGATTCGCGTACGCGGATGTCGATATTAGAGATCCCTAAAACTTGTGAACCGACCCGCAAATATTCTACCGACTGCGCCAATTACGTTAGCTGCAAGTGGAGGATTAAAAAAAAAACAAAAAATATTTTACTTAATTTTTTTTAAATAAAAGAATTACATAAATTTTACCCTAAATTAGCCTAAACGCTAATACGGCTTGAAATGCCATATCTGATTCCTCTTGTTGGGTTTGTTATTCATCATTGAATTACATTATAGTACTTCGCTTACAAAATGCATGCACTGACTGGTCTGGACCTTCACTCAAATCTGTGTGCTTCTTTCCTCAAAAGACGATTTCAGACACCAATATATATGGTCCTCAAATGATCTGACCAAGATTATATCCGTATTTTTTTGTGTACACATTGGTGAGTTTTATATAATACTCATACAATGACATGAATATTTACTTTTTAAAGTATTATATTGTTTTAATTATTGTAAATGTGAAGACAATACCCACATAGGGTTATTGTATATTTTTGTTTTTTTCTCAGTTAGTTTTTATCATGGTTTGGCAGTTTGAATAATGTATGCGGCCTACCCAAATGTCCTTTCTTTGGTATTGTTCGTTGAATTCTAAGTTGAGCTGCACGATTACCGATAAATGCATGCACTGACTGGACAGGTCCCCTCAATCTGTGTGGTTCTTTAATCAAAAGATCATTTCAGGCACCAATCTACATGGTCTTCACATGATCTGACCAAGATTATAGAGACTGTGACCTCTGAGTTTGTTTCGGCCTTTCTTCTCAGAGTAGTTGGATACGAAAAGGCGACCTCATCTCATTTTTTTTTAAATATTATTGACGTGTTTGTACAATCCTACTTACAGAAATAAATAATTTAGCATTTATTCCGTCCCATTACTAGTTCTATCTTTAAGTGCAAACCCAAACCAAACCATCGAACCAGTTATTGTATTTTAAACTTTATTTCGAGCATTTAAAAGTTCTTAATAATTGATAACATTGACTTGGGCTTAACGTCAGATTTGGAAATTAGAACTGAAACTTAATCGGAATAAAGTTCGAAATAAAAAAAACAGCTTGATCGTTTTAACGTGGGCCTGAAGATAAACCTTGTTTAGTAATAAGGCCGATTGTGTGTTACAGCGATGATAAGTTAAGTTGCTTGTCAAAACAGATTAGGTGTTGTAAAACTAAAATTATACTTTATAATTGCTTAATTCGAAGCATATTGGAATATTGTAGCGTGATTTGGCGTCCACACTATGCCACACACTCGTTGCGTCTAGAACGCGTTCAAAACCGTTTTCTATGGCACTTGGCGTTTTCTAGCGGAATAAATAAAAAAGTACGTTCGTACAGTAACAGACTGGAACACTTTAAAACGATTTCGCTGGACAATCGCCGACGCACTAATGACGCAATGTTTTGCAAAATTATGAAACATAAAATTTACTGCCCACAAATATTGCACACCTTTAATTTTCCGTTCAAGAATTCCTCGCAGTCCCATAACACCACTCTGCCCACCGCAGAGAAGAACGGTTCTAGGCGCCAATTCCCCCTATGCTAGATTATGCAAGATCGTAAATAGCTGCAGCGATCAAATCGATGTGCACTTTGAAAGTTTGGGCAAGTTGATGGTTAAATTTCTTAAATACCTTTTTAAATAGATGTGTTTTTTACATTTTATCTTATATTTTATGTCATTGCGTGTCATATTGCTATATTCAATAACTACACTTCAAGATAAGTTTTTTTTTTTGTACAACTTCTGTATGCATGCGGAGTTTGCCTGTAAGTGATTGTTGCACTGTTGCATACACACTTTTGCATGTTACCTTTAGCACGTATCCTGTGTAAACAGTTGTTGGTGATCCAATAAAATAAATAAATAAAATATTAAAGCTTTCTAAAATTATTTTTACTGATACAAATTGGAATATAAAGAATGAAGGATAAGTTTAGAACATGTGTCGCAGCAGTAACCAATTAAACAAAAACATCAGGATTGTATTTATTTCAAACTACGTTACATTTTTTCTAATAAATACGACATGCTATCTAAATACTTGTACATTGTATCCCAAGAAAAAATGCGCTTCTTGAATCATTGTCTATCTTCGGAAATACGAAAACTGAGAGGGATTCGAAAACACGAAGGGTGCCGAAGCGCATACCTTCTCTGGTTTAACTGTACCTTTTACATTATTTTATCTACCGTGCTTCCTAATCTTGCTTATTACCACTACTTCATCGTAGACCTAAGAGCTGTGTAAGCAGAGTAAATACCCCTGAAGACTGACATCAGAGCAGTGTAACTGAGGGTCTTAACCCCTCCAGCAGACAACGTCATCGTCTTCTGAGCATTCTCTAGCATCACCAAGACGAGCTTCATGTTGTCTTTGTCGAAGTTTTCCCATTTGCAGTCGTATAATGAAGCCTCAAATTTCATACTAGCGTCCATTAGCCGCTGGCCCGCGAAACAGTCCATGGACACCTGTAATTTTCATCATGATATCATTCAGAAAAGGGAGAATTACAATATCCTCCATGGTGGCAGACCAAACGTGGTGACTACACCAAGTGCTCCGGGCGTATATACATTTCTCCAACACCACCTTGCAGAAGAAGATGTTGAACTCGCTTCCAAAGCACATGACTGTGTTTATCATGCTAATACAGGTACAGTCTGCGTCAGTATGTGCTAACAGGGGTTAGCACATACTAACCCGGTGTAATATTTTAAAAGTTGAGGGCAACTTTTAAAATATTACATCGCTACAACATTGAATTCGTTACGAATAGTCTAAAGAATACTTCAAAAACAGTTCCTTGTTTCGACTTGGATTTGAACCATCGCATTGCCAAACGTCGTCATACTCATACCGGCAGATTATCGAACTAGCAAGTGAGCCCATATATTATTAAAAATACTTTATATTGATACGATGCTCTCAGCATAGAACATTTTCAATATGCTAGTCCGCATCTCACAAGAGTCCGATCTATGCTGTATAACCTTTGTGTGAGGCACTCGTATCTACCGACTAATCTGATGAAGACGATAGTTGTGCCCATAGTCCAGAACAAGACTGGCGATGTCTCAGACAAAGATTTATAGGCCAATATTTATCGTTATCGTTGGCCACTATAACAGCAAAGGTTCTTAACGGTGTGCTCGAGCGGAGAGTGACTGGACAGCTCAATCTACATGATGCACAATTTGGTTTTAGAGCTGGGCTGTCCACGGAAACTGCTATTCTGGCGCTCAAGCACACGGTCAGGTACTATACTGATAGAAACACACCTGTTTATGCTGCTTTCTTGGACCTCTCCAAGGCATTTGACCTGGTTGATTATAATATCTTATGTTCGAAACTGCGTGAGCAAGGTCTTCCTAATGAGCTCATTAAGCTCTTAGATTACTGGTATGGCCACCAAATCAAACAGATGCTCTATTGATGGTGAGGTTATTAATAGTATAAGTTATGCAGATGAAATGGTGCTGCTGAGTCCCTCGATTGCTGGACTCAGAAGGATGCTTGAGATATGTGAGAGGTACGCCACGTCTCATGGTTAATTGTACAATGTACAGAAGATTGAGCTTGTGATGTTTAAGGTAGGTACTAAAAAGCTTAAGACAGTTCCTCCGGTGTTTCTTTATGGTGTGCTACTAAACAGCAGTACCTTGGCCACATAGTAAATGAGGACTTGAATGATGACAGTGACATAGAAAGGGAGCGAAGAGCGTTGTCGGTCCGATGTAATATGCTGGCCCGTAGGTCTGCACGATGTACTAGAGAAGTGAAACTTACTCTGTTCAAGGCGTTTTGTCAGTCCTTCTACACGTGCAGCCTGTGGATCAGACATATGCAGAGGGCCTACAACCTTCTTCGAGTACAGTACAATAACGCCTTTAGGGTGCTGTTGGGGCTCCCGCGGTTCTGTACCACATCGGGCATGTTTGCTGAAGCACATACAGATGGCTTTTAAGCTATTATGCGAAAAAGAACAGCATCCCTGATGCGAAGGATTCGGGGGAGCACCAACAGCATTTTAAAGGTAATTTTTAATAAGCCTGATTGCCCGTTCCTGGGGCACTGGACCCATATACACAGCTGCATGTCTGGTGCAGCAGGGAACGGCCATAGTTATAGGTATTTGAATTACACTGGATCGCAAAAATTCCGGGTCTACCTATCTAATTAGTAACTAGAACATGTTTCTTTTCAAATCGTAAATAATTTTGATTCCACATTTTTAAATACGCCTTAACTAGCAGGCGCATAATTCTTTAAATGTTATTATGTCCCAAAACCCGTAAAAGTATTAAGGAAATTTTTGGATCATTTAATTTATTTATACATGAACATCAGCTGAGCGAGTCAATAACCAAGTTGATACCTACAGCGGGCGGGTCGGTATTAGGTGCGCGCACGACGTGACGTAGGTAACTAACTCGTGCGTGGCCCTACTACTGGTTTCATGAATTTTGCGAATATTACGTTATCATTTCTAGTTTTTTTTTAATTTTAAGAGCTACAAGCTGTGTAAGTTGTTGTTGAATAGTATTTTATCGTATTAAATCGATCAAAATTTTACCGTGTACATAAAAAAATGTGTAACACGTTTTATACACTATATAACTTTAATTAAATACTAAAAAATAAGAAATTTTCGCTTCTAACTTGAGAACAAAAATACATTTCGGAGTAAATCTTAAAAAATAAAGATTTTTGTCAATTTTTATCCTCCACCGAATGGCACCTTTCCTTCAAAACACGTTTGATGATACCGGTCTCCTAGTCGTCTAAATACTCTTCGTCTCCCGTCGTGCGTAAATAAACAAAATCTGGACTCATCGGAAAACATAACCTTGGATCAATCTTCATCTGTCTATTGGATGTGTTCTCGAGCAAACCGTAACCTGGCAACTCGATGTTCTCTGAGCAGTTTGGGGCTGTTTGCTAGTCTATAAAACTTTATATCAGCTTCACGAAGACATCGCGGAATCGTATCAGAGCTCACATTGTTGTGGTGAATTTCTTGAAGACTGTTTCGGACCTGAACGGCCGTGAGATGTCGATTTCTTAACATAGTGCTCACGGTGCATGATATAATGCATGACGAAAAGCATATTTCGTGCCTGGGATTTGAACCTCCAATCTTATGCGCGGCAAGTGGTCTTAAAAGCTCTAGTCTATTTGGACGGTGAACAACTTTTCGTAAATGTTACCTTATTATTGCTAGTCGTTGTACGCAATAAAAAAAGTTTACCCAACCGGTGTGTTTTAAGCGTTTTATTGAAACGAAAACAGACTTTAATAAAATATTAACTTAAACTTATTTATTCACTAAAACAATAGATTAATTATAATAAAATTATTTTGCAAAATACAAAAACCAATGTGGGTCTATCTTGGATTTGAACGCACATGTCTTTTGAAGGGGTAAGCACTTAACGGAGCTGTGTGTTCATGAGAACATACACTTTTTTACGATGCCGATTTGGTTTACATAGCGAAAGTAGATTTAGTATGACGAGTAGAATCACCCCATAAAGGATACAGGTGAGGTAAGTTGCCAGCCTGTATGTAGTGTTGAACACAGAACTCTCTCCCTATCATCAGTTATCAATGAGCGTATAAACGGAAAAGTCATAATCATTAACTTAAGAAATTTGTATTTAGCTGTATAGGCATTTATTAGGATGTTCAATCTTATTGTCGTAGTTGATTTTTATCCATCACCATTTACATAAAAACGGCCAAGATTTTTGCTTACCTGCATCAACGCGAAAGGCAGCTGCAGAAACGTATTCTTTAGCTTCCCAAGCAGCTCAGTCAACAGTCCAAGAGCTAACAGAACAAATCCCATTGCTATAGCATGTCGAAAAACAATCTCAATCTGGTTCAACAGATTCATTACATTTGCGTGACGACCGATGATCTCTTTCAGGCGTCTTTTTATGAACTGGTTCATGATTATTTTCACTTCTGCGTCGTAAACGTTTAATTCCTCCGAAGATGATACTTTTGTTTGAGCTTCAGCATGTTTGATGGCATCTGACCACAACTGTAGCACTTCCTCGCTCAAAGCCAGCATCTGAGCCTCTGCGTAGCCAGTGAGGACGATCAGGAAGGAGGTCACTGTGGCTGGAACGTAGCAGACGAAGAAGACACCAGCGATCATAATTAAGTATGCTATCTGGTAGTTTGGTGTTTCAAGCAAGGGTTCTAGTCCTGCAAAGATGCGGTTCATTAGTGTAAAGGCTGCTTGCATCATGTATGTGAGGGCTGTTTGAAGGACAAACGTTAAATGGCGTAATTATTTAATGATGATAATTTCTCTAAATTTCCGTGTGAAAGGATATGAATATATGTAAAGAATAGCACCACCCCATTTCTTGAATGTCGTAAAAGACGATTAAGGGACTTACTAGAGAATGGGCAGCAACGTTCTCTATGCATTTTAACATCATACTGTGATCGCCAATCCGCCTGCCAATGGTGGCGATTATGGCAACCTCATTTTGGAAGAGGCCTATGGTCCAGCAGTGGACGTCTTTCGGCTGAAATGATGATAAGGTAAAAGAAAAGGAATCTGTCATCATGCAACATGGCTCATTACTAATTATTTTTGGTTTTAATATTGGCTGTGAATAGCAAACCCATAGAAAATATGTTAGGATAACAAGTGATTTACAACATAATAATAATAATAACGCTGGCAACACCAACGTCAACAGACGTCTCCAAACTGGATCTTATAATTTTCATATATTTTAACAGTTTTAATAATTTTCGACTCAATATCATAGTTTATATGTGCTTTAAAAAAAACCCGGTCTGAAACCTATTTATCCCAAAAGTCTTCCATGACGAGGGGCAGATAAGAGTTCGGTACACGCACGACGAACGCTTTGAAGTTGACGTTCCGGCGCGACTCCAGTAACTGCACCCTCGGCGTGTACCTCGTCTTTTGGCGCACTGTACTCCACGATATCCCCGTCTTAGAGGTTTAGTGCAAGCGGGAGATGTACACCGGTGTGTTCCGGTGGCTTTGCGGCACGCAGGTTCACATCGGGCTTCATAGGAGCTTTGCCGCAGCGGTTCTTATTAGTTCGCGATCGACGCTTCCTTCTTTACACCGTTACGAAACCATCGTCATTATCTGCCTTATTCGGCACCTTTTCTGGCATGTGCTTGATACTAGGAGTACCAGGGGCACTCGCGGCAACGCTAGTGAAATGCCGTTGTAGGGGTTTCGCCTGGGCTGCAGACGCTGGTAGCGGAATGGGACGAGGGGCTCGGGCGGCGCTGCGTGGAGGAGCCGCCGTGACGAGCACGGGGCTGCAGGGCACGCCGACAGCGGTGGGGTGCTCTGTAAGCTCAGCACTCGACGGATGCGCTGGCGACAAAACTCTGACGCGGAATTCGACGACGATATATCGAGGCCGGCTCCGCGACACGTGTTTACGTTAGATACATCGACAGGTGACCTAATTACCGCCACAGTGTTGCGCAACTCGCTAACTTCTTTGCGCAAAAATCAGTGACGGTGTTTTGGGATGCACCTAATTTCGTTAGCACATCCGCGAAGGACATTGTATTTCTACAATGTCAATCAAGTGTCAATCAAGAGCAAAAAAAACACAATGTGAAATTTAATGAAAATAAAATGCAATAAAGATGTGAGACTGTAAAATATGAAGGACTAATGTTGTCAAAATCCGGTATAAAACCAGATCCTGAACATGTGAAAGCTATAGAGGAGTTAAAGCAACCCAAAAGTGTAAAGGAATTGCAAAAGTTTTTAGGCACATGTGCAACTATTTAAGTAAGTTTATACCACAATATTAAAAAACTACTGAACCTCTTTGAGAATCATTGAAAAAAGAAATTGTATGGAACTGGGGCACAGCTCAAGTTAAAGCCTTTGAAGAAATAATAAAAACCGGCCAAGTGCGAGTCGGACTCGCGCACGAAGGGCTCCGTACCATTATCTATAAAAATGGCAAAAAACACGTTTGTTGTATGGGAGCCCCCCTTAAATATTTGTTTTATTTTAATTTAATAATTTATTTTTAAAGTCAATATATATCTACATATTCTGTGAATATTTTAAGCGTCTACCTGTTGCCGTTATCAATATAGAGCAAAAACGAGCAAAAAAAAAACACGTTTGTTGTATGGGAGCCCCCTTAAATATTTATTGTATTCTATTTTTTTGTATTTGTTGTTATAGCGGCAACAGAAATACATCATCTGTGAATTTTCAACTGTCTAGCTATCACGGTTCATGAGATACAGCCTGATGACAGACGGACAGACAGACGAACAGACAGACAGACAGACAGACGATGGAGCCTTAGTAATAGGGTTCCCGTTTTACCCTTTGGGTACGGAACCCTAAAAATGAGAATTAGTTCTGCTCCCACTTTATCAGTCTTAAAAAAATAAGAATTTAGTATTACAAACTGACAGTTCTAAAAGTGGCATGGGAGCATATTTGTTACAAGTAGGAAAGCCATTGTCTTTCTATTCAAGATGTTATACTGAGTGGCAACAGAGATGGGCTCCCATAGAGAAAGAGTTGTTTTCCATGTGTTGTGCTATGGATAAGTATCAACAGTTTATTTATGGGCGTCTTATTGTCGTAGAAAGTGATCAGAAACCTCTTGTAGCAATAATGAATAAGGACATTAATAAAATTTCTGCCCGATTGCAACGCATAATAAATTTTAAATAAATTATGTATCTGGTTCAAAAATGTATATAGCGGATTATTTGTCAAGGCATTATGACACAAGTAATGCTCAGTTAGATCCAGTGCTAAGAGAGTTAGTACATAGTATAAATTCAGAAGTTGATGATGGTTTAGAAACTGGTTGCAAGTTTCAAATAATAAGTTATTGGAATTAAAAAAGGAGACAGCAAAAGATGCCAATTTAAAAAAAATAATGTTATGGTATAATTCAGGATGGCCTAAAAAATATACAAGGTGTTGAACTGAAAAAAAATTATAAACTAAAAGATTATTTAGTAGAGAAAGACCAACTCATATTTTATGACAATAAAATACTTATTCCTAAACATATAAGAAAAGACATGATTTCAATAGTTCATGCAGAAAGGTGTCATATTGGCCAGGAATATCAAGAGACATAGAAGAGTTTGTGTCAAAATGTAAAGCTTGTGAAAAGTACAGGCCATCAAATCCTAAACAACCCTTATTGTCTCATGAAATACCTGAACTGCCTTTTAGTAAAATTGGTATGGATATACCTCATTTTGCTGGAAGAGACTATTTAGTTCTGATGGACTATTATTTAAAATGGATAGAACTGAAGTCTTTAAGGAACAAAACAACTGGATGTATAATTAAAAAATTACTGTAAATTTTTAGTACTCACGGTGTTCCTAGGTATATAGTAAGTTTGACGTCTCCGCCCAGACCTCGAGCGCGCCGGTCCGACAGACCCCGAGTGGCCCACGGTGGGCGCTGAAGCAGCTGGACCGAGAGCTCCTGCTAGAAGCCTCGATCGTGCAGGCCTGGGTATCATCACCGGACAGGCCTGCCGACATCAACGAAGAGGCGGAGTGGTTCCGGGAGGCCATGTCCGAAATATGTGACGTGGCAATGCCCCGGGTTTCTTATACAGTTGTTTTCATAGATATATTGACAAGGTACGGTCATGATGTTAATATCCTTAAACAGTTCCCTTAGAGAATCGCGCCTGCGGAGATTAATGGATCTGATGGCTCTTTTCTGCAGAATAAAAATAGACTCGATGTCTGCGGCCCGTCCCCAAAGCAAAATACCCTTTTTTTTTTTTTTTGGGGTGGGAAATTATCAAATATTTTCTCCCGCTCTGGGCGGAGCGGGAGGGCGTGTCAGACTTTTACTGACTAAAACCCACCCGTATTCCTTCATTTGCCTGTGTGCTAGGGCCACGATATCCCTTTCGGACAAACTCGCAACCCTGGCAGGCATTGGCCCTATCGGACCCCGTCTGTTGGTGCTGACATCTCTTTGAGGCGCGCGTGGAATACGACGCGCCGTCGACCCAGGTCTGGTCCTTATCGGACGGTGAGCTACCCATCGCTCACAGTCCGCAGGCCCGTGCCTACGGTGGCCGGAAATCGGCTTGCGACTCCCGACGCCCGGGGCGTCTCCTGCGGCGACTAGGGGCGCGAGGGCGCGAACCTTGCCTCTCCCTCACACGTTCCGCCTCCTCCTTCGCAAGCATTACTGCTTTGCAGAAGGAGGTGACGGCCTCCCATGCACTCTCGCTCCGAACCATGGCCTGAACCAGGGCCGGACGCGAGAGATCGCCGCCGCCGATCGCCTCCGTGAGGACACGGCGGTGATCCCCCCAAGCAAAATACCCTAAGACATGATACTATGAAAGTAACTAAAATAAACTAGCCTCGCGGTATCTACATCAGTAAATTGACGGATTTTCTGACAGTATATAATGCTGAACTTAGCGGTCCTGCAAGAGATTTATTTATTTATATTATCACTTACAAGTATTATTACAGGTACATACAACCCAATGCAATTGTGAAGCAAACTTAATAATAACAACTTGCGGTTTGCTTGGAGTTTCCCTACGTGATCGAATCAGAAATGTAGAGATCCTCAGGCGAACCAAGGTAACCGACATAGCCCGAAGAATTGCCAAGCTTAAGTGGCAGTGGGCAGGGCACATTGCTCGCAGAACTGATGGCCGATGGGGCCGAAAGGTTCTGGAATGGCGACCGCGTACCGGAAGGCGTAACTTTGGAAGACCTCCTACAAGGCCGCAGGTATCCGCTGGATGCGGGAAGCACAGAACCGGTCGAAGTGGCGGTGCTTGGGGGAGGCCTATGTCCAGCAGTGGACGTCTTTCGGCTGAAATGATGATGATGATACTTTTACATCTGTCACTTTCGTGGTACATGAGCTGTCAGATTGATAACGCTGTATGTTGTTATTTCCAAAATATATTAAAAAAATGGTTAAACCTATAAAAACTGACGTGTTGGAGTTATTTTTAATTATTTATTTATTAATAACCAACTTATACTAACAGTTTGCACCACAGATAAAAGTTATCGGTCAATATTAGTAATTACACATAAAATAAGGTTTACAAACAATTTGCCAAAATTAGATAAAATCATATTATGTACAATCAGATAAAATCATATAAAATTAGATAAAAATCATATAAAATTAGAGAAACAAAGATGAAATATTAGAGAAACAAACATAAAATTAGACAAAATAAGATAAGATTAGATACAATTGAGATAAAATTTGAATAAAATGGTAACAAGATAGAATGTAATTTATTTACTCCAAGGAGATTGTACTGGGAGTGGCAATGGACTCCAGGTACTGAAAAGCAGTGTTTAGGAATCTCAGTTCAGTACTCGCGAAGACATCTGAGGATTCGTCGTATTCAAATTCAAATATTTTATTTCAGATAAAATCCATATAATGTTAGTAGTAGTCTTAGCCTAATGTTAGTATTAAATTAAATTAAATAGACAGCCAATTATTTGGATAAGTGTGTCTGAACACTTACCCACCTTCGTAATAGAGGAGAGTCCCACCGGTCTGAAAACACATTCAGGATGCCATTGGAGGAGGAGCGCAAGCGCGCCACCATGGAACCGCATCGCTTCCGCATAATCGCGGCGAACCCGTCGACGCACGCTTCCGCGAACATCCCTGACGCGCTACACCGCCACGGCAACCCCAAAAGCACCCTGAATGCGTTATTGTACTGAACGCGTAGGTCGCTGTATGCCCGCTGGGTATACTTGGTCCACAGGGTGCACGTGTAAAACGACTGGCAGAAGGCCTTAAAAAGCGTCATCTTTACAGAATCAGTACAGCGTGCAAACCTGCGGGCCAGCATGTTACCACGGACAGCCAGCGACCTGCGCTCCCTCTCTATGTCTGCATTGTCTTTTAAGTCATCAGTGACCCAGTGACCCAAATACTTAAATTTCGAAACCCGACCTAAAGGGGACCCAGAGAGTGAGTTCAGGCAGCTGTTTATAACTTAAAGTACCCGATTTGAAAACCAACCATTCACTCTTATCGGTACTGTATTTGAGCCCGTGAGCCACCGCATAACTTTCACAAATTATAAGAAGCATAGCACCGATGGATGGGCTCAGCAGCACCATGTCATCAGCGTAGCTGATGTTGTTTAAGCAAACACCGTCCACGTGACAACCAATTTTAGTGCTACCGAGCTCACCCATCAGTTTGTTTATGTATAGGTTAAAAAGACGGGGGGAGCTCAGACCCCCCTGCCTCACCCCACAATCCAGCCCATACATATCAGAATATGAGCCTGTCCACTTAACTGTATTCTTTTGACTACTGTACCAATATCTAAACAGTGATATCACATCAGCCGGGACAGTAGTGTCGTGAGTGAGCTTATGCCAGAGCAGGTCATAATTTACCAGGTCGAAAGCCTTCGATAAATCCAAGAAACATGCTATTACAGGAGTCTTTCTGTCTGTATAATATTGGACAGTCTGCTTAAGGCATAAACTAGCACTATCCGTTGACAAGTTCGGTCTAAAACCAAACTGACTATCCTCGAGAACAATATGTTTAGCTAGAATCTTATCAAGCAGACTATCCAATACCTTAGCACAGACAGTAGCAAGCGATATCGGCCTATAATTGGAGATATCGGAGGCATCACCAGTCTTATTCTTTATTACTGGCACAACGATCGTATTACTAAGTTCCATAGGTAAGTAATTCATATAGCAGAATGTTGTTAATATGGGTGAGGGCTAGGTACAATGGACTGGTCTTAAGAGTTATGGTACTAGTTTGAGGTAAGTATTGAGAACAGAGAACGTTGGCGAGGGCGAAGTGTGTGTCTAATGGGTAGTGGGATGTTAAAGGAGGTGTACTGCAGTAACGAGGAATTGAAGTGGGTACCACGAATATATCATATCACAATATTATATATCAAGATATATAAATTCGAAGATGTGAAGGAACAACACGATGTCATATTTAGCCAAAAACGACAATGTTTACAAGATATCGATAAGTGGACTTGTACGTAGAATTAATGATTTTGATATTTTGCCTTTTGATGTTTACCTATTAGATTATTTATATATATAAAACATTATTTTCGAATACTCATATGCCCGTTCATGTTGTTTACAAGAATATCGTGTCAAACTACAACACAATGAAGAAAAATAACAAACTGCAACCCCTACGGTATAAACCAGTACTAGTACATTTAGTCATCCAGCAAGAGACCTTGTTCCGGTACTGGGTTATACAGAACAGAATTACAGGATTCAGAATTAATAGTTACTGTTTGTGAACCAATCGATAATGTTTTTTTGGATTCTAAGACACGACTGGCATTTAAGTTTTGAGAACTATCTTTTTAAAATTTAAAATCCGTTTTAATTTCCAAGCAATTTGAAACTAAAAGTTGGAACTATCTAGTTTTGAGATTACCGAGACCAAGCACAATGATTCCATATTAAAATAATAGGTATCTCATTTATGGTCAATAACACACACACTATTCCCCACGGGAATACCGAGTCAACCCTTGACTCTATGGTCCTTGCTTCTAGGCAAAACCCGATTATACAACCCAGAGCTACCGCCTACCGCGTACCCATGGACTACACATTGAGCACTACGATACTCTGTTGTAGTCTCCGACCCAATGAACCGAAAACATGTTACATAAACTAAAGTGATGTCAACTCATCTATTTCGTCTACAATCTCAATTGGTACTTGACATCAGGCATCTTCCGAACACGGTCATGAGCGTTTGTAAGTACGCTTGTTAACTAGAGATTTTTAAAACATACCGATCGCCATCTAACACTCCAACAATTTGAAAGGGCCTCTATACTTCACGTCAAGCTTAGTTTGATTACGCTCCTCGTTCGTTCTGGCTACAGGAGCTCACCCACACACAAGCGGAGAACTGGTGGACCTCGACACCGGGCTGCAGGCAATCCAGGGAAGCCATGCCATCCCTAGATGGCAGGCTAACCAGGCGCTTGCTACGCCTGGACAGGAACGGCCTGCGCCTAGTGACGGGGACCATCACGGAACACTGATCACTTAAACAAACAATTCCACACAATATGTATAACGCACAGCCCTCTGTGTAGGGCTTACATGGAGGCTGAAGAAACCGTTTCGCATGTGCTCTTTGACTGCACAAGCGTCACCCTGATCCGAGCAGAAACCCTTGGGTCACTCAGATCCTTCACAGATATACTATGCAGTCCAGAAGACCTAATCAGCTTCTGGAGGTAGGTGGGCTGGTTGGAATAACACACACAATGGTCCACATGAAGGACGAAGTGCGGAAACCAAACCCTCTAACACGAATTCCCCGACAGAGAACTTACTCACGCTTGCCATTGTACTATTAAAACGACTTTCATCATAACGCGTGGACTTCTCAACGCCTTCAGATGCCAATCTCCTAATGTCATCAAGGTCTTGTCATCATTGTCGTAAGCCATTAAATGAAGTGAACATCTGATTTGTCAGAATTAAATAAAGTCAAAATTTGACAGAACTCTTTACAAGAGGCATCCACAGTGGCATGCCAGCCTCATCATAACTCAAACTATTCTAAATTAAATCTACACATACAATATAAATTATTAATGTCTAAAGAAACCAGTAAGTAGGTTTACTATCTCGGGTGAAGGCTGCGCCAAAACTTTAACATATCTACCAATATCATATTCAGTACCTTTTGCCACACTCAACAATGATTCTCTTTCCTTCTTAGTCTTAGTACACTCTTTATGTAGATGGTGAACATCTTCAACCGATCTGCATGTTTCACAATTGGGATTTACTTTGTTCATCAAATAACCAAACTTGCGGAATGGGTAGTGACCAGAGCGTAATCTATGAAACAGAACAATATGATATCTATTCATTTCCTTGATAGCAAACCACGGTATACGAGGAGGCTGATACTGTATAGTTTTAAACCAGATACCCTTTTCCCTACTTCGTTCGTCAAAGTACTCTTTAAACCTAACTCTTTATTTCATTTTGAATTAAACTAGAGTACCATATTACTATAAATCAATGAAAAATTAGAAGAAAATTAACATGTTATCAATAATCAGGAAATTCAAAGTCGTAGTCAAAGATCTGACTACACATTTATCGCGCATCTCGCGCAAAAGACAAAATCAAACTAAACATGTGAGAGCAATTCATAAATCAGCCTTAGACCATAACAAAACACAAAGTAGGAATCTTATCCGTGGCCTGTGGCTTTTCACTAAGCCCGTTCAACAAACCCCATGTTTGTTTCACTGAATTCACCTGAATTCCGAGTCCCACGGACTCTATGGTCACTACAAGACCCGACCTCCACTAGAGCCACCCGCGCACCGCGCATCCACGGACTACTATAAGCAGATACCGACTTCTAACGGACTACGGCTACGAAATGGCTATCATGCACGTACTTGTAAATACGCTTGAAATTGAATGCTCTCAATGTGTAGCGATCACCGTCAAGAACCTCTATGACCTCAAACGATCCCTTAAATTTTGAATCTAACTTTGTAAAGAAATTTGGTCAGAAATCAACGGTAATGGATAACGATCTGTCACTGTATTATTGTTAACGTCTCTATAATCTATGCACATACGGTCAGATCCATCATACTTTGTAACCAAAAGGGCTCGCCTAGCAAACGGCGTACTACTGGGTACTGATGGGTTAATTCGCATTAATTTACATTACTACTACTGGGTCTAATTATTTAGGCTTGCAACAGTAAATTAACCCTATCGATTGATTATGATTATGATTACGATATGATTCGACTTTCGTCCGGAGACAGTCTGTAAGAATTTCTTTGGACTGTACGATTAGGGTCTATCAATCTTACTTTCAAATAGGCATTGCAATCAAATATTCGAATACCGAGTTGTAAGAGTAAATAACTCGCACATCACTCGAACAGTTCAAACATTTGAACTGTTCGAGTGATGCTGCATTCGAATACTAAAAATTATCGAACATTTACAATCCCTACCTCCAACTCACCAGTGTTAACACGTGTTGTCGGAAAACCGTTACTAAAAAAGTCCAGAGTATAATTCTAAGATGTTTACAAGGTCACGTCTTCTATCAACTGGTAAAATCAAATTTGGTCATCTCCAAAAAAAACGAAAATAAGTTAAGAACGTTATTTTTAAAAAAACAAAGTCTTTTATCGCTTGTCATTTACAAAAGTAGTCAAATCCACTTAACGTCTGGCAAAAACCGGTTACCATCGGTATCTAACTCAGTCAAATCCTTCGAAGTTCATTAACAAATTTAGTCAAATCCTTTCAGTCAATCAGGAGCGAGACGTCAAATCCTTTCAGCCAATCAGGAGCGCGAGATTGTTTTAACTGACAGAGGTTTAAAATGACCATCTTTCTCAGTGTTGGTAACGAGTTGACTCTGTACTTATTTCGTGCCGAATTTTAATTGATTTACTACGTTAAAATGGATAATGTGAACATTTTAGTCAAAGAAACAACCCCTCAGTTATCACGAAAAAAAAACGACAAGAATCCAATCGACACAATTAATTATTGCCGTAGTCTGAATAGCTTTACACACGTTTATAGTGCTAGGCAAAATTAATTCAGTTGCTCTGAACAAAAACCGTTATTTAAAATGTCTTGACTCAATACGATGTTACGACGCAAGTACTTATCTAGCAAAACTTTGAATAGAATCTCCGTCGCGAAATCGTTGTTTCTGCCTGACACAGCAATTGCAAAGTATAATTGATATTTTTATTGCCTATACGTAGGTAAAGGTACCACATCATTTACTCTTCTACCTCTAAATTTACTAGTAATTCTCTCCTTCATTAAAGACGATGTGTGCGGACGCGTCACGGTCGAATGAGACTAATGGACTTAGTGTACAGACGGTAGATGACAAACTTCCGATGATTTTAGAAATTAAGGCTTCCATGCCGTTACTAAACAAAAGCATCTGGTCTTGCATGATATTAGAAGCTGAGTCTCCAGAAGTGGGGTGGTCTTCGTATCCCACTTCTGATGTCGGGATAGGTTCAGACATCAGAAGTAATACTCAGATATGGCAATACAGAAATATATTTCTATCGAACAATTAGTTATTTTAAATCGAGAGAATATAGAAATTAAATAGAATTAATTAAATCACTAATAATGGTAGTGGCGGTCACATAGGGCAGTACTGACTGTCAGGGACAGTGGTCCATGCACCCACCGCAATAAGGATAAGTACTAATTTGTCGGAGACAGCGTTCCATATCCAATAACCGGGCAGTACTGACTGTCGAGAGACAGTGGTCCGTGCACCAAGACGCATCCGTTCAAAATGCGTACCGACTCAATAGCGCACCTCCTTTTAAAGGCGATCCGCTAGTGGGGGGTAACGTTACAATATTTCACTCAATTGACTTCAAGTCTTTTAAGTCAAACATCCGATAGAATGAATGATTTGTCTATGGTGCACGTTCCACTAGCGCCATCTAGTCGCCGCCTCTCGCAGCTGTTAAATAATATGACTTCCGTCATATACATTAATAAATAAATTAAAATTATTTATATTATCTAAATGCTATTATTCCCTCTCATCGAGAGTAGGCCTGAGTCTCAGTGGGAACATTATAGGCTGGTTATGCTAATTGCTTTTATATATCAATGAACATTTAAATGACAAATTTTAAATTACAAAATTGTTTTATAAAATAATTAAACAATAGAGCAACTAACTAGTCAAATAATAGCCCTCTCCCTCTCTGCTACTATGACTGTTCCCGTCCTGGTCCACATGTGCAAGCAACAAATAATTATTGAGTACCTATTGAGTATACCTTCGTAAGGTTGGGCCTGTAGAACCCGTAAAATCCATGGCCCTGCATAATACACATATTATGCAGGGCCGTAGGGCCCCGCTGCATACCTATGTGTGAACAAATTGTAGTTGATAGTCGATCTGCTTATCAATTATTTTCCTTGACTTTACTGAAAAGAAAGAAAACAAAATATTCTATTTGGGACACGCACAAGAAATACAAAAATAGCATTTAAATTAATAAATTGACAAATTTTAATTATGGCTTACTAAGAAATCCTTAATCGTCGGATAGATACAATTTTTTTCACGTTCCATGTGATTTAGCCATGTAATACCTACCCAAATGTAAGTACCTACTCATGGACGTGTAATATTAAAAGAAAATGTTCGGTCAGAGTTATTTCATTTTTCCAGTCGATTGCTTCAACTTCACGAGAATCCGTCAAACTAAGTTATTGAATAGGGCTTAGATATTCAATGGCTTAGTTCGCACTTAGTTGTGAGATGAGAATACCTAAGTACTATTGAAAATATTGGCATAAAGTTTGGACTTCGGTTCTACGAAAGAGATTGGCGTTTATTGTAACTAAAAGTTCTAACTTTTCTTTCTTAATAAACAGACTGTAAACGTTCAACGGATTTGAAAATATAGGTATAATTATAGGTACTATCCTGTTATTACTCGTGGATTCTCCACTAGTGGCGATATCACGCTCTGAGCTATTCTTTTAATTTTGTTTACCTACTTTTTGTTAGCTTATACCTATCTAAACATTTTCTATGTTTTCAAATACACAAGCGGCAGCAACGGCTGAGACAACTGCAGTCGTCGACTCGTGGCGTCAGTCGTCGACGCGTCGACTGCATCGTGCCGCTTATGTACAGACGCCAGCAAAGTCAAAGTCAAAGTCAAATTGTTTATTTCAAATAGGCACTTTTGACACACTTTTGAACGTCAATATTTACAAAAAAAAAAAAAAATTGATTCTAGTCGCCCCTTCCAAAATGTAGTTTCGTATGGAGAAGAATGAGCAAGAAACTCCACCGGTACTCTTTTAAAATCTTGTACAATATTTTTATAGGTACATTAATTATATGACGATGCACCTAGAATAAAATTACTATACCACAATAGGTAATAAAAAGAGTTAAGAATGAAGCAATGACAGATAAATTAATTAGGTGATAGAACATGGTGCTCACATATGTACAGCACATCCACCTACTACAATCTGTCAAATTTCTTTAATAGATTTTCAACTTTATCCCTACAGCATAAGCTTCAAGGTTGATTGGGAAAATTATACAATTTCGGGTAGCTTGACCTGCTGGCGTCTGTACATGCATCATGTCCATCATGATTTCAGCCGAAAGACGTCCGCTGCTGGACATTGGCCTTCCCCAAAGGGGGGGTTTGCCATAATCGCCACGCTTGGCAGGCGGGTTGGCGATCGTAGTATGGTGTCAAAATGCGTAGAGAACGCTGCTGCCCATTCTCTAGTCTCTAGTCCCTTAGTCGCTTATTACGACACCCACGGCAAGAAATAGGGTGGTGCTATTCTTTACGTCTCGCACCACACGGACCACGTGTACATGAGTACGTGCTCAAATACATCAATGCGTCTACGGCTGCCGCCGTATGAGGATAGCTCACGAGTAGGGAAAGACCAAAGAAACGATGGATGGATTCTCTTTTACACAAATATATTATGATAATTTTGGCTACAATAAGGCAGTGACCACCGAGGTGACTACTAACAGAGAATTATGGAAGAAAATTACATGTTGAACCTTGATTCTTCTTTCTTTTCTTTCTTTCTTTAAAACTACATGTTGAACCGAACCCAAATAAATTGGGATAAGTTCAGGAAAATGATGACCTATCTATTTTTTTTTTTTTTGGGTGGTAAATCATCAAATAACTTCTCCCGCTCTGGGCGGAGCGAGAGGGAGTGTCAGACTTTTACTGACTAAAACCCACCGTGTTCCTTCAAATGCCTGTGTGCCAGAGCCACGATATCCCTTTCGGACAGGCTCGTAACCCTGGCAGGCATTGGCCCTTTCGGACCCCGTCAATTAGTGCTGACGTCTCTTTGAGGCGCGCGTGGAACACAACGCGCCGTCGACCCGGGCCTGGTCCTTATCGGACGGCGAGCTACCCATCGCTCACCGTCCGCAAGCCCGCGTCTACGGTGGCCGGGAATCGGCCTGCGATTCCCGACGCCCAGGGCGTCTCCTGCGGCGACTTAGGGCGGAAGGGCGGGCACCCTGCCTCACCCTCATGCGCTCCGCCTCCTCCTTCGCGAGCATTACTGTTTCGCAGAAGGAGGTGACGGCCTCCCATGCACTCTCGCTCCGAACCATGGCCTGAACCAGGGCCGGACGCGAGAGATCGTCGCCGCCGATCGCCTCCGTGAGGACACGGCGGTGCTCCGCCCAAGCAGGGCAGACCTCCACCGTATGCTCCACCGTGTCCTCCGGGCGATCCACACAGTGGTGACACCCGGGCGTTTCCTCCCGCTTTATCCTGAACAGGAACCTCCCGAAACAACCGTGTCCGGTGAGGACCTGCGTCAGGCGGAAGGTGAGGACGCCGTGGCGCCTCTCTAGCCACTCCTCAAAGAGGGGACTTACCGCCGCAATTTTGGCGTGCCCAAATGATGACCTATCTAAAGTATTTTCTACGCTAATTGGTTGTTCCAGAGAAGGCATGAAACTACTCTAAAGTTCGTTTTTTAGGGTTCCGTCCCTCAAAAGGAAAAAAGGAACCCTTATAGGATTACTAGTGTGTCTGTCTGTCTGTCCGTCTGTCACAGCTGATTTGCTCCGAATCTACTGAACCGATTAAGTTGAAATTTGGTACACATATGAACTTCTGTGACCCAAATATGGTCGTGTTACGTAAATAAATTAATGTTGATTAAGGAGGTCACTCTTTCGGGGCAAAATAGAAAAAAAAAGTATTGCTGACTGTACCGTGTCACATATCAAATGAAAGGGCTTGTTTTAAGGACATTACAAAATATTTTTTTTTATAATTTTAAAATACATACTTTTGAAATTATTGAAGTAAATTTATCCCTTATCTCCGAAACTACTGAGCCTAAAATGTTGATAAAAATACAGAAAATAGTTCTTTACTTATAGATTACAGGAAAACTTATAAGAAGTCTGTTCACTCAATATTGTGCGTACAAATTTACATTTGCAGTTGGAATGTTGGAATGTTGTTGTGTACAACTACAATGTTAAGTTTGTTCTTCAATTCATCCCAACTACGGAACCCTTCGTTGTGCGTGGTCCGATACGCACTTGACCGGTTTTTAATCCTAGATATTAATTTGAAATGACTGTTGTTCGTTTTTTTCAATTTGGAGTTCAAACATTTGCACCTGTCAAATTATTATCTAAATAAAAATAAAATATCTAAGCGCTTATTACTATTAGATTTTAACTTACTTGACAAAAATATTTAACAGTTTAATATTAGTACCTATCAGGGATTAAAAAACGAACTTTTTACATTTATCATTCAGGTAATCTACGACAAAAAGTCCCCTTTGGTTTTTTACTGTCTCCTCTAACTTCTTTATCGAGCACATTGCCGTGATCTTTGAAAATCAAACTAAACTCGTGAAACAACACTACATTTTTCAGTCATGGGACATTTTATAAATTTAAATACCAATTATAATACCTTTCATCGCGAGTTTGTTTTGATGAAACTCGAGTCTGGCTGAATAATTCACGTCTTGACGAAATGACGACGGTAAATAAAATGAAGTTTAATAAAAGTCGAGTGTCTATGGTTCGCAAAACGACGTCGTATTCAAATTCTTTGTTCAAAATTAGGAGATATATCTATGTAGAAAATACTAACAGCAAATCCATAAATTAAAGAAAAAAATAGTTTTGAATTATGCCTAGATATACCGACCTAAAAAATTCTAGTTAATAAAATGAATTGATTCGTTATCCAAGACAAGCTCGTGTCATAGATTTTATAAATTAATAGCTTTAATCGAATACTTAGTACTTTTTAAGCTTTCGGTTTTCCTATTTTCTCTCTTCAGAAAACCTAAATGTTAAAGAAAAATGGCGTACCTATCATTTATTAAACCAGGCACACAACACACTAAACTTAGAAGTGCAACCATAAAACCTAGTACACACACAACATAAAACTATACATTTTAAGCTATCACCAAAGTCGAATGAAGACACCAATGAGAAACCATAACTCTATCGTTTGGTACCTTACGTTTGTGGTACAGTCACGTACAAAAAGATACCTATACTCCATTTGAAATAAGATTAGACATTTAAATAAACCTTTTTTACAGTTCGTTCAATCGATTTTGACTTCTATTGCGTTGATGGCATGACCAATGACAGCTGTAATAAACAGTTGGTATTGTAACCACGTTTTTGCTTTTAATGCCATCCTTATGCCTACGGAATAGAAGTCAAAATCGGTTGAACGGACTGTAAACAAGTTTATTTAAATGTCTAATCTTATTGCAAATAGATAGGTAGATTAAATATTGTTCGGTAGGTATAATAAAACGTGTTAAGAGTCTATAATACCTCAGCGCCACCTCACTCTTTATCGCGCTCGCACACTACTGCTGGCGGTTACGCGAGCAAGGGTGGCAGGGAGAAGACTCCAAGGAACCGATAGTATAGTTTATTTCTTTTTACGGTGAAAATAATGGTTATTAAAAAATAACATAATTATATGACCTGCTTTATAGTTAGTTCAGTTACTATGCAAAGTTTAATTACTTAATTTGAAGTATTTTTTGAATACCAGCGGTTTATTATTCGGTTTGGAGGTAACTTTGGAATATTTTTCTATCAAGAAAATTTTATGGAATCGTGTTTTCGTCAAACATAGTACTTAAAATTAATCCTCAACTTTACCATATATTTATTTCAAAACTAATGCTGCAGTATTTTCGACATAACGGAGGATCATGCTAAGCCATTTGAGGTAGTATAGTTCTATAGGCTCTTAAAATTACTGATAATGTGTCCTTTACATTACAAGTAACTTTAACACTTAGCAAAGGAAAGCGGTTTTCTTGGAACTTTTGATTCAAATGTTGAATTAATTTGCATCCATTCCATTGCAATTGCGTTTCAAGATAGGTAGGTACTATTTGCACATCACCTATTTATTATATTATTGTGTAACACGAAGTCTGAAAGTGGAGTCTGTGATCTAAATTGACTGGAAGTTGGTATGGGATGCAAAGGAATGAGTAACAATATGTCGCCGTGATAAAAGTTTTCAGTATGAATGTTGAGGGGCTAAAAAAAATATGGCTAGAAAAATATGGCTAAATATATAGATGACGACAGATTCGAGTGTCCACGACCAAAACCATGTCGCATTGTTTTACGGCCAAAACCGTATAAAATCATTATTTTAGATGATTCTGAACCCGACTCGGTGTGCAGGACCGTTCAAAAACGTCGCAGTTATACGGGGGCCCATTTCTGCATGGCAAAAAAAATCGGCAGATGGTTTTATCACAATATAATTATGTTATTAAAAATGTACATACCTAAGTTTCGTCATTTTAATAAGAAAAGTTTGTTTTTAGGCATTTTGCGGGTCACAAGTGGCCTGAGTACCTACACTTTCAAAAATCTCAAAAAATGTAACCTACCTGTCTCATAGCAACCTGTTTATTTTTTTTTTTAATTATTAGTATGGTTGCCGAGGTTACCAAAAACCTGTTTTTAGCCACTATAAATGTCACCTATAATTCCAAAAACGAAAAGAACGTTTCGGAGCCGACCTGTAAACGCGCGGTGCTTGTTCACGACTATGATTATGAGTCTGACAATGATTAATAATGATGTTTTTTATTAAATAAGCAGCATTTTTTAATCGCTATCCCAGTTTCCTTTTATTCAATTTATTATAAAAGTTTTTCATATCAGTTCCATGGTTTTGGGTAAGTTCTTTATTAATCGTACGTAAAAACAAAAGAAAGAAAGAATCAAAGCAACCCCAAATCA
Organism: Tiliacea aurago; assembly: GCA_948098905.1. Taxonomy (NCBI): domain Eukaryota; kingdom Metazoa; phylum Arthropoda; class Insecta; order Lepidoptera; family Noctuidae; genus Tiliacea; species Tiliacea aurago. The sequence goes on along the minus strand of OX402586.1, from coordinate 17,967,381 downwards.
CAAAAATAGCAACAGACTTTTACAGCAACTTTATATTTAGGTTAGTCAACAATTGTTTACACAATACATTAACAATATTTTACATAATAGATACATTTATAAGTGCAACAATCACTTACAGGCTAACATAACATGCACCATTTTATGGTTTTACATAATAATACAAAGCCAAAAAGGATATAATATACAATTAAAGTTATTCAATAATTTTGGTGATTCACGAGTAACAATAATAATAACAAAAATTTAATTCTAAATAATATAAAAATAAGATTAAAACATTAACATTTAATTTAACAAAAAAATGATAAAAATCTAATAAAATAAAATTAAAAATTAACATTCGCTAAGGAGTGCATTGGTTATTAGAATAGTACTTATATAGGCCACATGATATGAAACAAGAGAAATAAATGGTCACAATGTGGTACCCACAGATGGAAAAAGAAGGAAAGGGCGTCACAGAATGAGATGAGAGGATGAATTTAAACAAACCGGTCAAATGCGTGTCGGTCCATGCCCAATCAAGGGTTCCGTATTTTGGTTGAGATGAGTTTATCCAAAGAACAAACTTAACATTATAGTTGATTCAAAAGTTTAGGCTCAGCAGTTTCGGAGATAAGGGAATGATAAATTTTCATCTATTTTCTTTAATAACTTTAAAACGAATTGTAATAAAATTATTTAAACAAATATTTGAAATCCTTAACAAGTCCTTTCATTTGATATGTCACACACACACACACACATCACAAAAAGAATAAAAAATACTCCATATTCAAAGTAAATTTATTTACGTTACAAGTTCGTGTATTTATTTCTTTCAATTTAGTTAAATATAATTCATAAATGCATGGAATGTGAATGAAATAAGTAAATTAAGTAAAAATTTAATTGGATAAAACGTGTAATAATGTAAGTACCTATCACATTTCGTATTTTTTAAAGGATGATGTAGCTTATCAGAAATAAAAGTTATTTGAATTTGAAATACGTCGCTATACGATTTTATAAATAATTTCTGACCATTGAAAAGTTGTCTGATTAGTAAGGTGCTACACTAAATTTCTGGGCTACTTTTTTCCATCAGACAGAATGCTATGTTATCGATCGATAACATTTTTCAACATGCTCAAAATGGATTTAACACAGATACAGAAAAAAACACTTTCTTCTGAAAAATGATTTATTCGCATCAACTAACCAATGTTCACTTGAAAACAAGATTTTCAGACGGTTTGCTATGGGGTTTAATTTTAAATCGGCTTAATTGCTTCATTTTTACTTTTCTTAAATGATCTCCTGGGTACGTGTGACGCTACTGATGTCTGAAAATTGTTTTTTCGGTATCTAACATCTATCATTCAACTACATTCTGAAAATCAGACAGTTTGCTATGAAACGATTCGGTATGTTTTTTACATATTTGAAAATGCGGGCAGGTCAGACGTGACGCGGAAAATTTCTGATACTACCCTAGGTTTTTGAATTCAGAATACCCAAATCTATCGACTCTATACGGTTTTGGTGGTAAAAGAATGAGGCAAACATTTTGATCATGAGCTATTGTACTATAAAGATGTACGTATGTAAGAACAGGATGACATTCTGAATATCACTATTTCACTAAGTGTTGAAATCTTTTTGCGCATGCCTGTACAACAGATATCGAGAATATCGGCGAATGCACACTTCAACTATATCATATTTGGACGTTAAAACTTTTTCATTGGCCTCCGAGATGAGATATTGCTTCACCAGTTTTAGTTTTGCTAGATTCGGGAAATATTTCTAGTAGTTATGATGATATTTTATAGGTTTAGAGGCTGAGTATGCGATTCTATAACTGGTGTTTTTAATTTTATTGAATGTATGCCAGTTATACTCTTAGTATGCTAGGTACTATATCTATCTGTTTTTGGTATATATTACGAATAATTTTCTATCAACAATATTTAAACATTAGTAATCGAGCCGGTTATTGCCGCTGAGGAATCTTCTACAGTGTATCCTGCATTAAAATAGCCTCCAAGAAGTTTAGTGATACATAATGTGCGTCCGTCACACCATTTATTTTTTTTTGGGTTATAAATTATAAAATAACTTCTCCCGCTCTGGGCGGAGCGGGAGGGCGTGTCAGATTTTTATTGACTAAAACCCACTCGTGTTCCTTCATTTGCCTGTGTGCCAGGGCCACGATATCCCTTTGAGACAAACTCGCAAACCTGGCAGGCATTATGTGGTCCTAACGGACCCCGTCTGTTGGTGCTGACATCTCTTTGAGGCGCGCGTGGTACACAACGCGCCGTCGACCCAGGCCTGGTCCTTATCGGACGGCGAGCTACCCACTGCTTACCGTTCGCAAGCCCGCGCCTACGGTGGCCGGAAATCGGCTTGCAAATCCCGCGCCCGGGGCGTCTCCTGCGACGACTAGGGGCGCGACGGCGCGAACCTTTCCTCTCCCTCACGCATTCCGCCTCCTCCTTCGCGAGCATTACTGCTTCACAGAAGGAGGTGACGACCTCCCATGCACTCTCACTCCAATCCATGGCCTGAACCAGGGCCGGACGCGAGAGATCGCCGCCGCGAATAGCCTCCGTAAGGACACGAACCGCACTTATCAAAATATTGTGGTTAGTGAAATAGCTTCCTGCCAGGGTTGCGAGTTTGTCCGAAAGGGATATCGTGGCCCTGGCACACAGGCATCTGAATGAACACGGGTGGGTATTAGTCAGTAAAAGAGTGACACGCCCTCCCGCTCCGCGCGTGAGAAGTTTGATATTTCCCACCCAAAAAGAAAGTAGAATAGCTAAGGTGCCGTTCGGTGAAGTTGAAATCTGTGCTCTGAGTATCACCTGTGGTATACTTCCTGGGCAGCCATCCTTGCTACCATCTTGCTGACTGACTTATATTTTTGACAACAGCATGAGCCCATGAGCTACTTCTATATGTATAGCTCGTGTCAAATACTGAAGAAGCTATCAAAATCGCTAAATACAATAAACATGTTACGTTTTATTGTTTCCCTATTTACTCCCTAGAGGGCAACCAGGTAGTACTAACATTAGCGACCTCAGTGACACTTACAATAACATCCTAATTTTCCGGAGTAATGTTTGCGTACACTCTAACTTGTGGGGAGTGAGAGAGACAATAATAAATGTTGTAATTATCACCGTACTAGGCCTTGACGCAGTGTCGTGGGTTTTAATTAGGTGCGTCACTTACTATGGTAATAAGTTAACGCCTACAGTAACGGGAAATAATTGTTTTATGTCAATTTGTGTTTATTTTCGAGACCGTAGTTTAAACCTTAGCAGACGTCTGAAGTAGTAAGGATTTTTGTTCTTGAGCTAACATTTATCTGAAATCCCGAATCCACCTTGAGCAAGCTTGATGATCAATGCTTATGTCTTTTCGGTATGAGAAGTGGCTTTTGTACGAGCATTGTATTGTCCAGTACCGTCTTTACCATAAGGGCCCACGGGGCCCGAGGCCAGAGCCTCCGACCTCACGGGGGCCCCGGAAGGCCATTTCAACGCTTGCACTCAATAGCGCATTTTTATTTCTATTTGTTGGGTAATACAAAGCTACGTACCTACCTACCTTTTTTTTTTTTTTTTTGGGTGGGAAATCATCAAATAACTTCTCCCGCTCTGGGCGGAGCGAGAGGGAGTATCAGACTTTTACTGACTAAAACCCACCGTGTTCCTTCAAATGCCTGTGTGCCAGAGCCACGATATCCCTTTCGGACAGGCTCGTAACCCTGGCAGGCATTGGCCCTTTCGGACCCCGTCAATTGGTGCTGACATCTCTTTGAGGCGCGCGTGGAACACAACGCGCCGTCGACCCGGGCCTGGTCCTTATCGGACGGCGAGCTACCCATCGCTCACCGTCCGCAAGCCCGCGCCTACGGTGTCCGGGAATCGGCCTGCGATTCCCGACGACCGGGGCGACTCCTGCGGCGACTTAGGGCGGAAGGGCGGGCACCCTGCCTCACCCTCATGCGCTCCGCCTCCTCCTTCGCGAGCATTACTGTTTCGCAGAAGGAGGTGACGGCCTCCCATGCACTCTCGCTCCGAACCATGGCCTGAACCAGGGCCGGACGCGAGAGATCGTCGCCGCCGATCGCCTCCGTGAGGACACGGCGGTGCTCCGCCCAAGCAGGGCAGACCTCCACCGTATGCTCCACCGTGTCCTCCGGGCGATCCACACAGTGGTGACACCCGGGCGTTTCCTCCCGCTTTATCCTGAACAGTAACCTCCCGAAACAACCGTGTCCGGTGAGGACCTGCGTCAGGCGAAAGGTGAGGACGCCGTGGCGCCTCTCTAGCCACTCCTCAAAGAGGGGACTTACCGCCGCAATTGTGGCGTGCCCAACGTACCTACCTACCTAAGTTTTACTTCTTAAAACAGTTAAGTAATAACATATATTTGATTTGTACCGAAATATAATATAAAATCATAACAGAAAAGTGTTTTTTTTGTCAGTCACTTCAATTTTTTTAGTTTCCAAAGGGTCCCAAATTGTTGTCCCACTACTGCAAGCAGTGCAAGTGTTTATTGTTCAAGTACTCCTATTATCATAATAGAAATAAATACGTCCACTGATGGATTAGGGTACAAGCAATGCCATAGGGACCGGTCCTGTGCTACCCAAGTCTAAAGGATTCCCGTGACCTTCACAAGGTCGTAAAACTACCTTATGGGAGGCCTACCCACGCAGCGCCTTGTGTTTACAATACATTATTGTTAATGTAAATACAATCATTGTTAAATATGAAATAGATAGGTACAATTTCTTTGATAATAAAGTAACAATTATTTTATTATTGTTGAGGTTCACATACCAAACATTCTATTCGTTCTAATAAGTCCATATTAATTTTTGCCTTCGCTCTGCCACGCTCTGTATCGAGGTTACCGAATCGTACATTTCGTAGGCCTCACGCCTACGCTGCTACGAAATCATCGCTCTACGCCTGCTACGGCGTAGCAAACCGCCTATTTGTCAATTAGAAGGTAATTTTCTCATTATTGTAGTTACGGGGGCTAAATTAGGTTTAATATTCTAGTACCTTGATAAATATAGCTACTTTCTAATAATAAGGGTGCTAGACTATACGTAGGTGTTTTTGTGGGCGACTGTTGAAATTGCAATTTCAAAATATAATTTGTTTTTGCGTTCATAAAGGTTAGGCGTTGATTAATCAAAACCACCCCCAAATGTCACTTTAAGGCTGCGTTTGGACGATACGCGCATAACCCGCGCCAACCACGCGCACGCCCCGCACACGCGTTGTGCCCGCCTTGCACTCGCGTTCGCTACGCGCAAAATCCGCTCCCGCCTTGCACCCGCTTATACTACTTATTATTTAATCAAAAAACGCCCTTCATCAGAGTCAATACGGCACTAGTCGAAGCGCGGGCATAAGGCAGTCGCCAGGCGGGTGCGGAGCGGGCGCGGGGTGGGCGTGGGTTGACTTCGATAAATGCAATTTGAGATCGATTCATGTGTTAAGACTCAAATTATATAGAACAAATTTCAAACCAACTGGGGTGGGCGCGGGGCGGGCGCGGAGCGGGCGCGTATCGTGTATACGCGGCCTTAGTCTGTTCTATAATAATGTTTTTGTTAGTGATCATACTCTGGCGTAATTACCGAACTAGATGAAACGAAAAGATGTTATACTTTCTAAAAGTTGCAAGGTAAAAGATGTTTTTTAAATTATTAACCCGAATACGTTTAAATGTTTCATAACGAGACACAAATTCTTCTACGCAGGTAACAAGCGCTCACTTTAATAACACTTAAAATTATGCGCTTTTATCATTTTTAACGTGACGATATTATCGAGGACGTTATCCATAAAATGTATAGAAATACGTGCACGTTATAACGTTATTTAATTTTATTTATTTATTTAAATCAGACAAAGTGATCCATTTTCAGTTAGTATACTTAAGAATTATGTTAGTAACCAAGCTTTAAATATACACCACCATAATACTATTATAACTAAAATTTAATAACAGATGTGCCAACTCACATAAACAAAATCCTGTTATAACGATTATTTCTGAAATATTTATACAGTAGGATTTTTTGAACGTTTTCCGCCTTATTACAAAACAAGATTTATACTTCGACATGGCTTAAACCATGGAACTAGTTTTTGTAATAAGAACGTAACAGTGATTGAAATACCGTTCTCTAAACAAAACTGAAAACTTAGTGCGGTACTAAGTTGTCAGTTTTGTGTTTAGGAACTTTACCATAGTCTGAATAAAGTTCGAAATTTAATAATGGCTTCATGTTATAAACCTGGGTCTGAAGATAAACCTTGTTTTGTAATAAAGGGGAGAGAGTTGTAATGCTGATTCTAATGATTATAAATCTGTAAAGCCATATTTGTTATGGCCGCGAATAATAATTAGGTCAACATACAACCTGTTACTAACCTCCTTAATAGGAAATACTTTGAAAACCAAGTCGCCCTTAAAACAGAACTACATCAAAATCTCAACCATCAAAACAACCCCTATTTCTGTAATGATTATTGTTACATTGTTACAAGCCAATCACAACTCCTAATCAATAGAGCCACTGGGACTCGATAGCAAGTTAGGGCCGTATTAAGTACATTATTAGCGTTACATTGACAACAATAGGGACCTCTATTTATGAGGCTTCGTTGAGGCGTGATTGGAAACCTTTAGTCCCTGTATAGTTGGGTATAAATAGATCGAGTATGTGTGACCTTTTGATTAAAATCTGGGTGTTATTGTGTGTAATGAACGTTATTATTTGAGGGCCAAAACACAATACTAGTGTCAGTGTGTGTGTTTTGGATTTATTCATCTAGAATTTCTCAGTAGCAGCCTGGTAGCTGGATTTGTGACCTGTTAATGGAAATAGTGGTGGCCCAGTGGTATCGTAATGTTGGCCCAGAGTGGTATCGGAGTGGTGGCCCAGTGGTATCGTAATGTTCGGAGTGGTGGCCCAGTGGTATCGTAATGTTGGCCCTGTGGTATCGGAGTGGTGGCCCAGTGGTATCGTAATGTTGGCCCAGTGGTATCGGACTGGTGGCCCAGTGGTATCGGCCCCGACTTGTGATTTAAAGGTCATGAGTTCGAATCCAGCCAGGCACTTCACTTTGTGCATTTTATTTAGTTTTAGAGGTATGAGGAACAGGGTAAGTTCAGTTATCCTCCATAGAACCGGTAGGATCCTCCAACCAGATGGGTGTTGTGTCTGGCGGTTGATGTCGGGACGTTGTATATATGCTAGTTGCGCGGTAAACTCTGCTTGCGCGATGCAGGATTTTGCGTGATGTCAGTGTGACAAGTAGTTCGCATGTGGCAATGTTGATGCCACCACATAGTCACCACTGCTCTCAAAACGGTGAAGAAAACATCGTGAGGAAACCGGCATGTCCTGGAACCAAAAAATCGAAGACATGTGAAATCCACCAACCCGCACTGGGCCTGTGTGGTGGATTACGGAGCGCTCCCTCTCGCAGAGACGAGGCCTGTGTCCCAGTAGTGGGAACATTATAGGCTGATTATGCTATGCTATGGTTATGCTAATGGCAATAGGCTCACCTCCTTTTTTTGTTTTCGGGGGGAAACCTTTAAAAGGCACCTGGACTTTGGGGAAAAAGACCAGGGAGTGTGGGATTCTTACCTCACTAAAACCACCCGGTGATCACCATCAGCATATGGAGGGGATCCTTCCGGACCGGGACCAATCCGGAACCCCTTTAGTGCAACGCCTGTTAGGGCACGTCTCTGGGGAGACTATTTAAAGGGATCTCCACTGAGCCTCGCTATTACTACACTACTTAATTTGTAGGGTTCCGTGCCTCAAAAGGAAAAAACAGAACCCTTATAGAATTATTCGCGTGTCTGTCTGTCACAGCCAACTTGCTCCGAATCTAGTGGACCGATTAAGTGGAAATTTCGTACAGATATAAATTTATGTGACCCAAAAATGGACGTGTAACGCAAATAAATGACTTTTGAATATAGGGTCACTTTTGGGCGCAAATCAGATAAATAAAATAATAAAGTTTAGTACTTTTTTTTCAGTTAGGGTCGGGTTATTTGATTGTTTTTTGACATGTTGTTTGTGAATTAAGCATGTATTTCAATTTTGTTTTAGTAATAAAATATTTACATCATATAAAAACTAATTTTGTTTTTAATAAATGTTAATAAGTCAATAAATGTTTAATGTCTTTTAAAATTATTGAAGAAAATAGATAAAAATTGACCGAATCCCCCTTTATGTCCGAAAGTGCTGAGCCTTGGGAAAAAAATACAGAAAATAGTTATTTGCTTATAGATTACAGGAAAACCTATAAGAAGTCTGGTCTTCAAATAACATAGTACCTAAATCTCTCAATATTGTGCGTACAAACTTGCATTATTGCAGTTAGAATGTATCAGGGAACATGTTTTTCAACTACAATGTTGTTTTTAGGATAAATTCATCCCAACTACGGAACCATTCTTTGTGCGTCGTCCAACACTTGGCCGGGTTTTTGTGAAATCTCAAAATCCGTTCACTAATTAAACACACACAAAAAATAAGAAATAAAATAAAATACGTATACTCCCTTTAAAATACGGTGTGGATTAAAACATCTTTTTACCTTCACGACTTTCTGTTTGTTTGCAAGCTGAAACTATTACCCCACGCTCCATTAGTTCGTGTTAATTGCACCATTTTTCCTACAAAACGCGTGGATACTTTTCCGTTTAGACGTTATTCAGTAGCTTTTCTGGGAAAAGCTAATGTCTTGCTGCTTTAAGTTACGGAATATTATTATTTTTGAGGTAATGGGAAGAGACCTGGTTTTAATGACTTTGGCTCAGGTTTCGGGAATTTTTTAAACGGTCTGCGGAGGGAAGGTGGCTTTTTTTGGAGTTTATGAGTTACAAAATTAACGAACAAATCTTTGTCAAACTGAGGATTATTTTTAGGGTTTGTTTTACTTATGACTTACAATTCATTCGTTCATAACATACCTGCAAGGATAAAGGCTTCTACATACTGGCGCGACTTATCGTGCGACGCAACACCGGTAGAACAATTTCCTTGAAATTTTCATAGAAATTGTTCTACCGGTGTCGCGTCGCGCGATCAGTCGCGCCAGTATGTAGTAGCTTTAATAAAAAATCAATCTGCCCACCCTTTTCCCAACTATAAGTTGGGGTTGCCTTCCAGTCTAACCGGAAGCAGCTCAATACCAGTACTTTACATGGAGCGACTGCCTGTCTGACCTCCACAACCCAGTAACTGGGTAATACGATACCCCTTGGTGAGACTGGTTGTCAGACTTTCGGGCTTCTGACGACCCTTAACGACAGTCAAAGATCCACGAATGACAGCCGGGACCAACGACTTAACGTGCTTTCCGAGGCACGGAGGAGTCTCGGTATGTAAAGATGGTCACCCATCCAAGAACCAACCCCGGCAAGCGTAGCTTAACCTGATGGATCGCACCGTGCGGCTGTTATGACTTACCCACGAGCTCCAAGCCAAACCAAGGGTAATAAAAAGTTTTGGGGATTTAATAAGTCGCACGGAAGATGACCTCAACACAGGAAAAGGCTAGGATGACACAGCAATGAGTTTGTTCTGTATTTTCATGTCAAGCCCTGCGGACGCACATGTGCGTCAAACTGATAAAATCAGCGGGGCTTGACTTAACAGCAGTAAGGCTGCGTTTAGACGACACGCGCCCGCTACGCGCACGCCACGCACCCACCCCGCGCCCGACCCGCTCGCTTTGAAATTTGTTGTATATAATTTGAGTCTTGTGACACTTCAATAGATCTCAAATTACATTTATCGAAGTCGACCCGAACACGCCGCGCGCCCGCCTCGCGCCCGCCCCTCGCTCACCCTGCACATGCGCCGCACACGCGCTGCACGCGCCTTGTGCCCGCACTTCGGCTAGTGCCGAACGTTCAGATTCAATTCGCAACATCATCTCAGCGACAATCAATGTCAAAAACTTGTCAATAATTGCGGGTATTTTGAGGTAAATCAATTGTATTTTGATATGAAACATCTATACCCGCACGTAAAAACGATTGCTGGCGGGGCGACGCTTGCCGTGTGGCGACGCGTCAATTCAATTCATTTATTCAATAACAATTTTCACATCGTGTCTGAATTTCTTAATACAAATCACATTAAAATAAAAAAATAACAAAAATATTAAAATAAATGTCATAATTTCATAAAATTCATTATTCATTTCAAATCATAAATAAAATTATGTTACTTTAACTTTAGTATTAATTTATAATTCATCAATAGAATATAGACACTTATTTAACAAGAACCGTTTAAGCTTAGTCTGAAACCCACTTGTATAAACTAGACTTTTTAACTCTCTCGGCAGTTTATTGAACATTTTTAATGACTTGTGGTAGGCGCTATGCTTTTCAACGTTCAGGTGAGACACTTGCTTCATACAGAGGTCGCCACTATACAGTCTATATGTATGTAGTAGTGTGTAAATAATTTCGAGGGTTCACATCTGCCAGGCGTCCCGTGACGGCTCAATTTTTTTGACAGTTTGAAACTGAGATTAAATAGAATCTGCGTTCTTCCAGCAATCTTCTTTTATTTAGTGCTCTAAATACTTCTGACTTTGTTCATTTTTCCTTTCATATTCAGTTCCATCTTCTCTGGAATGCGCTTCCTCTTGATATCAAGACGGCCACCACAAGGTATGCATTTAAGAGGAAATTGCAGAGTTATTTTGAAAACAAATAGCGTAGAGTCACCTCAATTACCTCTTTTTCTTGAATTTGTATGAAGGGATATATTATAGTAAATATGTAATGTACGTGTATTATAAGTTTATAACCTCATCAGAGCACCCACCATCTGATTCTTAACCACCCTTGGTTGACTGGTAGAGAATGCCTAAGGCATTAAGTCCGCCTTTGTACCTTATTGTGTGCGAGAAGTTTAAATAAATAAATAATACGAACGTTTTCAAAATTCACGAATTGCCGCTTAAGCCTGATCTAGACGTGTGTAATGTATCATGTAATGTAATACGAATAGTAAGGACGGCATACAAACTCAACGCGTTCCTATTTGTGTTCGACTGGGAGAGCCTTTGTGTTCGCGCTATAAACGACAGCCGATGGATCAGCGCGAGCGCCAGCCCGAGCGTTCATCATCATCATTTTAGCCGAAAGTCGTCCACTGCTGGAAATAGGCTTCCGGGGGTTGCCATAATCGCCGCGCTTGGCAGGCGGGTTGGCGTTCGCAGTATGGTGTTAAAATGCATAGAGAACGCTGCTGCCCATTCTCTAGTAAGTCCCTTAGTCACCATTTACGACACCCACGGGAAGAAATAGGATGGTACTATTCTTTTTCTTCTTTTTTTGGGGCGACTAGAATCAATTCTATTTTATTTGTAACTTTTGACGTTCAAAAGTGCTATTATGTGCCTATTTGAAATAAATAATTTGACTTTGACTTTGACTTTACGTCCGGTACCACACGGAACAGAGCCCGAGCGTTAGATGTACCTATACCTAATGCTCGTAGTCCACACGCAGAATTCTCGTAACATTATACCTACGATACATTAATTACATTACACACGTCTGGACCCGGCTTTAGGTTTTATCACCACACACTACATTCGGTTGTATTGAGTTCCGGAATTCTGTATCGCCATATATTTTTACGGTTAGAATCATAAAAATCAGCACATCTGGCCAACTTCAATCCACTATGGAACCTCAAAGGCGCTCCTTACAGTGTTATAATTGAGTTAAGTACAACAAATAAAACTGGAACATAAATACTTATTATATTTATTTTACTGCTAAAGCCGTAGACATTAACTAAGGGGAATGCGTTTCTGTGGGATTGAGGAAATGGAGGAAAATGGCTGAACAACTAATAAATCTTGATCTTTTAAACGAAGCTAATGTAGTAAATAGGTGCAAGAGGTCAGATGGAATAGCACGTGGAAGAGATCACATTAAAGGTTAGGCAGGCGTTTTAGAATAAGCCATTTCGCTAGTTAGGTTAGGTGTTCCGTTCGGGAGCGAGTCTATAGCCATACCTCGGGATGCTACTGAACAATTTCTTAGCGAAAATCTCACTAGCATTTTGCCAGACTCGGGCATCGAACCCAGGACAACACGATGGCAGTGCACGCTTACGGCGAGAGGATTTACCTCTACTTAAGGCGCGATAACCGACTTTTAATGATTTTATACTGAAGATCACGTCTAAACGAATAGTGTTAATGATTCAAAATTCAAATTCAAATTGATTTTTTTTTATTTCAGACCAAGGATCCCTATAGTGTTAGTAAGAACTTAGCCTATGTTAGTAAACTCGACAACTTAAAAATACAATAAATAAAAATTAATTGGCTACATGAACATGTGCACGCACATGTCTGCCAGCCATAAATGGTCCATCAACCTTTTGACGGCACGGTTGGCGCAGTTAGTTAAGCGATTGACTGCTGCGCTGCGTGTCGCGGGTTCGATTCGCGCACGGAACAAATATTTGTATGACCTACAAGTAGTTGTTCCGGGTCTGGCTGTTTGTGTATGTGAATTTAAATGTTTGTAAACGCACCCACAATACAGGAGAAATTCCAAGTATGGGGCAACGTTTTAAAAAAAAAAAAAAAAACCTTGTCCGCCAGTGTAGCTAAAATACTGTTCGGGCTACCCCTGAATCGCCGCAACATCGATTCACACCGTTTGCGCAATATTTAAAAAAAATATATGGTAAATTAGAGCATTTTCTCAATAACTGAACAATATGTGAATATTTTAGATTTTGTTTATATTACATAGTCAAATTAATTTGTAAAGTTTTGTCTAACGCGGATAAAAAACTGAGAATGGTGCAAAATCTACCAAGCGTATTTTTCTGAAACCTACACCAATTTAAAGATAATTTAAATAATAATCTTTTAGTATACGCGTTTTATTAAACTACCTTTTGTTTTTTGTATAATAAATTAATAATGCGTCAAATTGGGGACAGCGCTCCTTGATGGGCGAGTCCTATTACTGGCTGAACGTACGACGCGTTTCGTGCGCTCAGTACAGAACACGCAAGCTAACCACTCAAGGTCACTGGCATATATCTTAGTCTTAACTCATCGGGGAATACGGGTTTGATAATCTCAATCCGCCTTATTACAAAACAAGATTTATATTTTGACATGGCTTTTAAGCCATGTTTTTACGAAAAAAACTAACTCCATGGTAAACCATGGAGTCAGTTTTTGTAATAAGAACGTACAGTGATTGCAAAACCGTTCGTTATACAAAACTGTGTTTAGGAACTTTACCATAGTCGGAATAAAGTTCGAAATTCAATACTGGCTCCATGTTTTAAACCTGGGTCTGAAGATAAAACTTGTTTTGTAATAAGGGGGAATGAGTTTAGTGATAACTTCACTACGGTATCTTGACTCAAATCAGCTCGAACAAAATCCAAGTACACAATTCCCTCCACTTCGTACCACCACTACTTACAAACTTACCATCAAACTGTCAAATATTTTCTTAAATTACTACTACTTACGTTTCATTTCGTCTTCATGGTGCCATCAAGGAGTGTGGAGGTGCATATATCTAAGTAAATGTTGGGTCATTCACGGGTCAATCTCCCTTAGGGCATCGCACTGAAAATAACAGTCTTGTTCTGATGTAAAGAAGGGGTTGCACTGGGTTTATTTTTGGGTGAATTGAGAATTTCGCATTGGTATTTGGACCCACAGGTTGTACGTCCGAATCCGTATGCATAAGTCATAAGTAATTTATTAATGAACAATAAATTGTATTAGAATCTGAAATTATGGTATAAAAAATAGAAAATTAAATGACATATGGAAAAACACGTTAAATATTAAAACAATGCATAAATACAACATAATTATATAGGAATTTAGAAAGAAAGAAAAGAAAGAAAGAAAGAAAAATAATTTTATTCGTCACAGAAACACGTGCCTAGGAAAACACAATGTAATGATCTTCAACAGGATAAAGACACATATTCAACTATTCAACAGAAAACTTTTAAGTTGATTTTTAAAAGAGCTTGAGTAGATAGCGCTTTTTATATCTAGAGGCAACTTATTAAATAATATAACCGATTGGTATCTGGGATTGTGCTCACAATATTCAAATTAGGCTGTACCTTGTAACGTTTAATGTCTTATAACAATGTGTAAAAGTTTATTTTCCCGAATAAATAAAATAAAATAAATAAATAAATAAGCATACACTATCGAGCCTGATATGGAAGAACATCGTAAGCGACAGAATGTAGGTATTTCAGTTTTTCAAGAAATAATAAAATAAAATTAATAAAATAATCAATAAAATACCTCTCCTGTACATTTTAATTTATGTCGCTTACGATGTTCTTCCTTATATGGCTCGATATACAATACGTGCATGAGAGGCGAAGCCTTTACCACTGGGCCATCACGACATTCATCCTTCTCGGTATCAGAAGAGGCTTTGCCCTGTAGTAAGTCAATGATAGGCTGGTATTTTATTTTGGGTAAATTGAAAATGGTCTGAAGGAATTGAATGTATGGTGAGAATATGAAAATAAAAATAATAATTATAATTGAATATCTTTGATGTGCATCAATCGTCACTGACACTCCATTCTAGAAAAAAAAATGATAGCGATGACAATCTTGATTTCATGCCAAAACAAAATTGATAATTAAATAATGACAAATTGATGGACAGTTAGCTTAACGGCTACGGTGTCAGCTGGCGAACCAACGCCCGAGTGTTCCAATCCATTCCGTAGCACAATAGATAATGAACCAAAATATAATTTATTTTAATGTTTCACATTTAAAAAAAAAACATGGGCATAGGGACTGCCAACATAAGTGAAAATGTAACGCCTAAAGAAGTTTTCGATTGAATAAAATAATGATTATCTAAAACACAATTTAAACAATGCACAGTATACACAAATTAAACTTATCACGTGGTCAATTTAACTTCACTTACTGCCACTACAGCATGTCGGCACTGGCATGTCGATGACGCGAATCGCGCCAGAAGTTTCAATTGAAAAATTAGGAATGCTGATTGTGTGCACACACTTTTTCTGTCCTCTATCACAAGAGAACAGGGCCTCAAGTCTGCTATTACAATAGTGTCAGAATGGTCGATCATTGATTTCATAATTGTTGATTTTGACAAGTATGATAATCTACTATTATAATAGCGTCATTATGACTTTCCAATGGTCGGCCACTGACACTACATTGAAAGAATTTGCATTTATTGGTAATCTCGTACATAACGACAAATTAATGACATTTTTACTAATGGGTTTTATAATAATGGCAATAAGACAATGCCATTATAATAACACAGTTCTATTACGAGAACAATGACCGACCAATGATCGACCATTATTAATTTACCAGATAACGAACTTTTAGCAAAATGACAATGGCATGACAATGGGATCGTGTTGGAATGACTGAATTTATAAAAATAACAGACTTCGCCCCCAGAACAAATGTATCAAAATTCAAAATAAAAAATCTGCTTCTCCCATAGCACTCCCACCCTTACCTATCTTCCATCGGATAGTAGCACGTCGCTGTAGTTCACGTCGCGTGATATTGGGCGGAGCAGAATTATGTGCATTCCAACGCGAAGGGCGGCTGCAATAGAACCTCTTTTTCGAATTTTTCGACTCAAATCGTATTGTACAAAGGATGGGTGACGGTTTGGGGGACCTAGTATGAAAGGGATATTCGGAAAATTGGTGAGTGAATGACAATGATTAAATCGTGAAGAATCACCGGTTTCATTGTGACCAGTGCCTCTTTTCAAAAAACTGGCTACTTGCGTGTCGGGCCACGCTCAATGAAGGGTTCCCGTAGTGGGGAATAATTTATCCTAAGAACAAACTTAGCATTATAGTTGAAAAACATGTTCTGTCATACATTCCAACAGCAAATCTAAGTTTGTACGCACAATATTGAGACATTTCCCATGTTATTTTAAGATCATTCAATTTCTTATAGGTTTTCCTGTAATCTATAAGTAAAGTACTCTTTTCTGTATTGTTTCAAAATTTTAGGCTTAGTAGTTTCGGAGATGAGGGAGGGAATGGTCAGTTTTCATCTATTTTCTTAAATAATTTTAAAAGTATTTAGTTTGAAATTATAAAAAAAATATATCTGAAATTCTTACAACAAGTCCTTTCATTTGATATGTCAGGCAGTACAATATGCAAAACTTTTTTTAAATTTTTATATTTTGCCCCCCAAAAGTGACCCCCATATTCAATACTAATTTATTTACGTTACACTTCCGTGTTTGGATCAAAGAAGTTAATATGTGAACCAAGTTTGAACATAGTCGGTCCTGTAGATTCGAGTGATCCTTTATGGGTTTCGGTTTGTCCTTTTGAGGCACAGAACTCTAAAAACAACTATGTATCATTTACGATTAGATAAATTGACGATTTTTTAGTCATCATGTTTATGTAAAACCGCCATATTAATTCTTTAGATAAACTTTATTTGACCATTAAAAAATCAACCCTTATTATCAATCTACTTTCAGACTTATTATTTTACTTATCGAATCTGGCAACATTGTCTATACCTACTAAATATAAACGCTGAGGGTGATTCGTCGTGAAGAACAAAACCGGCCAAGTGCATGTCGGACCACGCACAATGAAGGGTTCCGTAGTTGGGATGAATTTATCCCAAAAACAAACTTAACATCGTAGTTGAAAAACATGCTCTTCCATACATCGATATACGTTACAGTCAATTCTCCAACTGCAAATTTAAGATGGTTGACTATTACTCGTTAACTTGTGAAGCCTACTTAGCTGTAACAGTTTTCCTTTTAATTTCGTTATATATACTATTGCCATGAATTTTTTCACACATACAAAACCAACCATTTAGCTGGCAGGGGGGGGGGGACACTTGACTCTAACAAAAAATAGCACTTTAAAGCTTAATATTACGCAAACGGATCCCTTAATTGAAAAATAGTTTTGCCAAACCCACAATATTTTTGAACGGCCTATCCAACGATACCCCACACCATGGAATAGACGAGAAAAAAAAATATCATCCCCATTTCACGTCTAAGGGAGGTACCCTAAAAAAAATTGTCTTTCATAATTTTATTTTACCATTTTTTTGACATGATTAATATGTATACCCATGCCAAATTACAGCTTTCTAGGACTAAGCGTCTCTGAGCTAAGCTGGGGACAGACGGACGGACGGACAGACAGACAGACAGACGGACATGGCGAAACTATAAGGGTTCCTTGTTTACTACGGAACCCTAAAAAGCGCGGTCGCTCCTCTGCTAGTTTGTAAGTAATTGTACACATAACTATTGTATTTTATTTAACTGAGACAGTATGGGGAAGTCAAAAACTTATATTCATTATTTGGTAATTTCGTTAGTAAACCCTTTCTAATTCAGGTATAACTATTGAATAAATAGTTGTGTTTAAATCTAACTAACAATAAAAATGTGCCTTTAACTTATTTGGCGTATACAACAAAGAATATTTTTTACTGTCTTCCTAATCAGCTCAGCTGGATTTTGTAACTCACGTTGCTATAGAAATGGTAACGGCACAACAGAAGTTGCATGGCAACAACTTCTCAGTAATGAAAACGCCTTTGAGGTTGCCAGTCTTCTCTCAATTTTACCCAAGATTAGTTCATAGTTGTCGAGAGTGACATGATTTCCAAATATTAATAAGATATGTACCTAGTGATTTTAAATCAACATTTCATAGGTCTCTCCAAAAGAAGGGAGTAGGTTGCCATAATCACCACGCTTGGCAGACGGGTTGGCGATCGCAGTATGGTGTTAAAATGCATAGAAAACGCTGCTGCCCATTCTCTAGTAAGTCCCTTAGTCGCCTTTTACCCACGATACCCACGGAAAGAAATAGGATGGTGCTATTTTTTACGTCTGGCACCACACGGAATGGATGGTTTTTTAAAGGAACGGAATGGAAACATGAAGTTTGGAGTGCCGCCTAGTTTCTAAGTTAATTCTCTTCGAGCCTCAGAACCTAAAGGTTGTTTTCAAGAAGTCTTAAAGTCTATACTGATATACTATCAGTATAGACTTTAAGACTTCTTGAAATTGAGTACCCAACTAAATGGTTTGTTAAATATTGGCATAAACCAAGTTTTTATTTATATTCTTGCATACACACAAACCAGTACTTTTACGTAATTATCAAATTAGGTAATTTATGACTACGCTGATACAAAAATCATTTAAAGCAAATCACATAACTTCAATGTTACATTTAGTATTTAAAACACTACAAATCTTATTAATATTTGGAAATCATGACAAGAGGTGTGACCTTATAATATATCATTACACAAAATTAAACATAGGAAACAATGCAAACACGTTATAATCGTAATTATTCAAAGCTTAAAATACATTTGCAAAAACGCAAACAAAATATATTAAAATGCAATAAGATACACAGAAGGAATCCATCCAACTGTCTGACCCAACAAAGCAAGTCAACTATTGTTCCCCGAGGCACTGTAACTATTATTCAATTTACTACGAGCTCGAAAACAAGAAACATAATCCGAAACTAGTATAAAGGAAAAACACTTGCAACATCCGATTATCTGGCAGAAGTCGACACAACTCCACCTCACCTCATTGGGCAATACGTAACGAAGAATCGCCTGATGAAAATGTAAACGGAATGATAGCCAATGAGCGTGCTATGGTTATGTTGTGTGGTGTGGCGTGTTGCAAGTCGGTTTTCGGCTTTATCCGTTACCGGTAAGGAAGGAAATTGTTATTATGAAGATTTCGAAATATTGTATGTAGTATTTGGAAAGCAATATAATCTGTGAAGTATATTTTAAGGAGAAGGGGTATAACTTGATCTTTATTTGTGTTGATACCTAAATCAATCAACTCAGCTTATAGCAGTCCACTGCTGGACATAGGCCTTTCCCAGGCTACGTCACAACACCATGTCCTAATCCAGTCTGTCCCAGCCACCTTTTTAAGGTCGTCGGTCCATCTAGCTGGGGGGCGTCCCACACTACGCCTGCCGATATGCGGTCTCCACTCCAGGACTCGTCTGCTCCACCGGCCATCGGTCCTTTAACAAACATGGCCAGCCCACTGCCACTTCAGCTTGCTTACTCTGCATGCGATGTCGGTAACTCCGGTTCTCTTCCGGATAACTTCATTTCTGATCTTATCCTTCAGAGAAACGCCGAGCATAGCCCGCTCCATAGCACGCTGAGATGCCTAAATTGCCTTCAAGAAAATTCACAGCCCGGTAAAGGCTACATGATATTTTTCCATTCTAAATCCCCAAAACTATAACCGTGTTCACTCACCCTCTACAAAAACATTTTCACCCTTACAGAAATCAATCTTGCACCATCGAACGTCAAAAAACCCCATTCATCATTTCTACTGGCCGAGCTAACCCGGTCAACGCACCCATTTGGAAAACATCGCATACTTGCGAACTGAGAGCGGTTTCCTTGATAACACTGGACAAATCGGTATACCTCTCTACAACTTGGAAAACTGATTTTTATTGAATCGTTTGAGATAAGAATGGGTGTTGGAAGTTGAAGGCGCCAGAACCATCGTCTGACGCCAAACTTTGCTCGTCAACATTTTTCAAAAGGATCGCGTTGAGTTCTTAGAGTACACTGTGTTTTTTTTTGAGTGTCTAACGTGGTAAACAAAGATGGTACGAAAATGAAGTGTTCTCGTATCTAACACCAACTTTTAGGTTGTTATAAACGATTGTATCTTTATATGAAAAACGTTATACAGTATGTACTCGTATTAAGTAACTTTTACCAATCTTACACCCAATACTGCTTCGAATTACCCATTTAAACCCATTCATTTTCCGAAAATTGAAAGTCAGTCCGCCATGTTTGTTTATATATAGACAAGTAAAGAAGAACACACTTTAGTGTATCGCTACAACGTATTTCTCATTTAAGTTTTAGTTCTACGAGTAACAGTTGCCTGTATTGCATAAGTTTTGCGAGATTAATATACATCAGGTTCTAACATACATTCCTACAATCGTTTGAGGAAAGTTTGTATGCAACTTTATACGAGATAATACGTCATGCTTAAATAAATTATTTATATTGTGCATAAGACTTAGGGCACATTCACACGTACGACAACTTGTAGATCGTGTACTTGTGATCGGGCCCTTATCCGAGTCGTCACTGTTCTGATTCGTCATTGAAAAAAAAAAAAACAAAAGAT
Organism: Tiliacea aurago; assembly: GCA_948098905.1. Lineage (NCBI taxonomy): Eukaryota > Metazoa > Arthropoda > Insecta > Lepidoptera > Noctuidae > Tiliacea > Tiliacea aurago. The sequence continues at coordinate 17,947,032 of OX402586.1, read as the reverse complement.
CATGATTCTCAAGGCCAATAACTTGTAAAGCCTTCTTATTGTCGTGATTTCTTTGATTTAGTTTAAAAACAATGTATTCTTTTAATACCGAATTATAATATTCACTGTTGCAGCACTGTCAAAGTACAAATTATTAATGTTGTAATAAACTTTTAAATGTATTTTCATTATGGCAACTGAATGTATTATTTTACTTTGGCAACACAGAAATAACGGTTATGATATTATCGTTATTTCTGAGTGGAGGAAAAGTCATTTTAAATTGTAAAATGTAGTACCGAGCTAGTCGTCGTTTGGTTGTGAAACAGTTCAGTTGTGCGGAATAAAGTGTTAGCAAGAAAAGAGTGTATACTTTCAAATTATAGTCCGGTCAATTTAGATATCCAACGGTAAAAAAAATCGCACCCAGCTCAAAGTTCGTAGGATTGTTCAAAACACTATCATAAATGAAATATAAAAAATCCTCATCGATCCGATAACTGGATAAAAAAATACTCTGGTTCAAAGGTCACAAAAACGGGTTCTCGCGATTTTCAGCAAAACAGTTTTATCATAAAATTAGTTCAAACAAAAATTATAGATCAGATAATTATAAAAAATGTCTCAATACTTTTTTTCCTAAGAGCCACCGTTTCTGAGATATAACGATTCAAAAAGTTGAGAGTTGGCATAATTTGGTTTTAGTTGACTATTTTTTGGTCTAATTTGACCGGACTATTAGCTGTGATAGTTTTCCTTTTAATTTCGTTATATATTACTGCCATGATTTTATTCTTATATCCATAAACAACAATTTAGCTGGCAGGGGCATACTTGGCTAACAAAAAATAGCAATTTAAAGTTTAATATTACGCAAACGGATACCTGAATAGAAAAATGGTTTTGACAGACCCGCAGTATTTTTGAACGGCCTATCCAACGATATCCCACACCATGGAATAGACGAGAAAAAAAAATATCACCACCACTTTACGTGCAAGGGAGGCACCCAAAAAAATTGTTTTTCAAGATTTTATTTTAGCACTTCGTCGGCGTGATTAATATGTATATCCATACCAAAATATAGCTTTCAAGTACTATGACTCTCTGAGCTAAGCCGGGGACAGACAGACAGACGGACATTCACAAATTTTGTGATGACTGTTAACAACGGAACCCTAAAAACTAAACCTTCACGACCTTTAACATCCTGGCTAGCCAAACCAATTTCCTGTATTCCTACTTCTTCTTCCTCCTTTATTATAAGAACATCTAGCAAGATAAGTCTTCTCGTCTCTCTTCTCTGCACTATAAGTCAATAGTAGGTACATACACTTGCGTGAGAGGCCGCCACCTCCTTCTGCGAAACAGTAATGCTCACGAAGGAGGAAGCGGAACGCGTGAGGGTGAGGCAGGGCTCGCGCCCTCACGTCCTTAGTCACCGCAGGAGACGCCCCAGGCGTCGGGAATCGCAGGCCGATTCCCGGACACCGTAGGCGCGGGCTTGCGGACGGTGAGCGATGGGTAGCTCGCCGTCCGATAAGGACCAGGCCCGGGTCAACGGCGCGTTGTATTCCACGCGCGCCTCGAAGAGATGTCAGCACCAATTGACGGAGTCCGAAAGCGTCAATGCCTGCCAGGGTTACGAGCCTGTCGGTAAGGGATATCGTGGCCCTGGCATTCAGGCATTTGAAGGAACACGGTGGGTTTTAGTCAGTAAAAGTCTGACACACCGCTCCGCCCAGAGCGGGAGAAGTTATTTGATAATTTCCCAACCAAAAAAAAAAAGTATATACACTTACGACTTAATTTAAAGTATTTGCAAAAGAAACCCGCGTTTACTTTAAGTTGCATCTGTGATTCTGTTTCTACAAGATAGTAAGTACATCTTCGTACCATCTTTTATCTCAAAAGAGATTCCTCTTTACATCAGAGTAGTAAATAAAATCTTCGCTTTGACTCGATTTTCTTCGTCGCTTTTTGAAAGGAGTAAGTATGAAAATATTATGATTAAACTTAGCGTATGTTCGTGTAAGTCGGGCAGTGGGTGAGGTGGAGATATGTTTGTAATGATTATGTCAGCTGTTTTTAGAATGTCTTGCTGAGCTTTTAGTGGACGTTAGTAGATTAAGAAGTGCAGCTTCCAATGTAAGATTCAGTTTGGTTCATTTATATTTAGTTGATGTTTTGCAGTTTAGAGCATTAAGAACTGTATGTTCTTAATATGAGTTTAAATATGTGAACATATTGTGTGATTGAATGAGCATTTACGTATCAAAAATTAAGTCGCTGAAATTGCGTTGGAATCAGTTTGCACCACTCTCCACGCACAAAGCTGTCACAAAACTAGCAATTCATGTCAAACATTTTTCTCGACTCATTTTGAGCGCCGCAAATAATTAAAACACACTTTAACGGGTTTACGGGCTTATAATTTAAGATAAAATGCAAAATATTACATAACTACCAAACCAAATACTACCCTCAACATTAATAAGCTCCCCAATTCCGCTGCTTTTATACAACTTCCTGAATGTATACTCAGTCCATATACATCATATTTTCCGCGCACAAAAACCAAGTTTTTTACTATCCGTTGACCAAACGGTATAGAAAAAGCCACGTGCAATGCTCAAATTTAGTTGCCGAAACAAAGAATTCGGTTTTCACAACGCTCGAATGAGTCTTCGTGAATTGAAGAAGTTGAGTATAGGACAAATTCCTTGATTCATTTTGTGGACTTAAATTACGCTCGTTTGGCAAGGACTTTTCAAAACATTCTTTAGTAGTCGAGTAGTAAATTACTTAGAAAATATTAGATCAACCGAACGCTAATGTAACGTCAAAAACATACTCCAACTTACCTTTTGACAACTTCCTGAATCGATCCATAGTCAATACCTATCATGTTTTCCCCGCACAAAACCAAGTTTTTTTACTATCCGTTGACCAAACGGTAGCATATAGAGAAAGCCACGTGTAATGCTCAAAGTGAGTTGCCGAAGAAACAAAACATTCAGTTTGCACAACCCTCGAATGAGTCTTTGCGAATTGAAGAAGTTAAGTAAAAGACAAATTCCTGGACTCATTTTGTGGGGCGTATATTACGCTCGTTTGGCAAGGACTTTTCAAGACATTATTTAGTTGTCAAGTAGTAAATTACTTAGAAAATATTAGAAACGAACGTGAAAAACCTACACCCCAACTTACCCAACTTTTGACGACTTCCTGAATCGATACACAGTTTATACATACCATATTTTCCGCGCACTAAAAACTAGTTTTTTTACTGTCCATAGACTAGGCGGTGGTCCATAGAGAAAGCGACGCGTAATGACTCCAGCTGTCATTAGCCTGCCTCTCCCGGCAGATTGAAAATTTAACGAGCGCCATCCCTGATACACGGTTGAACGTCGCATCTTAATACAGTTCTTTATGTGTTTGTTTTTTAAATCTTTGTAAGATGGAGGGTATATCCCAGGGTATAGACTTTAAAGGTTTTAGCGTTGGATTCTATATTTAGCACGGTCTAACTTTGCTAGTATATATCATTTTGTATTTATTTAAATCACAATTATAACAACTTTACAGACTCATCCAAGGCGATGTTATAAGTCACACTTGCACAAGTTTATAAAAAATAAATGACGTGTAAGGAAAATTACACACAATTAAATAAAATCACATCATCACACTATATCACACTAATATTATAAAGGCGAAAGTTTGTGAGTGTGTGTGTTTGTTACTTCTTCACGCTCAAACTGCTGGACCAATTTTGATAAAATTTTGTATGGAGGTAGCTGACATCCTGGATTACATATAGACTGCTTTTTATCCCGATATTCACACGGAATCGAGACGCGGGTGAAAGCGCGGAGCGTAGTAAAAAATAAATGACTTGTAAGGAAAATTACACACAATTAAATTAAATTTTACTAGAAACATGACAACGTTTATAGTATCAGACCTCTTTCAATCATTATTTGTGCCATTTCAATGAATCTCGGCAGGTTTTACCCAAATATATCCTCCAAAACTGTAATACTGTTAGCAATACGTGCAGCTTCTGGCTTAAGCATAATCAGCCTGTATTGTTCCCACTGCTGGGACACTGGCCTTCTCTCTGTGAGAAGGAGTGGGCCACAATCCACCACGCGGGCCCAGTGCGGGTTGGTGGATGTCACATGTCTTCGAATATTTGGTTCTAGGACATGCCGGAAGAAACGGTGAAGGAAAATATCGTGGTTTCCTCACGATATTTTCCTTCACCGTTTTGAGAGCAATAGTGATGAAATGAAATACAAAGTCAAAGTCAAAATCAAATTTTTTATTTCAAATAGGCACATATAAGGCACTTTTGAACGTCAATATTTACAAAAAAATAGAATTAATTCTAGTCGCCCCTTCCAAAAGGTAGTTTCGTATGGAGAAGAATGGGCAAGAAACTCCACCGGTACTCTTTTAAAATCTTGTACAATCTTTTTATGGGTACATTAATTATGTAATTATATGTGAAGCCGATGCACCTAGAATAAAATTACTATACCACAATAGGTAATAAAAAGAGTTAAGAATGAAGCAATGACAGATAAATTAATTATGTGATAGATACATGGTGCTGACATATTTACAAAAATTGTAATAAACGAACGATTAATATATACGATCATACAAAAAGTGAAGTACCTGGCTGGGTTCGAACTCAGGACCTACAACTCGTAAGTCGCGGCCGTTACCACTGGGCCACCACTGCTCTGTTAAAATATACAAGGAGTTTAATACGTTGGCTACGAGAGGAACTGAAAAGAGCCCCCCCACCCAACCCCCGGGGACCTAAGATTAAGAAAGGTTTTAAATAAACTTTACCATAGTTTTACTCGAGTTCCCAAGGAGGGGTGCTCGCCAGAGCACATGCTGCTGCGAAGCCCACCGTTCGGTGGGCTCGCGCCACCCGCTGGGCTATTGCCCTCTGAGGCGCCCGCAAGGCCGCGGCGTTCTCCCTCCTATGGAGGGAGTCTTCCCAAATGGGAGCGCCGTAGAGCGCCATACTCTTCAAGATGCCGGCGTAGAGTTGCCGGCATCGCGCGCTCGGCCCCCCCAAGTTGGGAAGCAGCCAGGAGAGAGCGCCCGCGGCCTTCAGCAGGCGCGACGACAGCCCGCTAAAATGCGGGCCGAAGCGCCACCTGCTGTCGAGTACAAGGCCCAGATATTTCATCTGGGCCTTCACCTCAATTCTGACGCCCTCCACGAAGATGTGGGCGTCAGGTGGGGGGCGCTGCCAAGGCCCGTGGAAGAACACGGCCTCGGTCTTGTGCAGCGCCACCGCTAAACCTAGGCGGCGGATCCTCCCCGCGACCAAGGATCCGCCCGCCGAGGCCAAGTTGGCCGCCTCCCTGAAACTCCCCCCCCGGGCGGTGAGGAGAGTGTCATCCGCATAGCAGATGACACTCGTGCCTCGGAGGAGAGTTCCCCGCAAGAGCCAATCATAGCCGACGTTCCAGAGGAGAGGACCTACGACCGACCCCTGTGGAACGCCGGCTTCAACGGCATACCGCCGGACTTGGCCAGTCCTATCCACCAGGAGGATCGCCCGATCCTCCAGGTAGCTGGCCAGCAGACTGCGCAGGTATCGAGGCACTCCGTGGAATCGGAGCGCCTCTAGGATGGTGGAGTGGGGGACGGAGTTGAAGGCATTGGCTATGTCGAATGACACGGCCAACAATCCGTCCCCCGCTTCCATCACCTCCTTCACCTGCCCCTTAAGGCAGGCCAGCGCGTCCACCGTGGAACGCTCAGCCCGAAAACCGAACTGAGCTTCCGACAAGTCCGGCCCAATATCCCGCAGATGGCTCTTTAGGCGAGCAGCGACTATCCCCTCGAACATTTTACCGACCTCATCGAGCAGGACGATGGGCCGGTATGCTGAGGGGGAGTCTGCTGGGCGGCCCTCCTTGCGAAGGAGGCACAACTGCCCCTCCTTCCACGGTTTCGGGAACCTTCCAGACGCAAGACATGCGCTGAAGAGGTCCCGAAACCTTTCCTCCATTTGAGTGGCAGCGATCGCCACCACTCTTGCTGGGACACCGTCGGGGCCCGGAGCTGTCTTCTTGGCGCGGATGTGGAGAATCGCCGCGCCAAGTTCCGACTCCGTGACAGGAGGGGCCTCCTCCTCCTCCTCCTCCTCAGCTGGCGGAGCTGTCCCCAGCGGTGGGTCCATCACTGGTGGGGTGAAGTTGCCCCTGCACGGAAACAGGGACTGAACCACCCCATCCAGGAATGAGGGCTCCAGGGTCTCGGCCACCGGGGGACCAAAGGGGCGCAGCTTGTTGCGCGCTGCCTTGTATGGTCTCCCGTAGGGGTCGTTGTCGAGACCCTCCAGCATCTCCTCTCTCGCCGAGTCTCTGGCGGCGGCGATGGCCCGATCGAGGGCCATTTTTGCCCCCAAATACACCTCATAGAGGTGGTCCTCGTTGGGTCGGTCCCGTAGACGCCGCCGCCGGCTCCGCGAGTAAGCCCTCCTTGCCGCCACACACGCTGCTCGAAGCCCCACCAGCTCCGCCGACCACCAATACACGGCGCGATTGGGTAGTGGTCGGCGAGACCGAGGCATGCTGGAGTTGCATACCTCGGTCAGAGACTCCCTCAGGTGCCCCGCCACGGTGTCCACATCCAGGCCAGCGGAAGGCGGCGAAAGCCAGTCCTGGACGAACGCCGCCTCCGCCGCCGCCTCCCTATCCAGGCGGGCGAGCGCCCACCGTGGGAACGGTGATCGCCACGCCGAGAGGGGCTGCGACCCTCCGCGACCACTGGTGGAGATGTCGAACCGCACGTAGCGGTGGTCCGACATAGTCTCCACCAGGTCCACCCGCCAGTTCAGCACGCGCGCGGCTAACGCAGGGGTGGCGAAAGTGACGTCCACTATTGAGCCACCCTGCCGCCGCACGCATGTCTGGACGCTCCCTCTATTCAAGAGGGAGAGTCCAGAGGAGGCTGCCCACATCTCCACTGCCCGCCCGCGAGCGTCGGTGGCCGGGTTGCCCCAGGTTACCGACTTGGCGTTCAGGTCTCCCAGTACGGAGACCTGACGCGGCGCCGCCCTGCCGACCACGGCTGCCAGGACTCCGAGATAGTTCTCGAAGTCCTGAAGGGGACGGTTTGGGGAGAAGTAGACCCCCACAAGGGCCAAATCTCCCCACGCGGCGGCCACGTATCCCGGTCCCCTCTCTAATAGCGAGAGGGGAGGGGAGTCTGTGGAAGACCGCGCCGCTAGTGCCACCAAGCCGTCCTCGTCACCCAGCCAGCTGCCGGGGATCGAGTAAGGCTCGGTGACCGCCGCAACGTTCACCAACCACTCGGCCATGACCTGCACTACCAGGTCCTGGGCCGCTCTGCAGTGGTTGGTGTTCGCCTGGAGGATGCGATAGTCGGAAACCATTATTCCGACATCGCACCAGTCTCCTCAGCTACCGCCGCTGGAGGTACAGCGGCGACGTTGGCGGCGGCCGTGGCAACAGGGCGAACCTGTGCCGGCACCACGCCCTTCCTCGCGGGGGGCTTGCAGCCCCTGCCCGCCATCTTGTGGTCCGCGGGACGGCCACTGGCAGCACACGCCACACAGTGTGGCGCGGAGGCGCTGCAGCAAGCGGCACCCCTGTGTCCCTCCTGCCCGCATCGGTAGCAGGCGTCTCCCCAGTCGAATTTGGAGGGACACGTGGGTCGGGTGTGGCCGAACGCAAAGCACTTGAAACAGCGCACCCGCTGTTCTTCAAGTGGCCGGACCACAGCCGAGCTGAAGCCCACAAGGAGCCGTCCCTTGGTCGCAGCAAGGACGGCCCCAGCCACGGCGACTGGGCACTCCACGCGGATGATGCCCATTCCGCGGCGGCCGAGCCTGATGGCTCTACCCTTGACCGCGCCCGCGTCGCAGCCTCCAGCCGCAGCAACGGCCGCCACCACATCCTCTTTGGTGACCGAATCGTCCAGATCGGCCACCTCTAAGGCTGCGGTCTTAACGGGCCTGACGACCGTTGCCGCATCCGCGATCACCTCTTTCAGCTTCGTCGCGAAGAGGTCCGCATTCGTGCCGCGCTGTTCCCCCCCGAACTCGAAAATTCGAGCCCCGGTTAGGGTTCGGCGGCACGTTATATTGCTGATCCCCAGCTGGGAGGGATTGGCATTGGGACGAGCCCGTTTTAGGACGGACTCGTAAGTCTCGCCCCGCTCCGCGGCCTCCGGGGTGATGGTCACCACGACGGCCGCGGTTCTGGGAGGAACCTGCTTCCTTCCACCGGCCGGACCCCTTTTGGCTGCATTACCTGCAGTCGCAGCGGGCTTGGGGGCTGACTTTTTCCCCTTTCTCTTCTTCTTGCCCTTTCCCCTCCTGACCACTTCCGTCCACGACTGGTTGGCCGGGGTGGTGGAGGGAAGAAGGGCGTCTTCGTCCTGCGAGTTCTGGGTCGCTGCTGGGGTGGCAGACTACACAGACGCTCCCTCTGCGCTTGTCGCAGGGGCATGAGGACCCGCCTTGGTCCTCTTGCCCTTACCCTTGCCCTTGCCCTTGGAGGGCTTTGCACCCGATACCGGGCCCGCTTGAGGCACGGGTTCCGGCTCCTTCGGCGGCGGACTCCTGTTTGCCGCTAGCGGCGGGCGGAGCCGCTTTTCCGGCAAGAGCCGGTCCTCTATGCCTGCGAAGCAGGCCCTGGTGAAGGCCCTCTCCTCCAAGGCAACCTTGCGGAACATTTCCTCAAGGCTGGCAGGGGAGAAGGGGGGGCCTGTCACCACCGGACCCGGGGCAGACTGGACAGGCCTCGCCGTGGCTTCGGCCAGCTTCTGGTGAAGCTGGCTGACCTCCGCCTGTAGGCGATCAACCCTCGCCTGCAGCTGCCGCGACTCGTCCGTGGCCGTCCGCTTCACCAGCTCCACCACAATGCCGTGCAAGCTGGCGGCCCGGCATTTGAGGGCCTTCTGGAAGGTCCCCTTCAAGTTTGAGGACTTGGAGGCGACCTCCAGGACCTCCTCCTTATCCTCAAGAGCCATGCGCTCCAGTTCCGCCAGGGAGTGGTCGGCATACAGCACATTTGATGCGCCATAGCCAGCCCTCGACCTGACGATTTGCGCCTGTTTTTCCTTGGCGGCGACCCTCTCCTCCAGATCCAACTGGATTTGCGCCCTTTTCGCCAGTTTTAGCTGGCGCTCGGCGTCCACCAAGCCCACATCGTGGGTACGAGCCGCAGAAGAAGTCGAAGCCTTTTTCGACCTCGACTTCTTCTTCGCCTTACCCACGGCCGACTCCGAGGAGCCCTCGGAACTCTTCCGCTTGAAGCGGTCGCTCTCGGCCGCCGACGTATCCATATTGGACTCGTCGGAGTCCGACAACTCGTCCGGCCTACAAAACAAGCTGGCCGCAGATGGTGCGCGGTCAGCTTCCGACGCCAAAGCGTCGCCGGCGTTGGATTGGCCCTGAGAAGGGCCGTTGGGTTGGCCCTGAGAAGGGCCGTTGGGTTGGCCCTGAGAAGGGCCGTTGGATTGGCCCTGAGAAGGGCCGTTTGAATCGCCCTGGGAGGAGCGATTCGTGACAAATCGGCCAGACGCATCCCGCGTTGGCTTTCCCATCATGATAAAATTAAAACTCTCAGTATTCGTAGACGACCGCATGAATGCCTACGATTCACAGTGCACTTTAGCCGAGCCCGGTCTGCCACTCCGTTACGGTGGTCAGAACCGGGTCGTTGCCCAGGGGACGCGACGTGGACGCAAGCACTGTGGGGTGGTCCCCCTTCAAAACTTCACCTACCGTAAGTAGGTGAAGTTTTGACCAACCTGACTGTTTGACCAACAGCCAATAACCTCGATGCATCAAATATTTTGGCGCTACCGATACACCAAGGAGCTTCTTAGTAAAAGGATATTTCGAATGAAACAGTGCATAATTTTTACATCCAAGTGTACTTCGTGAAGTGGTTGGTCACAGTCGCACAGAATTCCATTAGGGACTTTTGGACGTAGGCCAGACTATTCGTGTAAATCGGAAGACTTTTGATTTTTGGCAGAGGCGGAGGTAGGTAGAATGTGTGAGGAAGATTTTTGGGGAATAGCGTGAATCATGTAACAGACTAGGTAGCATACACCTTTACCCCCTTATTCCAAAACAAGGTTTATCTTCAGACCCAGGTTTAAAACATGGAGCCATTATTGAATTTCGAACTTTATTCAGACTATGGTAAAGTTCCTAAACACAAAACTGTCAACTGTTCTTATTACAAAAACTGGCTCCATGGTTAAGCCATGTCAAAATATAAATCTTGTTTTGTAATAAGGCGGTTAGTGTTTAGAAATTGAAAGAAAGAAAGAAAGAAAAATAATTTTATTCGTCACAGAAACACGTGCTTAGGAAAACATAGACTCAAGCAAGTAAACATTAAAGAAAAAAAAAAACCCTATCTACATTAAAATCACGAGCACAAAAATAACAAATAGTCGGCAACTGCACGCCATGATTGTGACAAAAAGGCTTCTTCTTATACTGAGAAGTAACGAGCTTTAATGGTTTTTGGTGACTGGATGAGGTTACTCCACTAATCCACATTGACAATAACCATCATTGGAGATTTGTAAACGTTTCTTCCTGGTCGGTCGATTTGTTTGCGTCAATATTTTTAATTATTACAGAAAATTATTTTATCATAAAGCTGTTACGGGTATAATATTTTAAAACCTACGTAGGTATTTTTAAACTAATGATTTGGATTTGGGAACGCATTTTTTCCACAAATCCCCATTATGAGACCTCAATGGGGATTTGTGGAAGAAAAGTTCACAGATACCCAATGATGGGGATTGTCAATGGGGATTAGTGGAATAACCCATGTAAACCATTATAATCGAAGATGATCAAATATTTATTATTTAACAGCTTCGACCCGCGACTTTGTCCGTGTGACATTATCGTAGCTCTCTTTCAGTAAAAGAATATTCTTGTAATCAGTACTTCCAGAGATTATATCTTACAAACAAAATGTTTCTTCACTATAATAACAATATTCGTTAAAATAGATTAAGATGTAAAATCGTGATTTTTTATGCGTTTTGAAATACCATGTCATATTACGGGATATAGAAGTCTAACACCTTAAGGCGGAGATTTCTGAAAATGGTATAAAATGTGGGTTTTTAAAGCAGTGTACTCGTATCTCTTAAACCGTAAATATTTTTCCCAAATCAAAACAGTATGATATTTTCAAGTCTTTTTTGCATACGGTGATGGAACTTAAAACATAATTTAATATATTAAAAAAATCTCTCTCTTCGTTAACAGTTATAATTATAATTAAAAGTATACCAAAAATTGCAAATGCCAAACTGCATCCGGTGATGGATTAATTTTTATTAATAAGTTAATATCTAATTTTATACGATTTTATTTGTATTTTTACGCCATACGTTGTCATCGCGCATCTCCTTCTTTTGTATGCAATCAGACAGTGAAAGCGGTATACCTGTTGTCGGCGTCTTAAAACCGCCAGTTGCACGTAAGTCTATTAAAGTTAATTCCCCATTAAAAGTAATGCTGTCACTTTCTGACACGTTCCGTTAGATAAAGATAGCATTACTCTTAATTGGGAATTAAATTTAATGGACTTACGTGCAACTAGCGGTTAAAGTCATAGCGAAAAGCTTAAATTGAAAGTAAACATTTCCTTTCAGCTCCTTTCTTCGCTTTATTTACACCACAGTGTAAGAAAAATTTCTATGATACACATTTATTCATCCTTTCCACTTTCACCTTTTCCTTGTAGCTTTTCAAATCATGTGAACCAATACCTCATGCGTACATAAATTCCACATATAATATTCAGCCCTAACATTACGTTAGATAACATTCTCGTGAAAAATAAATCCAGTTCACTTACCTGCGTGGGAAAAGCAGTGACCTATAAAAACGTTCGCAGATCAATAAGTAGTTGCTTCCACATTATTATTTATGCATATTTGACCCTCTGATTTCGTTCGCATTTCAAATTCATTGGTCGGCCCTTACTGGTTGCGGAGACCACGAATTAAAATGTACTGTCCACTTCATCCGACGCGAGTGGGCCGCAAATAATTAGAAAACTCAACCCTCCCTTTGAGTATTTAAAAAAAGAAGTCGTGACGTCATTGACGCACTTCGCACTCAGTTTGCTTCGAATGTGTTTTAACTTTTTAGAGGCAACTTTACGCCTGGAGTTTTCTGACAAGATTTTTTTTTGTAAAATGCATGGAATATTTCTGTTAGATATTTTACTTTTGGCTACTTACTATATTTCATAGCTATTTGACTGGAAAAATCTCTTTAGATACGGACTATTTTGCGTGCACGACATTCAAAAATTCCTGCTTTATTTAAATGTCAGAAAAAGTGATTCATGAGCTCTTTACATTAAAGTTGGTAATATCTGAGATTTTCAAGCATGATTTATGCGTTATGCACTTGGATTTATCGCAATGTCGTTGCTTATTGGATTGGAAATTTATTAAGTGAATTAGTTTGTGATGCTCTACTTGGCTTTGTGATTCTATTCTCGAAGAATTCACTTTATACGATTGAATAATGACGACCTTACTATAATCGACCGAAGGTTCATTGAACCGTTTTTATTTAATGACATATGCCTCAGATATACAACCGATCATTTACAGTACCTTTTTGGTATTGTTGCTTAGGTTTTCGAACGTTTATCGCTACGTCCATGAAATATTTTCCTTGTACTTATCACGATATACCATTAGTATAAGAAAAATATCAACACTAACTTTCTCTTTACATTCTTTCTCGTGTAAAGGAGGGAAGAATAGAACATGAAACGATAAAAAACTTTGCACTCGGAACCATTTGCGAGAACTCAATGAAAACATTCCTGATACTTCGGATCACCCGCATAATTGATAGGAAAACAGTTCATACCCACATCGGAAGGATAAACTATGAGGTATATATCCAAAAGGAATCATTCCACCGTAATATATTCATTTATTCGCTACAATCTTTCATAGAATGCAACAGCAGTGCATTATGTTCGAACTACTGCGCTCTCGATTCAAACTCGCGCGTGAATTATACATGAGATGATATTCTCAATCTGTCGGCCGTCGTTACCAGTTAACCTGACCTTCCCTGCCTATCTTTTGTGCTGATGATACCGGAGCTACAGAGGTAAGGAAAGGTGGAATGAGGGGTCAAGTTATAATGGTTATGTTCGCTTATGTTTTCGTTGCCGGCGAAAGTTTGACAAATAGCTCGCAGTGCAGTTCCAGTACCGATAAGCTGATAGGACCCTTCGTTGTGTGAGCGTTTTCCCAAGTATCAGTTTCGAGTTTCAAGTTTGTCCGTCCGCAGTGATTTATGTTATCGCTTTCTTTTTGTCGCAAATATTTTTGTTTGTGTAAGTAGTTTATATGTGAAACTGCGTAAAATATACGGAGTGGGATTGTATCTGGAAGTTAAGTTGGTCGGGTTGGGAAAACGATTTGTTTGTGGAATATTTTTACTTATGAGGGTATTGTTTTGAGCAGTTTTATGTGTATACTGTATGCGTAAATAATACAATAGAATACTCGTTTTAACGAGGTGAAGCGCCTGAAGATTCAGAATTTGTATTCATAAGTTTTTTACTTAATACGATGAAAAATGGTAACATATAACGGTATGAAAGCAACCTAATACAATTTTTACAATGGTAGCCAGTGAATTTATGAAAAGCTATCAGGTTGAGTAGGCACTATGAGATTATAGCTTCACTTTTTAGGGTTCCGTACCTCAAAAGGAAAAAACGGAACCCTTATAGGATCACTTCGTTGCTGTCCAGACCCGTTTTCTCAGGATCGCGTAGAGGTATCAAGTTGAAATTAAGACTCAGATATATGCCAGTGACCTTGAGTGGTTAGCTTGCGTGTTCTGTATTGAGCTCACGCAACGCATCGTACGTTCAGCCAGTAATAGTACTCGCCCATCAAGGAGCGCTGTCCCCAATTTGACGCATAATTAATTTATTATACACAAAAAAAGGTATTTTAATAAAACGCGTATACTAAAAGATCAATAATTAAATTATCTTTAAATTGGTGCAGGTTTCAGAAAAATAAGCTTGGTAGATTTTGCGCCATTCTCAGTTTTTTATCCGCGTTAGACATAACTTTACAAATTCATTTCACTATGTAATATAAACACAATCTGAAATATTCGTATCTTAAGTTCTTGAGAAAATGCTCTAATCAAAATCTCTCTAATTTAACATACATTTAAGTTATGCTTTCCAGTAGCTACAACTATTAAGATATCTGCCCCGTCTCAAAAAATCACTGTCTTATTTTGAAAATATTTGTCAAATATCCACACCGATAAAAAAAAAATAAGCTGCCTATCCACAATCATCATCATCATCATCTGCCCGCCTTTTCCCAACTATCTTGCGGTCGGCTTCCAGTCTAACCGGATGCAGTTGAATACCAGTATTTTACATGGAGCAACTGCCTATTTGACCTCCACAACCCAGTAACTACTAAGGTATACGATACCCCTTGGTAAGGCTGGTTGCCAGACTTTCGGGTTTCTGACTAACCGCAACCACTGCCAGAGATCCACAAATGTCAGCCGGGACCAACGGCTTAACGTGTTTTCCGAGGCACGGATGGGTCTTGGTATGTAAAGATGGTCACCTATCCACGGACCAACCGCGGCAAGCGTACACTGAAAAAAATGCGAGCTAACTAAGAACATTTTCTCTTAGTTGGCATTAAAATGTTTGGAATCATTATTTATTTATTTATTATAAACAAGATAGCTTAATTACCAGAACAAATTCTATTTATTTATATCGACAATGTGACATGTACAGAATAATCACCGGTCTTTGTTACATAATATATGCTTTGTTTTATTTGACTTTTTCACTTTTGTATATCAAATAATAATTTTAGTTGATGCTAACAAGCAACTTGTTAGCATTATAACATTCTTAAACTGGCCAACATTTGAGTTAAATTAAATAACTAATTAATTACTTAGTTGACGGAACTATGATAATTTAACAAAGTTCTTCTAGCTTCAGAAGTCAAGATCTTGTTAGGCTCGTATGGAGTCAAGATGCGTGATCAAATTAAACAAGATTTTTTTTAAAGCAAAGGCTTTTTTTTTCAGGGTATCTTAACCCGATCGATCTAGCCTGTTATTACTTAGCCACAAGCCCCTCTCCCCTCAAGCTTATCCACAATCAACACCAACATGAACTACTGAAAACACCTGAAAATGTTTACCCCAGCTAGTTAGCTCGTATAAAAGCCGAATTCAGGCCAACTCCGGTAGGCGGTCCGTTAATGGGCAAACTTAGGGGCACTGCGCTTTGTACTCTAACATACAACTTAATTATCGCACAGGCACGGGGTAATGACGTCACAGGGTGATCAAAAAAGGACAGTAATTCGGGTTGAGTCGGCGTGTGGAATAATGTTTGTGGGTGTTAAATGTAGCGATCATTATTTTTTGAGTATTTTCGTGATGTTTTAGTTGTCTAAAGTCGTGTTTGCTGGTTGTTTAAAATAGCATAAAATAATATATTGATGTTTTGATTGAGTTATACGGTTTTTTCCTTTATGTATTTATTTAACCATTTGTGTAAGCACATTATAAAAAATACGTACAAAGGTGTCGCTTATTTCTAAAGAAATCTCTTCCAGCATCCCTGCGATAGAAAAGTAGACAAAGAGATGTAGACACCGTGTGTAAGAGTAAAAGAGAAAATAGAATACATAAAATCAAAAACAATTCACTTAAAAAAATAAAACAAATATTATGAGATTAATTATACTAACATTCTAAAATAAATATCACTAGAATATTAATAATTATAATTAAATTAAAATAATAAATACATACGCAACTATTACGAAGTGGAAAAATAGTGTTCTTTCAACCAAACGTAAAGAAAAGCAAGCGTCGTTCAAATATTTGGGTTCTCTTATAGTTTGGCTATGTAAAAATGAAGGAATTGCATTAAATATTGTTTTATAAAAATAATTATGGAAAACTTACGCACTTGCCAAAATGATAGAAAATTTTATCTGTATATGTCGTGAAAAGTAGGTTTGTCACTATGGCTTACCATCTAGATACTAAGGCATTTTATGTGGCCCAGGCATAAGATAATCATTTATATTTCGCGTAGTGATGGGTTGGCTAAGATCATCATCTCAATAATCCATGCCACTAGCATGTGTATTCGCGGTACAAGGCACAAATTTAAACCAATAGCCAAGTTATTCGGCTTCGACGATGGAGCAGCCCTAGAGAAGACTGATTTTAATGCAGCCAACGAACTGACAAGACGTCGATTGCAAAAAATCGCGATGGATAAATGAGCTTGTGTTATTATTTAATTAATTAATAATTTGACAGTACTGTAGTTATAGACTATATTGTATTTATTTATGTACAAAGGCGGACTTAATGCCTTAGGTATTGTATTTTACGTAATAAATGAATAAGAGAATCATTATTTAGTACCTAGTACAAGAATAGGTACCTCTTTTGTCTAGTGGTTCTAAGCACTATCTGCTAAGCATGAGATCCTGGGAGAATTCCCGGGTCAGGCAGTGTTTTTGAGTTTACCATCTCGAATTTCTCAGTAGCAGCTCGGTGTCCAAATTTGTGGCCATTATCATCATTTCAGCCGAAAGACGTCCGCCTCCCTCAAAAACCGCCACTTCGACCGTTTCTGTGCTTCCCGCATCCAGCGGATTCCTGCGGCCTTCATAAAGTCATCGGTCCACCTTGTAAGAGGCCTTCCCACGCGCGCCCCTTTTAGACGTCGCGGGGGGGGGGGGGGGGGGGGTCAAATACCTCACACCCCCAGACTTGAGGTGGCACCAGCCGGGGATCGCGGAAGTCGCATTTGATCCCATGATCTCAGGAGCAAGTGTGGTAAGAACACCGGGGTGGTTTTTACCCAGTAGGCATTCCGACGCTATGTCTTTCGATTCTCAGTCGTCACTCTAGAAACTTTAAGCCCCATCATAAAAAAAAATTCGGGCTGCATGAATAGAGGTAGTTGTGTTCATGTTTTCGTGACAATGTAATTTGATGGAGTTAAATATAAAGTTACTTTCTGTTTATTATAAGCTAGATAGAAATAGAAAAAATATATTTAGGTTTAGGACAAACGTTGTGGTTGACAAGATGCTTGCATTACGATCTTTCATGATGAATCAATCCGCCAGCGGCGATTAACTCTAAGTAAGCACTAGCGTAGGGATTACCTAGACATAGATAATTAGTTGGATTAGTTTTATAGGGGGTCCGTTTAAAAAAATAATACGACTGTCGCGGTCTGTTTGCGCAAACAAAATAATATCAATTAATAAATAAATCGAAAAGAAAAAGTTTTATTAAGTAGTAATCACAATGTAGTAACAAAATAACGATGTAAGTAATTATTATTAATGTGTTTTATTTATACTTTAAATATCTGTCTGAAGTATGGAGTAAACATATTGCAAGAACTACTTTATGGTGTACATAATAAAGAGTATTCTATTCTATTATATTCTAAAAAACAATGTTTTATATTAAGTTTTAGTCATTTTTAGGGTTCCGTACCCAAAGGGTAAAACGGGAACCCTATTACTAAGGTTCCGCCGTCTGTCTGTCCGTCTGTCACCAGGCTGTATCTCATGAACCGTGATAGTTAAACTGTTGAAATTTTCACAGATGATGTATTTCTGTTGCCGCTATAACAACAAATACAAAAAAAAAAACAGATTAAAATAAACATTTAAGGGGGCTCCTATACAAAAATCGTGATTTTTTTGCTCGTTTTTGCTCTATATTGATAACGGCAACAGGTACACGCTTGAAATATTCACAGAATATTTATTCAATTTAAAAATAAATAATTAAATTAAAATAAAACAAATATTTAAGGTGCAATAAAATTGAAAAAAACTGGCCAAGTGCGAGTCGGACTCGCGCACGAAGGGTTCCGTACCATTATCTATAAAAATGGCAAAAAATCACGTTTTTTGTACGGAAGCCCCCCATAGATATTTGTTTTATTTTAATTTAATTATTTATTTTCGAAGTGAATATACAACTAAATATTCTGTGAATATTTCCAGAGTCTACCTGTTGCTGTTATCAATATAGAGCAAAAACGAGCAAAAATATCACGTTTGTTGTACGGGAGCCCCCTTAAATATTTATTTTATTCTGTATTTGTTGTTATAGCGGCAACAGAAATACATCATCTGTGAAAATTTCAACTGTCTAACTATCACGGTTAATGAGATACAGCCTGGGGACAGACGGACAGACAGACGGACGGACAGACAGACAGGCAGACGGCGGAGCCTTAGTAATAGGATTTCTGTTTTACCTTTTGGGTACGGAACCCTAAAAAAATATTTTTTGCCACTTTTATAGATAATGGTACGGAACTCTTCGTGCGCAACTCCGACTCGCACTTGGCCCGTTTTTTACTGTTTACTTAAGGTCTACACGAAATAGGCCAGATACGGACAGCGGTCCGCCATTTGTTGACTCCTGCACTAGCCTCTAAAGCAGGAGGAATATGGTTTCAATAAAAAAAAGTGAAGGGTAAATTAATTAGGTAAGGAATTAGGTCAATACCCATGACCACTCTATTCTAGCCTATCGACAAAATCTTAACTTGATCAATTATTCTACCCTGTGCTCAGAATAAAATATCTTGCCTTACCCTACAAAAAAAGTCTTCAAATCCTTTAACTTCATCACCCTACTGCGACCTCCACAATGACTTTCCGAACCCACTGATACACATCCCGACACTCCATTTCAAGCTCTGTTTGATTTCAATCTGTGCTAGTGATGTGACCCAATTAGTGGTTCGTCGCAAGTGATACTCGACGTGTGAACACTCTACTGTCTATGTAGTTGTAGCAGGTACTTCAAGTTGAAACGCGAACGAACTGGCAGGTGATAGACGGGGGATGTCTATTGAGTTTGAAACAATAAGATGGGTTTGATTTTGAAACAGCTCAACGATGATTCACAACAGAAAATAGGTACTTTCATATAGCTCGGTACGGTCAGTATCAAAAGTCCATAACACTGTCACTTTTACATTATCATGCTTTTTAACTTTCCTTATAATAGCAAAATAATAGTTTTAGTACTTAGTGGCGCTTTTATTAGTTTATGTTCTTAAAATTTTACTTCTGCTGCGATTTTGGCTAAACATTTTGTTCCAAAACTATCCATTTCACCAAATGGTGCTTTCCGAGGGCAAATGCACGAGTCAAAAATACCCAAATCACTATAGGTGTGCCTATACATTTTGAAGATAACCCTTGATTACCACCCATCACCTTATCAGATTCTGATTTGGTGGCAATGGGACCACCTCGAGAGAATAGACTCTCTCTAAAAAAAAAAAGAATCGAAATCGGTCCACAATTGACGGACAAATCGTTGAAAATACATAAAAAAAAAATTGACTGTCACTCAATTTTAGCTGAAAATGAAGTGACAGCGGCAACGCTCTACAAAGCCGAACTTTTTCTAAAATCGATATGTCAAATTTGCCTATTGATAAAAGACAAACGCGATAAATCATCGAGTATTTTAACACATTTTTCACGAACGATACTGGAGCACATCCGTCTCAACGTTTCTACGTTTGAATCGAAATAAACATGACGCTCTGCCAAGCTAGGCATCATCATAATCATCATTTCAGCCGAAATACGTCCACTGCTGGACATAGGCCTCCCCCAAGCACCGCCACTTCGACCGATTCTGTGCTTTCCGCATCCAGCGGATATCTGCGGCCTTCACAAGATCATCGGTCCACCTTGTAGGAGGCCTTCCAACGCTACGTCTTTCAGTACGCGGTCGCCACTCCAGAACCTTTCGGCCCCATCGGCCATCAGTTCTGCGAGCAATGTGCCTTGCCCACTGCCACTTAAGCTTGGCAATGCTTCAGGCTATGTCGGTTACCTTAGTTCGCGTGCAGATCTCTTCATTTCTGATTCGATCACGTAGGGAAACTCCAAGCATAGCCCTCTCCATTGCCCTTTGGGTGACGAAGCTAGGCATGGTAATTTTTAAATGTGTCCTTCAGATAGGTCTGGTGCGTAGTTCTCGCAACCAGCGTGCGTGTATGACCAGCACCCTAATTTACGCACTTTCTATCACAAACTGAATGATTTTGAAGGACATTGCTTATCCATTGCGTCATATGTTCGAAAAAATTGTCTGCTCAACAACATAAATAACGCAATGATTGTTGTTGAACTGTCAAAATGAAAGCATATAAGTGTTTTACGCACGACTGATGTATGAACGTAAACGAAGCAAAAGGAGTATGTAAGGATCGTAGCAGGTGGCGTTCTATAGTTTCTGCCTACCCCCATGGGAAGAAGGCAACAAGATTATGTACATCAAGCCTAATATGGAAGAACAACGTAAACGACATAAATTAAAATTTACAGGAGAGGTATTTTATTGATTATTTTATTTATTTAATTTTATTATGTTTTGAAAAAGTAAAATAGGTATCTACTTTATGTCGCTTACGATATTCTTCCCTGGTTTTATATAATTATGTATGAAGCTCTGATTATTATTTGTATAAATATAATATAGATAGTGTCGCGCTGCAAAATAACTAAAACAAACAGGCCCACTTTGTTATGCTGGTGTGCGTGACAGGTACACGGTGGCCGTTTTGCGCGTATGTGGCGCATATTTTCCCCCTACTTGTTCTTTTTGTATCTATGTTTTTCTTTGCGTCATGTTTACCGCAAATAAAACGTATTTTCTTTCTTTTTTTTTTCTTTTCTACATCTTACACTCGCGCCACGTCATTGTGCTATTTGTCATTGTGATATTCTAGTGTTCATACATTTTGCGGCCAACATTTGGACTCAATTTTTTTCGACGAGTTCATTACTTTTACTTGACATAAATTTATAATCTTTGGTATGAAGGTACAACGTAAAATCCATACTCAACATTTACCATACGTAACATCATATTTAACGACGCAAAACATGGACAGTACAAAAAGGCATCCTGTCAACTTTGCCCAGCAATGCCGCGGGCGAAAGCTTGTTAGCGGTAAATGTGAATGTAACTCCGAGTCTGCATATTTGAGGCGTGGCGACGGGACGGGCATGTGTAATGTGTATCACGTTCCTTCCATGTTTGTGTTTTAAAAAGTGCATATAGGTAACTTGTGTACGCGGCCATTAATATAAATAAGTATACGTGTCCCAGAATTAACGTACAACCTCTTAAGGGGTCATTGTACTCATCATTACGAACAACTTTTACTACGGGACCAAACATGAACTCACGAAAAAAAAAACAGCTGTTCCCTACATTTATGTTCGAATAACTCGTCAAAATGTATCCTTAACTTTGTAAGAAGTTTTGATCTGCAGTCAGATTAAAAAAAAAATACAGCTAGCAGGAAAATGGGAAATTTTCACAAAAACGTTTTTTTTATGACAATCGATCCTGTTTCTTATAAGGATCAATAACTTCTATGGGGCCAACTGAGGTTTGAGTATTAGAGAAATCGTAAATAGCGGAGAACTATTGTGTATGTGTTATAAAATCTGTAAAATACTATATTTCAGGCAAATAAATGAATCTATCTATCTAGCAAGAACTTGCATCATGTAAATGGGGTTTTATAGTTATAGATGTTTTGTATATTTTGGAAAGCAATCTTTACAAAATACAAACAGCTACTGCGCCAATCCTTTTCCAAACACTTACAAAGAAACAAAAGGCATAGCAACATCTAAATACATTATTCATTGCTCCATTATTCTTAGGAAAGCCTAAATTTCTAGAACCTTCACCAGTTGATTTGCGGCCTTACATAAACTTACCTACCTTACCGTAAACTAACATACTGAAGTAGGTACAGTCGCTTCAAAATTAAGTGCTTTTTGTATCTACTACGTTTTGTTAGTATTTCATGAAAAGCTGAAGCTTGTGACAACTTATTATGGCGAAGTAGAGAACCGTTTAAAATATAATAAAAAAATAATAGAATAGAACACTCTTTATTATGTACACCATAAAAGATACAGATATAAATGTTTAAATTTTACATATGGTGACACATAATAATTATATAATAATAATAATATTTAACTAAAATAATATTCCATATTTCATAATATTTTTTCTAAAGACAATTAACAAATGGTTTATACAACGCAGATGACTGTAAGCAAAGATTATTTCTAATGAGATAAGCATTTGTACTAAAATTATAATTATGTTGTATCTGTAATTATTGTGTATGTGGATATGATTTATTCTAGAAATCCCCACCGACAAATCCCCACTGGTGGGGATTGTTATTTTTTTTCCAGAAATCCCCACTGGTTAAATAAACTCAGCCTAGTGGGGATTTTTGAAAAAATAAGTAAAAATCCCCACCAGGTGTTGTTGTTTCTAAATTATTAAACAAAAAATGGGTTAATCAATACCTACGTTTAATTAGATAAGTAACTAATTATGTCAATATTTTAATTAAATTTAGAAACAACACCTGGTGGGGATTGTTATTTATTTTTACAAAAGTCCCCACTAGGCTGAGTTTATTTAACCAGTAGGGATTTCTGGAATAAATCGTGTATATTACTGTGTGTGTAATAAATAATAAAATAAATAAAGGTCAGGTGCATATTACTCGCAACCGGCGTGCGTGTATGACCAGCTGTATGAACGTAAACGAAGCAAAAAGAGTATGTAATGATCGTAGCAGGTAGCGTTCTGTAGTTTCTGTCTACCCCCATGGAAAGAAGGCGTGAGTTATGTATGTGTTTATCCTAATCCTAACTAATATTATAAATGCGAAAGTAAATTTGTTTGTTACCTTTTCACGCCTAAACCACTGAACCGATCATCCTGAAATTTTGCATACTTATACGTTGTCAGGTATACAGAAACGGACATAGGTTACCTTTTATCCCGAAAAAGAGTACTGTTCCCGAGGAAAACAACAATAACTTTCTTATGATACTAGATGGCGCCACGTGCCTTTCGAATCATAATTGAATTATATTATGGGATGTGTTTAATAGCACTTTAAAATAATAATATAATACATGTACAATTTAATATTATTACAACCCTTTATTATTACAAGCAAAGTACAACCCGAAATGATTGGCAATTCTAAATTAACGCGAGCGAAGCCGCGGACAAAAGCTAGTTTTTTTATAAAAACAAACTTTGTTTGATACACTGCCGTATGTCATGGAGTCTAGACTAAGAAACAATTGGGAAAAATAGGAAACACAGGGGAAAATTCCCAGAATTATGTATATTTAGTTATGTATCTACCTGAAATATGTATGTAAATGTTTCATACTTCCCACCACACGTAATAACAAAGCAAAACCAGAGCCATTTATTCCATGAATAAGCTTTAAGATATTGCCTAACAACTTTTCTTGTCTCCCGAAAGAAAGAGATTTTCTGGCCCGAAAATTCTATCTAGAGATCTGCCATAGGTATAGTTTTTCCAGGCCATTAATTTTTGTGTCTACGTTAGTGTCTGACATTGACATTGTTGTGTCGTACCTGACTTTCTTTTATATTTAGATCAGTATTTACCGTTTACCTTAAATAATGTCTAGACATTTTTCACGTAGATATCTTTTTTGGGGATTTTCTAGTAGAAAAGGTAATATAATGGTGATGGAGAACTTTTATATCCATTATTGTGAATTTTTGGACATTGCAATACATTGCTGTTATAAATATAGAAGATTAATTTAACTTACAGTAGCTCTTTATATCTGTAACAAACCGTATCTGTGACAGCATTGTGTTTTAAAGTCGCTCATGCAATATTGAACCTTGAGTAAAAAACTAAGACGGCTTACTTTAAACAAATGCTGTGTTAAAGCAAAGTTTAATTTCCAAGTGTTGCCTGCAACAGGGCGCACAAGAGCGCTGATGTCTGAAATACCGATATTTTATTTCTAGTTCGGCCACAGATGTTCAATATCTGATTATAGAACAAAGTGTATAGAGTGTATCACCATTTATTATTTAAAGTCTGTATGTTTTTGAACAAATCAATTATTCTTAATTTGTGTAAGTAAAAACCCCTAATCCAAGCAAACGAAAATCAATTATAAAATAAAGAAATGGCAGTATAATCGCGCGCCTCATAGCTTAGCTGGAACCAACAAAGCTGCGTGACTCAACACTCTCTCAAGGAATTAGTCCAACACTTAATATTAATTCTATGCACAGTCTTAACAAACTTGTTGACAACTATATCATGTTACTGACGTAGCTGTTACCCGCGATCTTGTTCGTATAAAACATAAACAGTGAATAAATCAGCATGACTGCTTCTTTGGCCCAGTGCAGTGGTCGTAAGGTCTTGGGTTTTATTCTCAAGTCTGGCTAAGTGTCATTAGGTTTTTGATGTCTAACATCTTTCCTCTCACTCTGTGGGAGTGATTTCGTGAAAAAAGACGGAAGTGGTGTAACAGGAAGTGACAGCTTTAGCATTTTTTTTTAATGAAAACGTTGCCCCCACACGAGGAATTTCTCGTGTATCGTGGGTGCGTTTACAAATTATTTAAATACTTTATTTTCACATTACATTTAAACTTTCATATTATACACAAACAGCCAGACCCGGAACAAATACTTGTAGGTCATACAAATATTTGTTCCGAGCGGGAATCAAACCCGCGACACGCAGCGCAGCAGTCAATCGCTTAACCACTGCGCCAACCGTGCCGTCGTGAGCATGGAATAAGTAAGTAGTTTATAATAGCATGGAATTAGTGTGCTCATGGAATTCGTAACTAATGTATATATTGTAAGTAGAGGGTCATTTCTGTCGGTGCTCAGTAGCATATTACTTAGATGAGATGTCAGATGTTACACATCATTATGCGACTACTTTAAAGTGGGTGATAGACGTGCGAGCAAGTACGCGTACTTGTGGCTCGGCAACCTTTTTCGCTCGTGTGTCACCCTAAGTACGCGTACTTTCAAACCGCGAGTAAGTTCGTTGGCGATCCAACATGTTTGAAATTATGCTCGTAGCCCGCCTTGACTCGTAAGTTCGTCATCGCCGCGAATCACGAGCCGCCATTTTGTTTTGATATTCTGTGGGTGGGCATTTTATGTAATTTTTGGTTATTTTGCTTAAAAAAATGAGTGATTTGATTTGCTCTCTTTTTGTAAGCCAGTGCCACACTCGCCGACTTCGTCTTCCTTTATTGGTTATTAAAATGTGATATGGTATGATTCCTAAATAACACAAAGCTTCCTCGGTCGACGACATCGCGATACAGTGAGAGCAAGCTTCACGTGTGTCACCAACGTCGAGCAGAGTAAGTTTGCGAACTTAAAAATCGCATACTTTAAGTTCGTACGTCTATCACCCATTTTAGGCTCACTCGTTTTTCTTCTATTTGGAATTTCTCAGTAGCAGCCCGGAGTCTGGATTTGTGCCCGTTTAATGGAAATAGGCTCGCCCTCTATTACATGGGACTTAAACATAACTGGCGAATGTAGATGTACTACAGGTACACCTCTGCCCAACCCTTCGGGGACAAATGGCGTGATGTTTATGTTAGGTAAATCAAGGGAGGAGTTTTATAAAATCCAATATTCTTCTACATCTTTGGACTGTCTCTTTGGTTTAGTCTTAAGATCTACTTCTAAGCTTGAGGTTCTAGGCTCAATTCCTTAGAAAGAAAGAAATAAAAATTGTTTATTCTGTTCAAACAAAATGCACATTACAAAAAATTACATAAATTGCAGACAAACAAAGTAGCCACAAGCCTCGTATACAAACATTAACCGTCTTATTACAAAACAAGATTTATATTTTGACATGGCTTATGGAGCCAGTTTTTGTGATAAGAACGTAACTGTGATTGAAATACCGTTCTATAAACAAAACTGAAAACATAGTTCGGTACTAAGTTGTCAGTTTTGTATTAGGAACTTTACCGTAGACGGAATAAAGTTCGAAGTTCAATAATGGCTCCATGGTTTAAACCTGGGTCTGAAGATAAACCTTGTTTTGTAATAAGACGGTAAGCGTTTGACAATCTAGGCTAAGTATCATTACGGTTGTTGCTATGGAATTTTTCAATAGTAGCCCGGAGGGTTTCGTATCCAGTGATTGTCAATAGGCCTAGGCATAGTCTCTCATTTAATGGAACTTTTTAACAACCTGGCAAATTGTGGTTGTTCAAGGATACACTTCTGCCTATATCTTCGAAAAATACAGGAGTGACGATAGGGTTTGTTTACTTTTACATATTCTAGTCTCTCAGACACGGAACCAACTTCTTTATAAGACATGAAGACCGAGATGAATAATGAAACTATTAGAAAAGCCGGCGACTCAAGCACGTTAATTTTTAATTAAAAGCGCCCGAGTGTAGGTACGAATAGTTCCGAGCTCGAGTCAGCGATATTAATATGAAATATTGTGCTGTTATTCATTCTTCAACGTCTTGCTTTAGCGCTCATAATGCTAGGAACTAACATAGCTTCACACAACATTGCGCCTAAATACGAGTATTGTTTATTTAAAAGAGCTTTTGTTTCCTGGAATACTAGCTGCTCCTCGCGGTTTCACCCGCATAAATCTCTATCCCGTGGGAATATCGGGTTTTTTTTTATTTTATTTTTATTTCACATAAGCCTACATGGGCACTTATGAAACGTCAGAAGATAGGTGCACGGTTCCAATTGGTCGTGTTCTTTGGAGAAGAGCCAGCAGGAACGTCCACGGTAACTCTTTAAAAAAAAAATGGCTTTTACAATGTTTTCTGTAATCACTGTAATTTGTGTTAATAGCTATGAGAGGACAGCGTAGGCCCGTCAAAAGTATCAGGTACTTAACAAAATAGAAAATGTTCTACAGATCTACAATCTATTAAGCCTACAACGTCCTCACATTGACAAAAAAAACAATACAAAATATGATTAAAGTAATAAAAGTTAGAACCTTATTGAAATTAACGTATAATAATGTCAAATAAGAAAAACATTATGTCAGTGAAGTTTGTAAAAAAAGATAAAATAAAATAAAAAATAAAAACATCGTAATTTGGGAGCAGTTAATAGACATTAACATAGTTTTGCCGTTAATGAGGTACCAGGGAAGCCACATGTACAGAAGGAATTAATGCCAAACTTCCTTGTCTTCAACGTAGTCCTTAATCTTATGGTATGGTTTATTGATAAGGGCACGTTTGATGTGCGTTTTGAATTTTCCTTCACAAAGTTCTGTAACCGATTTTGGCAACTTGTTATAAAAGCGGATACTGTTTATTTTATGTCCTAACCCAGATCATGGTCTACTCATGTACTAAATTTCATTCAAATTCGTCCAGCCGTTTTAGCGTAAAAGCGTAACAAACATCTTTCACGTCTTCTATAGTCAGATGTTTAATAACTATGTTAAGTTGTTTTACTAGATCTAATCCAAATATAACACGGGTAACAAGCAGGTTCTTACTTATTACATTACACTACATATACTGTTTTACATTTTATTGTATAGATTCAAGTTTCATATGTGAACAGACAGCTATGCTGCTGGGGAGTTTGTTACGCCACTTCTTCTTCCCAGCTAAAGCACTAGGAAGTGGTGAAGGGTGGGCGTTTTTGGGGGACTGTCTCATGTAATTTTTGACGTTCGAAAAGTGCTGATTCTTAGCCTAGTTTGAATAAATGACTTTTGATTTTGGTTGGTTACTTTTTCAGCAGTCATTTGTTTGTGAACTCCCTCTATTATCAATCAGACTTTGAAAATCAACCTGATGTCCTCTGTGCAGGGCATGCATGGAGGCTGAAGAAACCGTTGCGTGTGTGGTCTTTGAATGCACAGGCTTCACCCAGATCAGAATAGAAATCCTCGGGTCACCCACATCCTTCACAGATATCCTAAACAGACCGGGTGACATAATCAGCTTCTGAAGGGAGTTGGGCTAGTTGGAATAACCACCGATGGCTGCCATGGCCCACGCACTATGGTCCACAATTTCACATGAAGGACTAAGTGCGGAAACCAAACCCTCTAACATAGGGCATCAACCCAATGACTGTTTTTACCCGACTGCTTCAGAAGGAGGGTTATGTTTTTCGAGTGTATGTATGTATGTATGTCTATTTCTTTGGCACGCTCTATAGGCTAAACGGCTTGATGGATTTTAACATATGAGGTATCCTTAGATTTGTTTTAATTGCGAGAGTGACATAGGCTATAAAATTTTACTATGGCATTTGCGAATCAAAAAAGAGAGGGAGAATAAACAAAAATATTTTACAATTTTATTAATATGGGTATCAAATAAAAGCTAGTAAATAGCCAATTCCAAATATATATATTTTATAACACTTTTAAGCTACTATTTTGTCACAAACTACAAAAAAGTACATTTTCTTTAATAACAAAATCAAAGCGAAGTTAAAATTGTACATTGAATATTTTTGAAAAAAAGTAATTGGTCTGAGAACGTTCTAATGCCGAAAATATAGTTTTTATAATTTTTGCCTGTTTGTCTGAATGTATGTTCCAGCATCACGCAAATTCTATTCGGATACACTCTGTTGAAATTTTGCATATATATTCCCTATAAGTTTGGTTAACCGATAGGTCGTATATTATCACGCTATTTACTATAGAGGATGAGCAATATTGCATTGTTTGTATTCCTCTATGGTTTACAACAAATTGAAAAAAGACGAGTTAAACAATTAGAACGTTGCAGATTGTTACAGATTTAACTGATTATCATCACGCTATATCTTTATGGGGCTTAGCAGTCCATCATCATGGCATATGCACGGTGGATTTTTAAGATGGAAATTAAGGATATCTTAACCGTTGTAGCTACAAAAAATCGGTCTTAGGAGACTGTCCTTAAAATTTTGAGACATTTTGATCTACATTTATAGATTAAAAAAATAAATTACAGTCAGCAAGAAAACGAGCAATTTTCACTTTTTTATGCCCATAGATCCTGTTTGTTTTGAGACAGTAGACCAACTGAGATTTGATGCATCGGATTTGGTACACTTGCACGAATGACATTTCTGCTAAAGACACTTGCTCGAATGACATTTCTGCTAAAGACACTTGCGAGAATGACATTTCTGCTAAAGACACTTGCGCGAACCGAAAAAGCGAAGCGAAGCGAAAAATGTCGTGATTTTGTGATGATTTTTCGTCATGGGTGTCGTTGTTATCGTTTTCGAGGTCTTTGATAACAAAACTGGGGTCAAAATCAAAATTCAACATGGCGCCACCGAAAATTAGCAAATTTTTCGTCATGGGTCTCGTTCTCAAGGTTTTTGTTTTCAAGGCACTGACGACAATAATGGGGTCAAAAACAAAATTTAAAATGGCGTTACCGAAGATTTGTGAATTTTTGTCATAGGTGTCGTTTTCATGGTTTTCGAGGGTGCTGACAACGGTAATGGAGTCAAAATCAAAACGCAAGATGTTGCCGAAGAAAAACGGAACCCTTCAAGGATCACTTCGTTGTCCATCCGTCCGTCTGTCTGTCAAGACCCTTTTGGCATTGGCAAGCAATGGGGAATTGCCACTGAAGACTTCGGAGTTGACCTCAGGACTAAAACTGGTTCTCACACGGACAACTGTACGTCACTTGCTTCCGCGTCACCAGTCTTAAGTCTCAGTGTATTTTGGCTGCTGAGATCAAAACTACAAAGTATACAGGGAATTTTTATAAAAAATAACATAACATCACGCCTGTATTTAGGTTAGGCAGAAGTGTACCGTATAGTACATCCACATTTCGTCAGTTATGTTTAGGTCCCATGTAATAGAGGGTGAGCCTATTGCCACTAACCGGGCATAAACTCAGACTTCGGACTGTTTCTGAGAAATTTCTGATGAAAAACCCAATAACACTTTGCCTGACCCGGGAATCGAACCCAGGACGGCCTCGTTGGGCTAGTGGCTGTTTTCTATAAAAATGTGGCTATTCTATTACTTCCACGCTACTTGCTAAGTCGTATAGCTTTTTAACTTACCAATACTTAACTAAACAATAGGTTCATTAATAACACTAAAGAGCTTTAAATAAAACAAATTATTTAAAAAAAAAATAACCCGACTGCAAAAAAATGAACTGAAAAGATGGAAACAAGATGAAAAGAAAACCAGTATCGTTTTTAAAGTATCAAAAATAAATAAATGCAGTCGGAGGCAAATTTGGCGTTCGTAACATTTATTTATTTTTGATACTTTAAAAACGATACTGGTTTTCTTTTCATCTTGTTTCCATCTTTTCAGTTCATTTTTTTGCAGTCGGGTTATTTTTTTTTAATAATTTGTTTTTTAGCATATGCCGAGAAGATCAGAAATCCTCCATTTGCACCCCCAATACCATTCCATACATTTATAGCGTCATACAAACCACATTACTCCAAGAACATTTCATATATTTAGACCCTTACAACCCCAATACCCTATTACATCCAAACTGAGCACTCAAAACCAATAAAACTCCTCATAAACTCATAAACATCGATCGTATACAATTCCTTCATCGTATTACGTATAAAATTGTTGGTTATTAAAAGTTTCTCCCCTTAATTGCGTATCCTAAGCCGAAATCCTTATTACTGTTATGGTTGGGAAAGTCCCGCTAACTCTGCCTAAAGGTTCTTTCACAACACCTATTGTGTGTACCTACAAGACTTTTTGTATGCGAACTTTTTTCAACGTGACCTTTTTATTTGTTTGAAAGCTGGCTGTTTTGTTTGCTTGTTTGTTTGGAATTTGTTATTGGAATTATATCATAAACACCCGGTTTATTTTATAAAAATCTAGGTAAGTAAGCTAAGTGTGAATGACAGAGCTCACTTCGGCATATTGGTTGATTCACACGAATTTGCTCGCCAGAAACGGGCGAATCAACATATTTTTTGTGTATATTGTATTTTTTTCTATAGTCGATACGCACGAAGTTAATTTATTAGTATCGACAACTCCAGAAATACGTACTATGGAATTGGCACATTTTGAATTTTATCCAATTATGTTATGATAAAAGTTCACTTCTATCTCTCTCTCTCTTTTTTTTCGTTTTTTTTTGTTAATTAAACTTATAGCACACATAATCTTATTATAAGTAGATTAAGCGCTATATTTAATGTAAACAAGTATGAAAAGTTTGATGAAATAAACAGGTTTAATTTTTTTTTTACCAATTATTTTTCTACAAGCTTATATTTTATTCAGTAATTTTTTATGAGTAAATATAAAATAAAATATTTTGTCCGAAAAGGATATTGTGGCCCTGGCACACAGGCAAAGGAAAGAACACGGGTGGGTTTTAGTCAGTAAAAGTCTGACACGCCGCCGTCCCGCTCCGCCCAGAGCGGGAAAAGTTATTTGAAAATTTCCCCCTCAAAAAAACAAAAGAG
The DNA here is from genome assembly GCA_948098905.1 of Tiliacea aurago. Classification (NCBI taxonomy): domain Eukaryota; kingdom Metazoa; phylum Arthropoda; class Insecta; order Lepidoptera; family Noctuidae; genus Tiliacea; species Tiliacea aurago. Next base: position 17,915,561 of record OX402586.1, on the reverse strand, counting down.
GGTTCTTGGTAGGTAAAGATGTTCACCCATCCACAGAACAACCGTGGCAAGCGTAGTTTAACCTGATCGATCGAGCCGTGCGGCTGTTATTAATAAGCCACAAGCCCCTGATGAGAAATAATAACTATTATGAGGAAACCGGCATGTCCTCGAACCAAAAATTCGAAGACATGTGACATCTACTAACCCGCACTGGGCCCGCATGGTGGATTACGGCCCACTTCCTCTCACTGAGAGGAGGCCTGTGTCCCAGCAGTGGGAACATTATAGGCTGATTCATCATCATCATTTCAGCCGGAAGACGTCCACTGCTGGACATAGGCCTCCCCCAAAGGGGGGGTTTGCCATTATCGCCACGCTTGGCAGGCGGGTTTGCGATCGCAGTATTTCGTTAAAATGCATAGAGAACGCTGCTGCCCATTCTCTAGCAAGTCCCTTAGTCGCCTTTTACGACACCCACGGGAAGAAATAGGATGGTGCTATTCTTAGGCTGATTATGCTATGATTACTCCACAAATTAATGAGGAATCTATTTCACATGAATGGTGTGTGGTAAATACATAAATGCAGAGGCCAGGCTTTATAATATTCTATTAGGTCATCGCTCTTGCAATTATAACCAAAATATTAATTAAATTTCAAATTAGTGAATATTGAAATGAGAATTCATGATTACCTAATGTATCTAATAGACCACGAAATTAGTAGGTAATATTTGGCGATTGATTGGCTGTGTACTAACTACTAAAAAAAACTATCAAAAACAAAAAGTTAGTTATTTTGACCTTTTCCACTTTTTGTCGCCTAGGAAAGCCCACATATAATGTACTATTTATAGGAACCTATACCTATGTCTGACGTCACGCAACAGTACAGAATTTAGGTTTGAAAGATCATGGTAGCAAGAAAAATGAAGACATTGGATAAAAACTGTAGTATAATAATAATAAATAAATAAATAATCTTTATTTCCAGTTATACAATTTTACATTTATCACTTGGTATAACGTGATAAATTTTGTCACATGAATTGTAGGTTAATACAGAGTTATAAACCTCTGACACCCAAGCTAAGATTAAACATGTGTTTTGGGTGTCAGAGCTCTCAGGCAATTAGACAAGTTAAAGTTCTGGATTTCACAGTGAAGATACCTACTATAAATAGACAGAAAATAAAGATTTTATACAGAAACTAAAATAAACGAATTAAAGAGAAAACCATTTGTATAGTGTGTTTTTTGTGTTGTGTAGTGTTATGTTATGTAGTGTTGTGTAGTGATAAGTTATGTAGTGTTATGTTATGTAGTGTAGTGTTATGATATGTGATGTAGTGTATGTTATGTAGTGTAGTGTTGTGTTGTGTTGTGTTGAAAGGAGGGTGTATTCTTATAATATTAGGATTTGTCGGTATAATAATTATATAGTAAGAGAACCAGATATAGAAAAAGAACGCAGGGCGTTGGCAGTAAGGAGCAATATGCTGGCCCGTTGGTTCGCCCGATGTACTAAAGTAAAGATGATACTTTTTAGGGCATATTGCCAATCGTTTAACACGAGCGGCCTGTTGGTTCGGTACACGCAACGAGCCTACAACGTCATGCGTGTACATTATAGTAATGCTTTCAGAATCCTGTTAGGGTTGCAGTGCGTCGCAAATGTTCGCAAATGCACACGTTGACGGTTTCCACGCTATAGTGTGTAAGAAGTGTTTTAGACGGATTGAGACGACGAAATTAAAAATGAACGTTTCTGAATAAAAATACACGAATTACCCCTTAGGTCTCTTTCTTTTTTGGCTTCGTGTGGTTTGCACATTTAGCCAGTGTCAAGTAAAATTAGGTAACAAAGTACAAAGTTTGTTTAAATAATATTGAAATGAATTATATTTAATACATAATAGATGATATCCCCGCCCGTCCGCTCCCCTTGAGTTCAGTAAAGACGTGGCACTTCACTCAGACCTCATGCGGACTTCTTGAGAGAACTTAAAGTGATGTTGCACTGTTTTGTTTAATTTGCCTACACTAATGCACGTTCATGAACACTTAATGGCTAATAATCCACCCATAGAAGAATCCACCATTAGGTATTACAAATTAATATTCGGCTAAACACAATTTTTGAAAATATAACAAAACTGCTAAATATGTCGCTTCAGTTTCCCGCCAAGCAATGACAGACGAATAAATTTTTACAATGAAATTTCAAAAGACAATAAAGGCGAAAACATACTTACGTGTCGTGACGTGGGAGAACCATTCAAACGAATCTATTCAGGAATACGTCAAATCACAACCGAGTTTTGATTGGCTAACACTGCATCAGAAGGCGTCACGACACGACACGTAAGTATGTTTCCGCCTTATCAGTATTGATATCTTAGATTCTCGTGCCGTTGCTTTCAAAAGATATGTATGTACTCTTTCCTTTTAGCTTTGTTACGCTTTATATATTGTTTTCTTTAAATAATATAACTTGTGTCATATATGTATGTATATTACCTGGCGTGTTTGGTCTCCTACACATTCCCTGCCTACATAAGCTGGTATGGCTAGTGGGTCGGAGGGCAGATGCACAGAATTTGTAGCTGTAATTTTGTGAATTGTGAAATTGTCTTTTTACTATTTTAGTTGTCATCAATAATATTGTTGTTGCTGGTCATGTTGTGCGATTACGCTTCGGGTGACAATCAGGTCAAAACCTATATTGTGATCCCACTGATATACTGTGATTGTTACCTGTTGTGGTTGCCTTGAGAATAAATAAATAAAAATCGCAGCGGTCCAAAGCTACATGGTAAACAAACCCTAAAGATCACTAAGTCCCATTTATGTCGGTCCTTATTATCCCTTCAGAACATATGGCCGTTATTGCGATGACCTTTAATGGGGAATCACCTCCGTAGTGGTCGATAGACATAAGTTATTACTATTAATATGGCGGTTGGAAGTTTGTCTTTTTTATAGCGTGGTTCGATATATTAGTGACGTCAGATATTGATTTGGCCGATAATTTAGGCATGTGAAGGTAGGTAGGTGCCCTGAGGCCGTGACTGTTCTAGGTCTAAAGTATTATTTATTAATAGAAGACTCATTACTAAGTCTTAATTACGTTTTGGTCTTCGCTCTAAAAGAAATATCAAAGAATATTTAAAAAATTGGAGATTTACCTGAAACTTACTACGATAGCTTATCGCTATTATATCAATAGAATTCATGTTTTTTTTTTATTGTTGCATTGTTATCTAAGTCCTCTAACACTTTCTCCATAATTTACTGCACTGATTGGTTGTAAAGGTGTAATGTTTTTAGCACGTGAAACATTCTTTCACTATTAAGAAAGAAAAAAAAGAAAGAAAAATGTTTATTCTGCACAAACAAGACACACATTACAAAAATAAAATAAAAATTGACAAAATACACACTATAATACAACTTCTATTCAATGAGGGTTTACTGACATGACGTTCACTAGGTCGCAGCACTGAAACGCCAAGTCCGGGTACCTGTCAAAACTGTCAAAGCGCTTTTTTTTTTGTCGTTACTGAATGATACACGAATGAATGAAACGAATGATGAACCTCATGATATATATTTTATATTCATTGTCGAAATAGAAGACCGCTTGTCAAAGTGGTTCCATCTGGTAGCGTTTTCATGAAAACCCTCATTGACCGATGTGTGATAAAATACAGCCCTTCAAAACCTACCACTAAAACTCGAATATTAAACATATACCGCCTTATTACAAAACAAGATTTATATTTGACATGGCTTAAACCATGGAGCCAGTTTTTGTAATAAGAACGTAACAGTGATTGAAATACCGTTCTTTATACAAAACTGAAAACTTAGTTCGGTACTAAGTTGTCAGTTTTGTTTTAAGGAACTTTACCATAGTCGGAATAAAGTTCGAAATTCAATAATGCCTCCATGTTTTAAACTTGGGTCTAAAGATAAACCTTGTTTTGTAATAAGGCGGAAAGAATTAAGTAATTTCTCATTACCAGCCCGAAGTCTGGATTTGTATAACTGGCGGAATGTTAGTGTTACTATGAGTATATCTTTGGCTAACCCTTCGGAGATTAGGCGTGATGTTATGTGTAAGTATTTAGAACAACCTCAACATACGCCTAATTTTAAAATCAATTCCATCTAAGCACAATCTGACAATTATTGGCAATGCTTACAAATCAATTTACAACGCACATTTTTGGTTTAAACAAAATAACAAAAAGTATTAATTTATCAGCCACTTTGTTTTGCACTGTCAAACATTAACATTGTTTGTTAAATCTGATTTACGTCATAGACACAAAAGTTAATTAAATTAATTCCTTTCTTTGATCTCTGCCCGGGGCTTGGATTTAACGAGAAAATAATTTGCCCAGAAATTAGATTCGATTTAGTCAGGTTGAAATCTGAGACACGGGGATCGTAAATGTTTTGAAAAGATAAGTAAACAATTGGACTGTTTTGTATTGGATTTGTAATCTGAGTAGTAGGTACCTATTAAGTTCGTTCTAAGAAATTGGATAATATTTGAAACTTAATCCAAATCTGCACCCTGCGTAACACAGTTTGAATCACAATCTGGATGATTTTGAAGTATATTGCTAATTCATTGCTTCATATTTTCGAAAAATGTGTCTGCTCAACAACGTAAATAACGCAATGAATGTTGTTGATCTGTCAAAATGAAACCCATTGCTATTGATAGCGTGTTACGCGATTACTCCGCATTTTTTACACAATAATATTATGTAAGTATACGTACGTACCTACTACATAGACGTACATACATATTATGTATTAAACGTATTTTGTTTGTAATATTAATAAATTATATTTTACTTAAAGAATAGTACCACCCTATTTCTTCCCGTGGGTGTCGTAAAAGGCTTCCGATGTTTGGCTCCCAGACTGGAGAGGGCTGGGGCTGTTTTGAAGCGGCTTCTGCCCAATCTAGGGGGTCCAAACGCCTCTTGCCGGGGGCTCTACGTGGGGATCGTGCGGTCCATTGCCCATTACGGGGCACCAGTGTGGGCGCGTTCTATAAGGCTGCGACCAGCCCGGCGGTTTAACGCGTCCTACAGGGTCATGGCCATCAGGCTGGTCAGGATACCACACGGTCTCCCGTAAGGCAGCGAGCCTCCTTGCCGGACTACCACCATGGGATCTGGAGGCAAAAGTCCTCGCGCACATATGGTAATGGCGCGAGGAGGCGAAACGCCAGGGCATAACTCCGCTGCTGCGAGAGATCACGGCACAGCAAACGGAGCTCCGGTGGGATCTCATGGCTGCATGGAGAGTGCGATTGTCGCAACCCAGCGCTGGGCACGCCACAACTGTGGCGATAAGTCCCTTCCTCTTTGAGGAGTGGCTAGAGCGGCACCACGGCGTCCTCACCTTCCGCCTGACGCAGGTCCTCACCGGACATGGTTGTTTCGAGAGGTTCCTGTTCAGGATAAAGTAGGACGAAACGCCCGGGTCCACACAGTGGTGACTGTGTGGATCGCCTGGAGGACACGGTGGAGCATACGGTGATGGTCTGCCAGGCTTAGGCGGAGCACCGCCGTGTCCTCACATAGGCGATTGGCGGCGACGATCTCTCGCGTCCGGCTATGGTTCAGGCCATGGTTCGGAGTGAGAGTGTATGGAAGGCCGTCACCTCCTTCGAAGGAGCAGTAATTAATGCTCGCGAAGGAGGAGGCGGAATGCGTGAGGGAGAGATAATTTTCGCGCCCTCGCGCCCCTAGTCAACGCAGGAGACACCCCGGGCGTCGGGAGTCACAGGCTGATTCCCGGCCACCGTAGGCGCGGGCTTGCGGACGGTGAGCGATGGAAAGCTCGCCGTCCGATTAGGACCAGGGCCCGGGTCGACGGTGCGTTCTGTTCAACGCGCGCCTCAAACGGGACGCGGACGTCATTCGGCTGAAATGATGATGATGATGAAGGTTTTGTGTACGTTCCCGTGAGATAAATTCCGACCTTCACGCGGGCGAAGCTGCGGGAAAAAGCTAGTATGCCATCATTTTTCTACATTTTTGCTACAAATACATACACGCACAATAAAAGTTTATATCCACGTGAACTACGGCTGTAAAATAAACTTAATTTCTTCAAAAAATACTGTCAAATAAAATGTTATATGAAAAGGTAAGTTTATGGCCCCTACTAATATTATATTTAAACGGGTCGACCTTGACCTTAAAACGGCTACAGCGGTCCACATTTCTTCCTATAAAAATGTTAATGTAGCGTTATAAATACATACTTTGTTTCTTTTACAGCTTACATTCATTTTATAGTTTAGCTTGTGTGTGCTTGTAAAATGATGTGTGCTTATGTGCTACATAAAGTTCCTTTTTACAATCCAACCGACTTTATTCACGCAGTTATTTAAGTGCAAATTGTTGCAGGTTTTTAATACTTGCATTATTAAACCTAAAAAAGAACGAATACCTCTTCAGCTGAACATTATTCTTATTTTTATTTATAGATAATTAACAAACAGGCCAACAAACAAACATAACGCCGAAATTTGGGAACCACTGCCTCTAACCCATCGGGGCTTACAGGCGTGGTGTTCTGTTATAAAAATACTACAAGCAACTGTCACTTAAAAAGAAAATGTGAAAATGGTAGACCCACTGAAATCAGCGATCCTCCACAAATAAAATGATTTTATTCTTAGCAAAAGGCTTGATTGAACTTGGTGGAGCAGCAGGTTAGCAATTCCTACCTACAGCGTGCCGCTTTAGTAGCGACAATACATCTATACGGTTTCGCGTTTTCTTTTTATGAAGATATTTAAATTTTATTAAACGTTATTGATTTATTAATTTTCTAATATAGAATTATATATAGAATTTTCTAAAATAGCATTTTGGAGCAACCTGTACTAAGGCCCGTATTTACAGAGCGTTACTCAGTACTCAAGCATTACTTAAGACTAGATTCAAGCCATTGCATTGGGTTGGTTTATGAAGATATTTAAATTTTATTAAACGTTATTGATTTATTAATTTTCTAATATAGAATTATATATAGAATTTTCTAAAATAGCATTTTGGAGCAATCTGTACTAAGGCCCGTATTTACAGAGCGTTACTCAGTACTCAAGCATTACTTAAGACTAGATTCAATCCATTGGGTTGGTGGAAACTAGTCTAAAATAATGCTTGAGTACTGAGTAATGCCTATAAATACGGGGCTTAAAGAGCTGTAGTAGCTCAGAGGTCATTTGCCGGGGATCATTTATCATAACATTGCCATCAATGAAATTTAAACGAATTGCGTGTAAAGATTAGGCGTATCGAAGGAAAGAGAGTGCTTTATTATTTAGTTTTTTTTTTTTTGAGATCTTCAACCGCCAGTAGTGTAGTCACTTAAAATGGCAGTTTTTTTTTAAAGTAAACTTCACGGACGTGATGGGTATAGGATGGATATACCACAAACTTAATAATTTTTACACAATTTTTGTTTGAAAACATGGACATACGCACGCAGGTTGATGCTGTATACACCGATTTTCAGGAAGCTTTTGACAAGGTGGACCACAAATTGCTTCTCGATAAAATCGCTTTCAATGACATAAGAGGCAATTTACTCAGATGGTTTGCTTCAGATATATTTCATAGGACTCAAAAGGTTGTTATCAATGGATTCGAATCTGATTATGTGGTCGTCAAATCAGGTGTGCCTCAAGGATCTGTCTTAGGCCCATCGCTTTTTATCCTGTTTATAAACGACATAAAATCCTGCATAGTCAACTCAAAATTCCTAATGTACGCCGATGACATTAAAATCTTTAAGGCTTGTGTGAACTCTCAGGATTGTTTGCTACTACAAGAGGACTTGTGCAGGCTTTCACAATACTGTTTGGTCAATAAGCTTAATCTTAGTCTTCCAAAATGTCACTTCATTTCTTTTACTAAAAACATAAATACTATTAACTTCCCATATGCTTTGAACGACATACAATTGATTGCCCGTATTATGATAAATATAAGCAAAAAATAGAAATGGTTCAGAAAAAAATTCTTCGTGCCACGCATTACAGGTGCTTCCGTACAAGGATTCCCTATGCAGATTTGCTAAAGCATTATAAGATATTGAGCTTGGATTCAAGACGTTTACTAATCATGGTTGTGATGCTGTACGGTATATGCAATGACAAATTGAATTTTACTGCCCTCTCGAATAGACTATGTTACGTAGTACCTAGAATTGTTATTCGGCGGGAGGTGCGCTCACCTCAACTATTCTGCACTGCACAATGTAGAACGAAGGCTGGGGTGCGAGCCCCTCTCCGCCGACTTTTAGAAACCTACTCGTATAACACACATTTCATTGATTTTAATATTTTCGCGCTGTCGCAATCTAACTTCAAAAAAATTGTTTCACAATCTCTTGCAAGTCGCCTATAAGACGGATACTCTTGTCATTCGCTTCTTTCAATTCGTAGATTTTTTCTTCAAAATTATATTAAAAAAAAAAAAATGGTTTAAACATGCGTTCGTTTTCATACACCGATATCACTTCGTAGACAATAGTGTGGGTTATACGTTTATTCGACTGTAATAAAACGACTTTTTGTAAATGCTGTAATGTATAACTGTTTTTTGTCCCAAATAAATAAAATAAAATAACTAAACAGGATGTAATAAAAATAAAAGTGATTTTCTTAACTCATACTTCCAGTAACAACACTACCAGCAGTCATTGACCCCAAAAAAAAACATCAAAGCTTTTAAGTTTATTTTTTCATGTTTAGATATCGATACCCATCACGTCTGCGGAGTTTTGCTAGCTAATTTAATTTTACCCTGTATAATGAGTAGAGCTGCACAATTACTGACAAATGCGTGCAATGACTAGTCAGATCCACTCAATCTGTGTGGTTCTTTCCTCAAAAGACCATTTCAGACACCAATCTACATTGCCTTCACGTGATCTGGCCAAGATTATGTCTGGACTGTAAAAAAAACTGTGACCTCTGAGTTTGTTTCGGCCTTTCTTCGGTTGTATGTATTGTATGTTTCAGCCTTCGACTACTCTAGAGTAGTAGAAACGCCGACCTCATCTAGTTTTTAGGGTTCCGTAGTAAACAAGGAACCCTTATAGTTACGCCATGTCCGTCTGTCTGTCTGTCTGTCTGTCCGTCCGTCCGTCTGTCCCCAGCTTAGCTCAGAGACACTTAGTCCTAGAAAGCTGTAATTTGGCATGGGTATACATATTAATCATGCCAAAAAAATTGTAAAATAAAATTATGAAAAACATTTTTTTTTAGGGTAGGTACCTCCCTTACACGTGAAATGGGGATAATATTATTTTTTCTCGTCTTTTCCATGGTGTGGGGTATCGTTGGATAAGCCATTCAAAAATATTGTGGGTTTGGCAAAACCATTTTTCAATTAAGGGATCCGTTTGCGTAATATTAAGCTTTAAAGTGCTATTTTTTGTTAGTCAAGTGTCCCCCGCCCCTGCCAGCTAAATGGTTGGTTTTGGATATGTGAAAAAATTCATGGCAATAGTATATATAACGAAATTAAAAGGAAAACTATCACAGCTAAGTAGGCTTCACAAGTTATCGAGTAATAGTCGACCAACCTAAATTTGCAGTTGGAGAATTGGCCGTAACGTATATCGATGTATGGAAGAGCATGTTTTTCATCTACAATGTTAAGTTTGTTTTTGGGATAAATTCATCGCAACTACGGAAGCCTTCATTGTGCGTGGTCCGACATGCACTTGGCCGGTTTTTAAAATATGATTGACGTGTAAAAGTGTTTGTACAAACCTACTTCGAAATAAATCATTTCACATTATCATTGAGAAGCAGTGGTGGGCCAGTGGTAACGGCCCCGACTTACGATTCATTGGTCGTGGGTTCGAACCCAGGCAGGCGCTTTACTTTGTGTAAATAATTTAATCACCACTGCTCTCAAAACGGTGAAGGAAAAACATCGTGAGGAAACCGGCATGTCCAAGAACCAACAATTCAAAGACATATGACCTCTACCAACCCGCACTGGGCCCGCGTGGTAGATTACAGCCCAGACTCTCTCGAAGGGAGAAGGCCTATGTCCCAGCAGTGGGAACATTATAGGCTGATTATGCATTAACATTTATCCTTTTGAAAGAATCCTTCATTCTCTTTTTAGGCCCAAAGGAAAGAGATAGCGTGAAAAACAAGAATCGATCAAAAACGAAGTAAACAGCTATGCAGTCGTATGTTTCTGCCTAAAGGCTTTGTTCGCAAAACTTACAATATAACTCTTCGGCAATAGCCAAGATAAGTTCGTTATCAATTAATTAAGGCTGCTATCTGATCGTTGGTCTGGTACTTATTTTTTTCCCCTGGCCAGACATTAGCGACAATCCCACTTAAGTTTAATGAACAACTTCATTAATTTTATTCCCCTGTTGCCATGTCACAACCTTTCGTACTGTAAAGTTGTTTTGGAAAAAGTCAACTCGGTGGCGTCTTTTAAATATATTCAGATATGAATCTCCGTTCCCTAACCTATAATAAATTTAATGTAACTCTAGATTTTCGGAAATATAATTTAAAAAGATTGTGCGAAAACACTTACTCTGCTTAAATTATAATAGTACTGAAGACACATTTAAGATTCTGAAATATAATATGATGATGTAGGATGTAGATCCATACTATCAAACATACTCACACTGTACACACACTCACAGATAAGCCAAAATAGTGTTAAGTGTAGCAATTTAATTGCTAAGTTATTTTAAGTTTTTCATTTGTTAATTTTATTTTCCTAAAGAGCCATATATCGTATCTTAAGTTCTCACTAGTTTGTTACTCTACGAGTCACAGCAATGAGGAATAATACCCCACAGTAATACAGTATCAACTAGTACGTGGGGTATTGTGACTTTTACTAGCGGCTTTATAATTATACTAGCTTTTGCTCGCGGTTTCGCTCGCGTTAAGTTAGAATTTGACAATCATTTCGGGTTGTACTCTGCTTGTAATAATAATATAGGGTTGTAATAATATTAATTGTAGATGTATTATTATTTTAAAGTGCTATTAAACACATCCCATAATATAATTCAATTATGATTCGAAAGGCACGTGACGCCATCTAGTATCATAAGAATGTTATTGTTGTTTTCCTCGGGAACAGTACTCTTTTTGGGGATTAAAGGTACCCTATGTCCGTTTCTGTACACCTGACAACGTATATGCAAAATTTCAAGATGATCCGTTCAGTGGTTTAGGCGTGAAAAGGTAACAAAGAAACAAACAAACTTACTTTCGCATTTATAATATTAGTTAGGATTGTAATGTCAACAGCTATACTTAGGTAGTAAATTGTGCACATACAAATAAGTAAATAAAACAGTGTCTCTACTAACCTCTTGTTGTCTGTGGGTAATTTTTGTGAAAGAAGGAGAAATATTACTTACTTAGATGTCAGTCGTGAAAGGATTCTCTGGGCACCGAAAATCTGCACTGTCCATGAAAAACATTTTGTTTTACATAATAACTATGATGAGTTATTAGCCATTTCAAAAAAAAAAAATTGTGAAGCTTTACTAACATTCGATTTCATCATTAACATTATTTAATTTTATTCAAATTGTAACTAATTCGATAAAACGATACCCATGACGACACGGAGGCGCGGCTGGTATACAATATAACCCTACACCTAATTAATTCCTGTACCATTTTTAACCTCACGCATACACTCTGATTCATTCACAAAGCATCACAATCACACTCCCTTACTATCACTCACACATTCACATGTCTGCGTGCGTGCTGCATGTTTAGCTTCCTCTTTCAAATATTGTTATTTATTTTAGTATCTACATTTGCATAATACAAGCAAGTGATACTTATTTAAGTTACGGAAGGGTGGAGTCTCCTAACACTGGCGTATCTGCTTAAAAGGAGGCTGCAATCACTAGTTTAATTATTAAACCATTTTCATTTTGATTTAATTCAGCGTCCACAACTGTACAGCTACAGCTATAATACAAATTTTTTGGAGGCTGTCCACTTTGCTCTGTCCCCGCGAAATTAGCATATTTATTAGGTAAACTATTAGAAATTACCTGCCTGTCCATATAGTCCTTATTGAAGAAAAATAAAAGCCTTGATTTTCTGATTTACCTACATTACGAAGACTACAAAGGGAAGCCCTAATACAAACTTCTGTTGGCGATTAGCGGAAGACTCCTGGACGAGATTAAATTTCTTTATTTTTTACTGCCTCATTCTTTTATTGTAGGCGACTCTAATTTATTTGACTTTTTATTATATTTGACGTCTATTTTTAATGTTTTTTTTTTAAAAGACGGAATTGTACGTCTTTTGTTTTTTAATAAAAGAATAATTAAAGGTAATTTTGAGACTTTATTTTAAACAGAGGCGTTTGTCTTTTATTTTATTTTGATGATTCATGAAAACTGATGAATTTTTGCTTTCAAGATAATAATTAAAACCTTACCTATTATGTGCCTCGAACAATAAAAATAGTTGAAAAAAAGTTACAGAATTAAAACACCAACACCACTGGTTAGGCTATATTCTGAGCAAGGCCTATATTCAGTTACGGGCTGTTCTTATAACGCAACAAATATTCATAACACAAAAACACAATTTCACTTTAACTTTATAACACACATTTCATACTACATGTACCTACATAACGCAGCGAAAATTTCGAATAAGCAATGAAACGCAAACAGGAGCTATGCAAATGCATTTTTACTCTGAAAGCGATGGAAATGTACACTCTATTTTCTATGTAAGCACAAAGCTTAAGAGGGAGTCACCGAAAAGCCGCAGGTTTAAACAGGGAGCGGTTCAAAAGCGGAGATTATAATAAAATTTAAATATAGTAAGCTATTTAAACGGACGTGGTCCGAATGATTTATAATTACAGCGCGGATTTCGTATTGTGCGGTGCTGCTGTGCGTAAGCGAAAAGGGTAGTAAGTAGCAAAACATGATTTTTGAGTTTAGTTATTTGTAGGCAAAATAACAAGATGTTCGTTGTCCATGCATATGCTTGCAGACTTCGATTTTCCTTATAATCGATTATGGTGACGTGTGTTACTTGACTTGAATGCGGTTTTCCTGGAAAAGCTGGAGAAACTTCTCAAGAACTATATATGGTTCATATTCAACTTCTAAAAATATGACCATGTGTCGAGCTACAGGTCTGAGCTCGAATTTATGTCCAATCGCCAAAGAAGAAGTTTGCGTGCTTTGACCACCATTTTCTCCATTCTCAACTCTCCCACTCCTCCTTATTATCTTGTGTCTTACTTCCAATGTCTATGTTCTTCACGCGCTAAAAATCTGCGTTCTTCGACCAACTTCTCCTACTTTGCCCTTCTCATACTTCTGACTTTGTTCAAGCTTCCTTCCGAAGTCCCATTCTTCTCTGGAATGCACCTCCACTTAATGTCAGAGTTATTTTCTAAATAATACCGTAGAGTCATCTCAATATACGTTTTTCCCTTGAATTTGTATATATGTAATATATTATAGTAAATATAATGTATGTGTACTATAAGTTTATAACCTATTTATGTACTTGTGTACCTACCTATTTTATTATCAGCGTTTTAATTAATTTTGATATTTTAATTTTTTATTATGTAAAAAATAAAATAAATAATTCATTTTTTTCTCAAACAGGGCGGTAAAAACACCTAATTTCTGCACCACCCTTGGTTGACTGGTAGAGAATGAACAAGGCCGTAATAAATCCGCCTTTGTTTCTTTTTTGAATGCGAAAAGTTTAAATAAATAAATAAACTAGAAGGACAGATGTAGAGGACAGAAATAAGGTGACATGCAACTTCCAACCCTGATGTCAAAGATGAATCAAAGTGGAAGAGAATGATAAAGACATAAGTTACATAAGTAACTGAAGAAAGAAATAGTTAGAAATTATATGATATTTCTGTTTCACTCTGATGTTAAACTAGAAAAGAAAAACCTTAAGGATTCGATCTGAAAGATGCGAGTTGAGTACATACTTGTATGTACTCAACTCGCATCTTTTTCACAAGTTAAAAACTCAAAATCTTTTAAATATGACTTACCCGTCTGTTAGTCTGCAGCCGGCAACGGGTGTATGGACCATGCTTTATCTGCGAAGCTTCCCTGGATTCTGTGCAGTGCGTAATTATTTTTACGGTGCATATGCCCAGGGGATGAAGTGGAATCTCTGTGAGCTATTTGGGCGTATAGGGTTTTAATAATGTCGCGTTAATTGCCGCGAGA